>JABFDZ020000109.1:18230959-18245273 GCA_019775955.2 Pollimyrus isidori | reverse complement strand
GACTATATTGTTAAAAAAATTAGGATCCCTGTGACAGTATGCCAAATTTATGTCCCCACCACTTTCCAAATCAAACCAATGCCCCTGATTGACAGACATACAGTTTTCTAGTAATCACTTACCCCTACACTTCATGGCTATACAGATGGATATATCCAGCAAAGGCTGAGTTGTTATGGCCTGGAATGGCTCCAAGACTGAAAAGTTTTATTAAAGAAAAATGGGATACAAAGGGCCAAACCACAAAATAAAGAGACCACAAGGGGTCAAACACAACACTGATAAAACTGAACGTGAGGCAGAGAGCAAAAACAGGGAACCACTGTCTTGAGTAAAACTAGCAACACTGGTAAACTGGCACAATGAACCAACAAGGAACGTTTTGTTGAAGCCACATGGAAGGAATGGTAACAGTAGCCAACCATAGAGGAGGGAACAGGATGGCCAAACAGGAACAATACACTAGGGACAGGAGCAAATGGCACCAACCCTGAGACACTGACTCATCTCACAGCCATATGGAAACTTTGTATTGGTAAAAGAAGCCCTGCGTGAGGCATAGTTTTCTTCCTCATGTGCACCAAAGAGCTTCCACCAGAAACCTCTGAGCCCTTGTCCCCGCATAAAAAAAAATCTGATTTTTGAAATGAACAAGATACTTAGTGACAGGATTCCATTTTGCAAACAAATCCAAAATCTGCACTCTGCTGCTTGCAGTCTGTTGACCCACTCCCCCTGTCCTTCTGTGCAAATAGTTTCATTCCTTTTTTATTTGATTTTTTGAGCCAAGAAAGGGAACACCATCCGCTCATAGCCATCGGCGGGAACAGGCTGCGCTAATCGGGCAGTACGCTTGGCATAACGTGGCAGCTCAATCCCAGAGATCGTCTCACATTCACCAAGCTGTCTGGTCGCGTCTTCGGTTACCGTGATCTGCTGGCAGCAGCCTGGGCTCTTGCCGGGATGGAATGCACCCAGGGTATGGAAGGTTCCTTATTGCCTGCCGCCCTTCAAAATGCCAAGCTGTCTTAATCTTGGCTTTCTTTTTTAAGAAAAAGTGATACAGGGAAAATTCCATTTCTACAGCTGACTTGCGGCAGTCCCATTAGGCTTTGCATTAATCAATCCCTAGGTGAGAACACTTGACAATGTAAAGTGTTACAAAAGAGGTCAGTTTTTCTATCTTCCCCTAGAACGAACCTCATCTATCCCATCGCTGCACACGAGAACATGTCTCTGTTACACTGGCATTTTGAAGTAGACCTCTCCAGTCAAAACGTCACCCCGATTCATGGTACCTGATATGAACAAAAGAGGCCTTTCTGTCATTAGTAAAGGTCACAAATGTTGTAGAGTGCTTTTCTTAAAAGCCACACTTGAAAAGAACAACAGGATAATTCCTTGTGGGATTTCAATGTCTTCTCACACTTCCTCTCGCCTACCACATCATTAATAAATTATTAAAGCTGGACAGGGGTTTTGCACGCCTTAGAATATTTTTACTTAAAGTTTATTCTGGCACATTAGTCTATAGAAGATATAATTTGTCTCCCACAATAAAACAACCTACAGCATGTATTAAACTGACAAAGGTAATTTCCGTTTCATTTAGGTCTTCTAATTAAAGTCTTTCCAGAATAACACCAGAACCCATATATCATAAAGAAATACCCTCCTGATTGTGATGCAGAAAAAATATGACTTAATGAACGCAGATTAATTTTTTCATCGAATGGACGACAGCAACAGTAAACAAGAGGATAGACAGGAAACAAAGTAGGGAATGGGCTCTCAGGACACATACTCAGCAATTGCTCTGGGCCATGACATTACCTACCATTAAAAATCAAATCCTCAGTGTTTTTTCTGCAACTCCAATAACCACAATCCATTAGGGGGCACACCTAGGATGGACTAACATTTTGACTATTTTTAAAATCCTAGGTGTGGCCATGCTCTGAGCAATTGATTCTGCTGAGCTGTAACGTTGGGATAGTGGCAGGAAGCTGAAGTACCCAGAGGAAGCCCAGGTAAACTTGGGAAAAGCATGCAGACTCCAGACTCCCAGCCTGGCAATGAACCCTAACCCTGGTGGTTATGAGACACCTCACCACCTCATATTTACACTGGAAAATGCTACTTTAATTTTTGTAAATAATGAAATGCATTTTGTGCAACACTTGGCAGTGAATAGTGTAGGGTTACAGCCAGCCTGTACAAGGAATTACAGGGCCTAAGGCACAGACGATTGCTGGACTGGCTGCCAATTTATCAGAGAGCTCAGATAGAGTTTAGAGGTGCTCATTACTTACCTAAATCTCTGGACTGTGGGTGGTTGCCATAGTTCCCAGTTTGAACCAGTATAAACATGGGTAGAATATCCTCCTGAGACCCCACCCATTCATTTATGTCCATTCTAGTGGACATTTTGTTTTTGCATCTATCTTTTCACTGATGTAAGGAAACATATTTATTCCTGTTGTGCACTAAAGAGGACATGCTGTGAAATTAAAAATAAAAATAGATTTAAAAAAATCTAAATTGTAAGATGTCTTATTTCCCCAAAGACAAATAACCTAAAATTGAAGAAGACTTTTTGGGTCTCAGAAGGATATACATGAACCAGTGGGACTTTATGATGCAATATTTATCAGTCAGTACAGGTTGGCAGGGCTCATTCCAGACAGCACAGGGCTGAAAGCAGCGGACAACAGGCAATTTAGAACTATCCGTTCACATAACTGCCAATTTACTGAACTACTTAACTGGAGTGATTGGAAGAATCCACACACCATGGGGAGAATGTGCAAATTCCACACAGACAGAGCGGTAGGCAGGATTCATACTGGGAGGTGGAAAGCAACAGGACTCTCTATCAATTCACTGTGCCTCTCAAATAACAACCACTCAGAAATACCGCTGAATTATTTGCTGAGCCTGTACTTTTTTTCTGCTCTTAGACGTCAAATCAGAATGGAAGCACCTCATATTGATTGCAGCCAGTGACATGCTCCAGAATGCAATGTGGCAATTCTCTATTCAGAGTGTTAATGTAAAATGACTCTCTTCAAATGCAGCGAAGGGGAAAAAACGTCAATACTGTGTTTAAGTGGAATTCTCTATAATTTAAGTCTCTTTATTATTGGACTAATCATTTCAGTTCTCAGGATCAACACCGTGTGAAATAAAGGCTGCATGTCTATTGTTACCAGCCATAATAAGCTCCAAAATAAGTCACAGGTGCATTGTGTGGACTCCCCAAGGACATCAAACTTACTTCATCACATCTCTTATTAGCATGCCACCGGAATCTATATTCTGCAGTACGACGGGTAAAAAAAATTCCACATAGTCATTGTTCCTCAAGTAACTCGAAGGCAATGTGTAGGATTTCATCTTTTTGCCTTTGGCGGTAAGCTCTGTGGTATCTTATCCACAAAAGTGAATTGTTCCCCTGCAGTGTGCTCAGGCAATCTCTTCAGGCTGCATTGTCCTTGTTTCTGTCCAATCCTGGAGAACTTCCCCCTCTATAAAAACGGTATATGTCACTGACTTGATACAGCGGTGAGTTACACAGAAAAAGTGTCCGTGAGGAAGGCTTCAGGTGTGTATGCAAGATGTGCACTGCTGCTTATGCATTATCATTCAAGACATCAATTGCTACAGCTCCACAGCTCCCTGGCCAGCTTTCTGCTTTCTTGTTGGACTGGCAGGCTAATTTTGAGAACCATCTGCTGGTAAAGAACACCTGATTTTATTTCTGTTTTGTTTCTGCACAGATGCATGCAGGGGAGACCAACGTGATGCATTTATTTGCCGTGGTTTTTGCTTTGATGCTTGTCGATAGTGGCCAGTCTTTGACTGTGGCGGACTGTGGCACTTACTACAGACGCCCAGGTAATGTATTACAACTGTGACTGGTGACACCTGTTTAGTTGTTTGTTTGACCATTTTTGCATTGTTTGTTTGATATTTTATGCATTTTAAATTATATATTTTAATGTTGGATAGACTTACCAGGTGGCTTTGTAAAAAGGCCGGTAAATTGGTCAGTGCTGAGGTCTGTGTGCAGTTATTAACTGTAATTGGTCAATCATTTGTTCCAGTTGGTGTGCAGTAAAATATTAGCAGTAAAACCAAGTGTTTGAAAACACTATTGTTTTCCAAATAGAAGCTTATGATGCTGGAGAGAAGCAGACCGCATGCCAGAAGCTGTTCTTTGATTTTTAGAATACACTGATATCTCCGTGAACTGTGGAACCACCACGATACAGTTGGCAGTGCAGGCCTGCCCCGTCATTTACACCGGCTACAACGAGTCCCTGCTGTTATTGAACGGCAAGACAGACCCGGGCTGTGGGGGGGTTCTGGACACCAGTGTGATGCCGCCAGTGGTGCGGTTCCAGTTTCCGCTGAACCAGACAAACTCCTGTGGAAGTGAATTCACCGTAAGTGGTGACAAGTTATAACGCAACATTTATGGCTGAATTTTCCATCTCAAATAGAGAGCTCAGAAATATCTGCACATATGTGTCCGCTGAGTTTCTAACTGAGGATGTAAATAAAAAACACATTTAATGTCTTATATAGGCAGCTCTGCACTTACATCAAACTAACTTAAGTAAAACCAGACATATCAAGTTTACAAAAGAGTTGGATTTTTTAAGGGGGGCAAAAGAAGGACCATAATTCATAGTGAAGGGTCAGACTTATTATCAGCCAATGATATGTTTATAATTAGTGAGTGACTATAGAAGGAGCTAGCTCTCTAGGGGCCAATCAGCTTTCAGTTGGGGCCAAGAACTTTGTGACCCCACCCCTTTACACACCCCTGACAAGCACTAATGCAAAAAGGTGACATATATACTGTAAGCAAATTTACATTTTGTCTTTTTGATTATTTAGTATGTCACTTATTAAGTTCTGTTTACTTTATGTTTCTATTTACGCCTATGTGATTGTTTACCGCATCACCTAGTAGGAAACCTGACTAAATCAATCATGTTCTGCCAGACTACCGGTGCAGTAGGCACTGGGATCTTTTCAGACTTCTCCAACATCCAGACAGTCAACATTAGCGGTTTGATTCGATCATTTGACCCGACAGTGGGCCAAGTCACCTACAATGCCGAGCTGAAGTATTTATACTCCTGCTCCTACGCTCTGGAGTACCTGATCAACAACACAAAGATGGAGGTGTAAGTTGTCTACCAATGAACAGAAAATATAGCTCGTATTTTACCAGTCACATGACACAGGTTACCATTCTCCTCCAATAATGCACTCTTGTAATCCTGAATATATATCACACAGCCCAGATGACAGAACAGACATCAAATGGAACTGAGCATAAAGAGCAAAAACCAGGGTCAATTGCCATGTCTTTTACCTTTGGATAAATGTACGGCTAGGAATAAAGAGGCATTTTAAGATTTTATTTCTCTATTTTATTGAGTGTCAACCAGGCATTGAATTTGGTTAGATTTAATAATATTATAAATGAAACATAGACAAAAGGATGCAATTTCATAATATTTTCTGGCCCTTTTCTCCCCACAGGGCATCAGCCTCCATAGCAGTGAAGGACAACAATGGCAGCTTCATCAGCACGTTGAGCATGCAGCTGTATGAGGTAAGGCCTTACCGGCCTGCTCAAGCCATTCTCCTGTGTCCGTTGGAGCACTTTTCCCCAGAGAGGCTGCTGACCTGTTCAGAGGATTAGGTTAGATATCCATGAAGCTATTCAAAACGAAATTCTGGGGCGGCTTAGAGCCACTGTAATGTGCTGGGAGATCTATGACTCCTCAGTTATTACATTTATGTATTGCTGTGGTTGCACATGATATACTTATTATGTTTTGCACCCAGGATAGAAACTACACTACCCTTATGGTCATGTCGCCACTGGGCATTGAGCTGAAGACTAACATATATGTGCTTGTGAAGGCCACCAACTTGACGTCCCAGTAAGACACCATGTCATCCTCATAGGCCTCTGCATTAAGATGCTCCACACTTACACCGGCATGGTGCTGAGTGGTCTTTTACTCTCCCTACAGGTACAACGTGCTCCTGGATCGATGCTATGCCTCCATGACTCCCTATCCTCAGAACTCCACCTTCTTTAATCTCTTTGTTGCGTAAGTGTGCCCGAATGAAGCCGCAGAGTAACTACGGTGAGATCTGGGGCTTGAATCCACCTTGAAGTCAGTGACCACTTGCTCTCGCTGACCTCCCACCCCCCAACTCGCTTTCAACCGCAGGTGTAACAGGGACAAGCTGACGACCATGCTGGAGAACGGTCAAAGCCAAAACGCCAGGTTCACCTTCCCAGCTTTCCGCTTTGTCGAGCAGCAGAACCAAACCGTTGCTACCTACTTTCTGCACTGCATCACCCGGCTCTGTGAGAAGACCACCTGCGCACAGTTCCAGGTACGACCCACATCTACCTTCTTCAGCACGCTACTCTGGGGACTGGTGTGTGGCTCAGTGGATTAGACCTCAGTGCACGCGATCAGATAGCTGTTGATCTCGGGGCCAGCAGACTGATGCTGCCTTTGGGTCTTCCAGCAACGCCCTTAACCCCATTAAATGCCTCAGGGGCACCAGATAAGTGCCGCACCCTGTGCTCAGTCCCTAAGCTTTGCTCTTACCTCCATGTGTGCATGTACGTGTCAATAAGGAGAGAATGATGGGTTCGCAAGGAGAAGCATCCCAATGATCCGTTCTTGTGCAAATGGCAAGTTAAGCATCATTTCACATTTCCATTATTTATAAAGATTACTATGTGGGAATGCTGTATACCAGGGTTATTCAACTCACGGTCCTCGAGGTCTGAGCACTGCTGATTTTCAAGCCTACCTTTACCTGTCAGTCAGGTGTGAAGCCTCTGACCAATCAGAATCAGTAATTATTAAAGAACTACCTGAGAGAAATGAAAACACCATCGAGGTCCACAGCTGAAGGACCCTGCTGTATGCCGTTGAGTTCAGTGCATATACAGCAGTAGACCACAAATAGGGTTCATCCAGGTCACTCAGCACAACGTATAGTTTTATTATTTCAAATGTGTTCAAGTGAGACAGCTGGTTGAACTTGAGGACGGACCATGACATTACATGTCAGAAGTGCTCATTCTTAGCCCAGTATATTTAATGCCGTCCAAATCCTCATGACTTTCATAGAGACCCTGAGAGTTGCTCTGTCTATTAAAAACAGGTCAAGTAGGCTTTGATGAACTAGGGCACGAGGGTATCTTGGGACAGTGTAGGAAGTGGAGCAACTCAACAAGGCCAGTTTGCAAGGGTACGACGATTTATTGGTGAAAAAGTTACCTTCTTCATGGGTGAAGAGAATATGGGAGTGACGGGTCCAACATGGTGAGCATGGAAACATGGAAACTCATGTGACAAAAGGCAAGAGTTGAACACGTACACTTTGCCAAAACAGGACTTTGTTGTAGTTGGTCTTAGGACCAGCTTACATCTATATTAGAAATGGATACAGATGAAAATGACTCATTTTGATAATTGTGGCCTTGTGGCCCACCCCCCACCGTCTGCTCCTGTACCTTTCTACTCCCAGAGCTGCCGGAGGAGAAAAAGGGACGTGGAGAGCACCCCCGCGCCCACGACAGGCATCACTGACTCCACAACCATCACGTCCCCACCTATCGTCACCAGGGCAGAGAACGGTATGTTCAGCAGACCGTCATCAACACTGACCGTCATCTCTAGCAGCACCAGTAGGAGAGCCTCTTTACAAACCAATCCAGGCATCTCCACATGACAAAGCTCATCTGACTGGCCTGCTTATATGCAGCAACTCTTACGAATTACATGTGGTTTAGAGTATAGTCGATGTTTGATATGAGTCAGAATAACATTTTTTCCAATCCCTATTGTGTTTCAGTGCTAACATCAAAGGAACAGGGTAAGTTTTGTTTTAATCTCCATGAAATTCTCAGCAATGTAAATGTCATTCTACTACCAACCCATATAAGCCATCGATGACTCAATTGTCTGTTTTCATCAATCCTTAATTGTGGAGATTAGATCTGAGCCTGCATATGTTCTGTCAGGACAATTATTAGACCTGTTGCAGGCTATGGGAATATCATATACTGTTCAGGTGGCCGAACATGGCAGCTGACCTCAAAGAACTTAATAATTGCAGTAGTATGAAAAACGTCTAACTGGATTCTCTTTCCCCACTGATGAATAGCATCATACAGCAAGGGGGATGATTCCAAGACCTCCATGGGCCTGGGAATAGCAGTGGGTATTCTGGTTCTGGCTTGTATTGGTGTGGCTGCCACAGCCACCATCCTCTACAAGCACTACAGGGTTCATTCCGGAATCTCCAAGCCATTCCGCAGCTAGATGTAAACCAGGTCATCCCCCGAGGAGCTCCTTGCACACTCTATTGGCATACTTGTCTTAAAGTGACTGAGCTAACAACTCATACCTTATTATATTCAATGTCTTTACTTTTTAGAGCTACTTCATTGAGTCCTATAGTTCTGTTAAGTTTAGCACCGTGTGCCTCCATATTGAAAAGTTTACCTGGAAAGCATTAATGCATCTTACTCGAAAGATGTTGTTGCATCTTACTTGAAGGACACTGCACTCGTTATCTCAGTTCTGTAACTTTTCAATGAACAAATGAATCGGGTGTAGCTAATTTTAAAGTTTTTACATAACAATGTCTACCATAGCTTATTGGGAAACATGTCATAAATGTTAAATTCATATCATGTTTTATCTTGCGGAACACTTTGCAAAGAATCTTTTTGATAAAGGAAAATGTGGGGGGAGGTAATGGTCAGATCTGTTTAGAAATGCATATTTTATTCATTAAACGGAACTATTATGTATAAAATCATTTTAAATATATCAAACTGTGCTTTAGTAGGACAATTAACCAAACATTTTATAGCGATATTAAATTATATGACTTTTCTGCACTGGCCTCTGTGTATGGCAAAGGCGTTTTGATTTTATTTGCATTTTAAAACTGTTTTCTTATACAAATTGTGTACATTCCCATAATATCCAAATACAAGCACCAGCATCATTAAAGGTTACAGGAACAAAAACACGGATTGCCTTTAATTGACTTCTGAAATAAGTAGCTTAGTCCCGTCAGTTGGGCTGCGGCGAAATGCTACTCAGCGTAATTCAAGCGTCAGCCGGACAAATGTCGGTGGCGTGCGGCTCTGCTAACTTTCTGCAGCACCTGTTCCGTGGCTCTATTTCACAGTTGTTTGTTTATACCTCATTCAACCTCCCAGGGTTTGCATTTCACTGAAAGGCGATCCCCTATTATGCTTGGGAACCATTAAAAATAAATCTGATCCTAATTTTGAGCGAGCCCACACTAATCCGTTGACACTGAATCTAATCTTTTTTGTGTCCCATAAATGAGAACGGCATGCCATACAATAAACTGAGACTAGATAGAGTCTGTGTTACATTCGGAAACAGGATGCAGTTAAAAATCAAGATAGGAAGAGCTTAAGTACAAACCACCCAGTGTTTGCAGATGGAACCAATTTTGCTTAAATAATATGTTAAAGGCTTTTTTTGGTGGAGGGCCTCTAACACCTTCCCTTTAAAGACCTTTTTTGAACTTCTACTCCTGTGTATTGTAAAATCCCTGCTGAAGCTTTACTCATCCTCACTGAACGATTGTGAATTTAAATACTCCTGGCTTGATGGACACAGCGTATTTACCCTCTCTTCCTGCATCGCTCCGCACCTCAGATCCAGGGCACATTCCCTGTGGATTAGCAGCAGCTTAAAGGAAGCCGGGCAGACAGTAAGCTTCCTCCAACTACAGGAATTAAAATCAAGTTTCCCACAGAAGTTTGCACACTCTTGGTCCATTTCCCACCACAATGTTGCACTCGATCAGTAACAAGTCTAAAACCTTCCTCTGGTGGCACAGATTGGGGACAGCGCTGTCACCTAATCTCCGCTGGGTCTTTCTGAAAATCCTGGGGTCCTATTTCATCCTCTGACTTGACTCATCCTGGGCGGCACCCATCCGCTGCGCTGTGTCCACTCCTGATCAATCCTGGGGCGGTTTTAAGATTTGAAAATTAGGGGCGATCAGCCTCTGAACGAATACAAGCTAAACACAAGAGACATATGTTTCAGTGGGTTAATTTACATAAATATTAATGGAAAATGTATGTTTTTTTTCTAATGACAAAGGAATGCAGTTCAGTCAGATTCAATCTTACAATGAATAGACAAACCACAAATTACAGCCCATGAGACGCACTTTAATATTCAGTGAAAAAGGTGAGAGGTGGTCTGAGGTAAAATTCAGTGGTAAAATTAACCATGGACTGTGTGATCAGGTTTTAAAATTTTGCACAAATGTTTTTAAAATGTATATATTTATTAAATTGTTTGTGGGTTTAGGATAGGCCATAAATTTAGTTGTTCCTTTTGGATGACAAAGTATTCATAGCACTATGAAACATTCTACTCATTTAGCTGCTGAAATTAAATACATTCTTTCAGTCTTGTACAGATAGCATGATTGTTATTTTGATTATAATGATTTTGGTAATTTAAGTCATTTTTTAAAAACATTTTAGACATCCCGAGGAAACATGAGAAGCTCATATTATTGGTCTGTTTTACCAAATTTGTTCAGTATAATATTACTGTATTGGCTACTTAGTACTTTAGTTTTGTTTTTCCCATTATCAAGTTTTGTAAATCTTCATAAATTTCCTGCTTTGATACAAAAATACAGACAGGCCTAAAGATGGCCTTGGATCAATCATGAGATGATACAAAAGTGGAATGTTGAGAAACACCAGGGAAGAAGGTGAAAGCTAACAGAAGCCCAAAGTTTGTTAAACAGCTGCATCCACCTCTGAACAACCAACAACAAGAGGTGATCAAGTCACGTCATGTCACTTTGTTGTCATTTTACATACATAAAATTGTGAGTCTTCGTAGCATCAGACAGTTATAACAAAGTATAATTAAAAAATAAACACTGATGAACAAATACTAGGTGGGGACAAAAAAAAACTAAAGTAAAAAGCTAACACTTTACTTGAGCGGGCACAAATAAAATACTAGTACTCTTATTTAATGTATTAGCTAGAAAATGTACACTGATTCCATGTTGGCTTATCATCAGTAAGTCATTACAGGTCATGAATTGCAGTTACTATATTTGATCATGATTTGTACTTGAGTAGTAACTGACTTGTGCCCCTTCAAGTACAGTGTTACCAATAACACAACAATAAACAACAATGACCCAGTGCAAATAGTACTGTCACAACACAAAGAAGGGAGGGCCTAAATACAGGCATAGGAAGAACCGTGGGAGGTTTATTGACAGTCCGAAGCAAAACAGAACCCAAGGAAATGAAAGAAAAGCACCTGGAGGGGTCAAACAGAAGGGAGACTGAGGGTAGCAAGGAGCAGGATCAGGAACATGGCAACAAAGGGGGGTGTCACTGGTCACGGTACAGAGGGTGACAATGACTGGATGGGGAGCTCAAGACAAGCAGGTACTTTGTACATGACGAGTAACTGGTGTGGCTCCAATGGAGATGGTAGGACCAGACACACACAGGATGGGCAGGACATGACAAGTACAAGCACAGAGTGGTGAAAAGCCGTGCATATAGACATCACTCTGCTGCTAGGTGTTTTTGGCAGTCTGTGGTTGCAGTTCCTTAGCTCTCTGAGGTACTGAATATTTCAGACAAATGTTAAGCACGTTGATAAACATCTGTGCCTCATCACCCCTGTACTGTAAGATGTAATCTTTGTCTCCATGGGTTCACACCGGCATTGCCACTGATTGATTTATTACCCAGCATTCTGTGTTAAATTCTGTCTTGTATTGTGTGTGGTGACATTTTGAGCTGAGAGTATTGAATCATATTTGATGAAAAAACATTATTTCATGCACTCAGTAATTATTTCATGCGACTGTCACGGGTGATGGCCTCACGGTCATGACCCAGACCCTATCCTCCCTGAATTTCACAGGAAATTAAGAGCCTTTTCTTGCCCTTTGAACTTTTGAATAAAACTCTGTCCCTTCATCTTTATCTAAAGCACGATGAACCTTATTTGAATCTAAGCAAATCTCATTAAAATTTGGAGTTTCTCTCATAGGCATGCTATAATTATTCAAAAAGTCTGTTTTAAAGTGATATTAAATAAATAGATATTTAATTGAATGAACTCTTTTAATACTGAAACAGTAGCAATCCTGTCTAGCTGCAGAATAATACGTGAAATATAGCGCCAGACAGAAAATCTTGACATTCATCTCTGTGGAGAGATGTTGACATAATTCTTTCTTGCCATTTTTTGTGTTTGCACCTATCTGTGATGTATTTTGTGAATTATAACAAAAGAACAAGCAATATTTTTTGTATAACATACAATGTTACTGATACAAATGGCGTTTTGGGTGGTTCTGTAGTCTATGTAACAAATGTTTATTATTGGTTACTAATAAGTAGTCACACGTTGTCACGATCGTCAGTGGGCGAGCGGGCAAGCAGAGGAGAGGAACCAGGAAGTCGGGATAAACAGGGATTTATTTGGGAAACAGGCAGCAACACGGGGTAGCACGACAGCAAACATCAATGACAAGTCTTGGGAAGACTGACTCAGACGAGAACCAAATAAACAAGACTAACTGGTACTAACAAGAGACAGGTGAGAACAATCAGGTAGAAACACAGGGTATCGAGATGGGCGTGGCACACATGAGGATCGGACGGAGCTGGACATGACACACGTAGCCTGGAAATAGTTTTTCTTCTACTGGTGTATTTGATTTGCCAATTATCTATACTATAACAAAAGTAAAAGATTTCTTATTCATTATGCATAGATATCAGTGTCCCACTTGAGTAAACTGATCAGAAAGCATGTGTATAATAAAACAATGTCAAAAAATTTAAACGAAAACTTCCAAGGTAACCCTACCCAGGTGAATATTTCACACCTTACAATGGTCACTTGCTTTCATCTCCAGCTAACAAACTTTGTTTCAAAAACACCAGGATGGAATTTCCTGTTCAAATAACTCAAAGAGTCGGGGCAGAGCCCCTGCGCCACCCAGGTGTTAATGTCGGAGCCGGGTCATGTGAGGGGCATGTGCTGGGGGGGGGGGGGCACTTTACAGCACCAGAGGAGCCCTCAAACCCTCAGCCCACAAACATTAATTCTGAATTAATTCTGGGGGCTGTACCATAAATCTGATACTCTACAGAAGAAGGCCAGAACAAACATCAATATTCTTGCAGAAAAAGCAAATTTCTATGTCTGAAGGATGGACGTGATGCTTCCAATTCTATGTTGAAGCTGTAGCTCTAATGGAACCGGCGAGGAAATTCTATTCAAATCTAAAAGAAAAAAATATAACACACATTGGAAGTTCAGTTGAAGCTGGGAAGGTAAGCAATTGCATTGATTGTCTTAATATGTTTTATATAAGTATACTTGGTTATTTTTGAATCTTTATAGTATGGTATACACTGCCTGGCCAAAAAAGGTAATCATTTGAATTTTTCATTGGTCCTGCATTAGCTTTGATTATAGTGCACATTTGTTGTGACATTGTTTCCACGGGCTTATGCAACATCTTACCCTTTATTTTCATCCAGATTTGCATTCATTTCTCATCCTGTATTGACAAGTGAGTTAAACCACTCCATAAAGCCTTCTTTTACACATCCCAAAGACCTTCAATCGGGTTAAGGTCACAACTCTGTGGTGACCAAGTAATATGTGAAAATGATTCTCATGCTCCCTGAATCACTCTTTGACAATTCAAACCCAATGAATCTTGCCGTTCTTGATCCAGAATATGCCCATGCCAACAGGGAGTAAAAAAACTCACTGATGGTGGATGGAGGTGTAACCTGGCCAATCAGTAGATTCAGGTACTCAGCTGACTTCATTTTATTGCTGCATAACGTTACTGAGCTGTAATAATGATCCAATCGTTGGCTCTTAAGTTTTTGCTGATATAAATTCAAATGACAACTTTTCTTGGTCAGGCAGTGTATGTTACAACACTTATCTCAATAAGCAGAATAATAGCTGGATTTAACAGAGTTAACATTAAGGTTAGTGTATGCTGTGTGTGAATATTTTGAAACACTTTGATGAGCAATTATGTAAACAAATTTGGACACTTGCACGTTTTATATGCTACCTTGGCTTGACATTGAATACCTCTTTTTAAATTAACATTCAATCCTAGAGACGATCTCATGAAGCATCGTATTAGGAATATATTAAATAGAGGT
>JABFDZ020000109.1:18217296-18227665 GCA_019775955.2 Pollimyrus isidori | reverse complement strand
TATTATTATTATTATTATTATTATTATTATTATTATTATTATTATTATTATTATTATTATTATTATTATTATTATAGTTAAGCAGTTTGCATGTTCTCTCTGTGTCATTGAGGGGTTTCCTCCGGGTACTCCGGTTTCCCCCCACAGTCTAAAGACATGCTGAGGCTAATAGGAGTTCCTAAATTGCCCATCGTTGTGCATGTGTGAATGGTTGGTGTGTGAGTGTCCCCTGTGATGGGCTGGCTCCCCGTCCAGGGTTGTTCCCTGCCTCGTGCCAGTTGTTTCCAGGATAGGCTTCGGACCCCCCGCAACCCAGTAGGATAAGCAGGTTGGAAGATGGATGGATGGATAGTTCAGCACATTTTGGTTGGATGTAACATAAAAACAGATTATTGCTTATTATTGTGTGTGACCTTAATCATTTACTATTGTTAACAAAGACTGGTCATGCAGCGTCTGAAAAGACATAATTACCTTCAACTAGAAGATCCACCAAACAGAATTTCTCCTCTTCTGGTGGGGGAATGACTGTTTTCACAGAGCAGTTGTAGACACCAGAGTCATTGAAGCTGACATCTGTTAAGTAAAGTTGCAGAGGTCGTCCTTCGATCACATAACGGGATTCACAGTGCATGTCCCTCATGGTATTGTTTCTCACACGGTAATAACAGAGGGATGTAGAAGTTCCATTCTTCCTCAAGTTGACACCATATGTTTTATGAAAACTGTCCTCAGGTATGTTGCAGTGGAGAGAGATCTTCTGCCCTTTGTTTGCTTTGATGGTGATGATGCCCTCAGCATCTGTGTGCATAAAGAGAGTCACAGCTGTTTGAAATATGATCAGATCAGGTTGGGGGACATGCGTTAATGTAGCGCGTTGCCGCACCCAACACATGGCGAAATCAATCAACTAATATTTAAGTCTATTGCATAGCTTTATATACGTGTCTTGGTGAGGACACAGACACCGTGGGACGAGCTGCACCAGCTGCTGGGGGATGATCTATTGAGCGCTGAACTGAAATAAACAAAGCGCATTCGTACATAAGTGTTCTTGTCCTCCAAATGTTCTAGGCTCAGGTGAAGAGCAGAGGAAATAGCATCTTCCGTGGAGTGGTTTGGCTGGTAGGCAAACTGAAATCAGTCAAATATAGGGGGCAGTGTAGAGATGATGTAGTCTTCTACCAGCCTCTTGGAGCACATAATTATTATGGG
The DNA here is from genome assembly GCA_019775955.2 of Pollimyrus isidori. Classification (NCBI taxonomy): domain Eukaryota; kingdom Metazoa; phylum Chordata; class Actinopteri; order Osteoglossiformes; family Mormyridae; genus Pollimyrus; species Pollimyrus isidori. Next base: position 18,226,450 of record JABFDZ020000109.1, on the reverse strand, counting down.
AGTAAGTGCAACAGGGCGGTAGTCGTTAAGACATGTGATGGTGGACATTTTTGGGCACTGGATTGATAGTAGCAGACTTGAAGCATAATGGAACAACAGACTGCACCAGTGAGGTATTGAAGATGTCCGTAAGGACGCGTGCCAGCTGGTCAGCACACTCCCTGAGTACTCGTCCTGGAATGTTGTCGGGGCCTGCTGCCTTCCGTGTGTTCGCCTTCCGCAGGATTTTCCGGACATCAGCCACGTCGAGGCTCAGTGCTTTTTCATCTGGGTCAGGATTTGCTTAAATACGTTGCAGTGAAGAGGGATCTTCTGCCCTTTGTTTGCTTTGATGGTGATGATGAAAGTTCAAAACAATCAAAACTAATAAAAAATAAATGGTCAATAGTGGCAGACATGATGTATTTCCGAGTCAAAGAGGCATTCAGTTCCACTGTCCATCCACTCCTCAGAAGATCAGGCCTCAACCTAGTGTACCTCCAATCACAATACAAGTCAGTACTGCAGAGGCAATCAATTACTATAAAGACACTGACACAGAGACCCAGTCTCTGCAGTGAAACTCTGCAAGATTGCTTTGAAACAACATTTCTAGGAATCTCTCTGTGAGCTCCATGGCGAAGACATCAATGGGTTCTTGGACTGTGTCACAGACTATATCAAGTGCTCTGTTAAAGATATCATTACTGTACAGCCTGTATGATGCTTTCCCAACAATAAGCTCTGAGTCACCAAAGACATCAAGGCCCTTCAGAGAAGAAAAAAACAATCAGATCAGGAAGCAAGGAAGAAGTGAAGAGAGTTAAGAAAAAGTGGTGAGTCAAGATCAGTGTGGGGATGCCTACAAGAGGAAGTTGGAGAAGAAGCTCCAACAGAAGACCAGCAAGGTGTGAAGGGGTGTGAAGACCATCACCAGCTACAAGCAGTGTTGTCATCTTACTTTAAAAAAGTAATTACAAGCACTTACAAATTACTTCTGCCAAAAAGTAATTGAGTTACTCACTCAATTACCACACTGTAAAAGTAATTAGTTACTCAGCAACATAACTGACATAATTTTTTAGGTTCTACAGCGTTATTATGTGCTATAACATCTTTAACGTCAAAGATGTTTACAATAACTGATTGAAGAATGAAAAACAGTATTTTAGAACATTTGGAATTTATTTGAACTTAGCTTGCAGCCTGCCATATCATATGCCTAGAAATAAAAACCATATAAAAATAAAAATTGAAAAGGTCCCAAAAAAGGGGTGTGTTGCCGATGAGGGCAGTGAAGTGGCAGGCGGACGATCAGGGCAGGCAGTAGCAGACGCGCACACTGCCGGGTTTAGATTAGCGAGGAGGTCCTCCTGACACCCGGCCAAGGAAGCAGCGGAGAGAGAGACCATCCCTAAACACACCTCCCGTGCGTCTTCCTGTCCGCGTCTTCTCTGCTTTTTTCTCCTGCGTGAGGCAGCGGGTCGTGGAGTCTGGGGCATTTCCGGAAGCAGAGACAGGAGACCGAAGGGCACGCCGCTGTCGGTGGCCACCTGCCTCATAATCGCTTCCGCGACTCCACGTCTCAGCTGCTGTAGGTTGTCACACACCTCGTCTGCGAGGTGCAGGTCGTCGGGCAGGGACAGCTCCTGAAGCGTAGCCCCCACCCGGATAACGAGAGCATGCAGGCCGGGGTCCTCCCTCACCTCCGGTCGCTCAAGCCAATGGAGAATTTTGTCCGCTAGACCGAGGTACTGCTCCTCGTCCTGGATCGGTGTCCTGTTCGTGAGTCCGGTCTTCCTGTTGTGTAGTGCCGGCTGAAGGCGAGCGGTGAAGCAGGCAGCGAAGCCAGGGATTCAGCCAATACGGGTTTATTAGCAAAGACACGGTACACCGGAATCAACACAGCCAACATTAACTAACGTCAATGACCGGACTGGGGAAATGGAAACGTGGACTAAATACAATGAACTAATGACAACAATCAAGGACAGCTGGTAAAAATGGGGAATCCACACCGGGTTAAAGAGGGGGCATGACACACGGGAGGAGCGGACAATTGGGGCGTGACAGGCAGAGTGCCCCACCGGTGCTTTATCTGTCCTCTCATCCCCCCACCCAGACTGGGAGTCCTCTTTCCCCCACCATACTACTTTTCCTGGCTCCTTCCCATCCTATACCTGCTTCTGTCACTTGCTGTACCGTCAAAGCCCAAATGAAGAGAGATCTGTGCAGACTCCACCCAGCAGCATGTCCTGATGGCATCAGTCCCAATGTGCCCAGGAGCTGCGGCTCCCAGCTCTGTGGAGTACTGCAGGATAACTTCAACTTCAGCCTCAGTTTGAAGAAAGTGCTAATGTGGTGGCAAACACCCTGTCTGGTTCATGTGGTAAGAATCCAGTGCTCCATCTGATGACAGACCAGTGGCACTGGGCTCACAAAACATTTAGACCTTTGAGAGACCTTAGTGGTTCTGGAGATACTCCATTTTGAATTAGTGAGCAGCACAGGAAATCTGCAGTGGACCACCTTATCTCCCTTTCACTTCACCCTGTACATCACTGACGTCCAAACACGATACAGAGTCTTGCCAGCTACAGAAATCCTCAGATGACTCTGCAATAGTCGGTTGTATAAGTGATGGAGACATGACGCAGTAGAGAATGGTGGTGGACAACTTTGTCTACAGGTGTGACTGGAACCACCCACAACTTAACACTGGTTAAACAATGGAGCTGGTAGTGGACAGGAGAACATGTCGGTCTCCAGTTACCCGGTGATCTGGTGGAGATTGTACTGCACAATAAACACTGGGTCAGTCCTTGAGGAGGAAGCAGACGCTAATGACACTGGCAGAGAGGAAGATATACTGCTCACCTACTTCAGGTCTTGTGCTTAGACAGAAGAGCTCATTTAGCAATAGAGTCAACATGCTCCACCAAGTGCCTCAGGAAGCCAGCATAGCGTATAATCGGTAAGTCAGTCAGGACATGTGCAATACTACATACAACAATGCCTATTTTTAAATCAGTGCAACATTGACTATCTCTAATTGTCACGTTATATCCAGGCATGCTGTTTCTGCACCTTTTTCTTCTGTTTAGGGTCATGCGGCTCTGGAGCCTATCCTCCTAGCTTTGGGAGCAGAGCAAGGAATAAGCCAGGATGGGGTGTGAACCCATTGAAGAGCACACACCTGCCAGTGGATATTTGAGTAACTCCAATTCGTTATGTGTTTTTGGACTGTGGAGGGAAATTGGAGTACCCAGATGAAACCGTACAGCAATACAGGAAGAGGATGCAAACTCCATACACAGAGCTTGGGTGGAGCCTCGAACCCTATTCCTAGACTGCCAACACCTGTGCCACCCTCTAGTGTCAAATTATCCTACCTATTTATTAATTTATCATCTGTACGTGTCATGATTATTTTTGTACAAAGATTGTTGTATGTGATACTGTGTTCTGCCTATTTTCGTCTGGTGTGGTTGTGGACTGGACAGTCTCACAAAATTTTTAGATAAAAAAAGCTTTCTGATTCTGATTTTGACAGCACTAATGTGGCTGTATTGTTATAGCTAGCTATTGCTGCAAAATCCTAAACTGAAATTAGGATCCTTTTTTTATATACCGGTACTTATCTGCGATGTGCAGAAATTTGATTTTCATGCTTTATCTGCGATGTGCAGAAATTTGATTTTCATGCTTTATCATGTAAGATCTCTCTCTGCAGCATGTGTCACATAAAATTCTGTACATCAAAAACAGCATACTATAAAATAATTATAGGAAAACAACAATAAACAAGTCCTACCTAGAATACATGATATGATACATTTATAGAATTTATAGGGAAGGATGCATATGAAAAGCTAGATCACTGCATGATTAAGTGGATAAATCAGCAAAGTAATTGGCAGTAAATAAATCACTCCTACACAGAATTAATCTGAACGATTACCTGTTAGCATGATGAGGAGCGAGAGGAAGAAGCAGGTCTGTGTAAATCCCATTGTAATATCACACCCTGAAGCAGGAAGACTGAGGAGCTCTAGTGTTAAGAAGATGCAACTTCCTGTGAATTGGTTTTCATTCGTTTTCTTTTTTTTGTACCGTGGCACAATTCAGGAAGATATGTGAGGATCTCACTCTGAGGTTCTGTAATATTTCTGCATGAGTGTATTGAGTGAACTGAGCCTTCCGGGGGATTTGGGGGGACAACTACAGAGGCCTTGAAGGGCCACACTAGTGTGTCACTTTCAGCTGCTGTTTCTCATGGGTTTCCGCTCTTTTAAAAGCATGAAAACCACAAAAGTATCTTATTGGTCCAGACAGAACCGCAAGCATTCTGGGTTCACTTTCTCGGACTTAGTATGTTCTCAGTGTGTGGGTAGTTCTCTTCTAGCCCAGAGACATGCAGTTTATTAGATTGGTGCCTCTAAATCACTGCTACTATCGATGTACATGAACCTTTTTGGATACAATAGATTATAGAGATGGTTGGCAAAACAGAGCTGCTGAAAAAAAACAAGCTTATGACCAATTCTTACCACTGCATCACCTCAATAACACTGCAATTTCATTAAGTAAAAAGAGATTCACTACAGACCTACAGACTGCTTTCAGATGCTCTCCAAACGCACCAATCAGAAAGCAGTTATTTTATCTCCCGTCCATATTTTAAACCCCTCAGATTCTAACGCCCTGAAGTCCCATAAGAAGTATGTCAGTAACTAGCTCTGGTTAAAAGATGGAACATAACACCATATTGGAGGACTTCAGGATCTCACAAAGTAAAACCAGCCTGGTGGTTTGGAAGATCTCAGTGCAACACCAGGCTGGAGATTTGGAGGATCTCAGTGTAACACCAGGCTGGTGGTTTGGAGGATCTCAGTGTAACACCAGGCTGGAGGTTTGGAGGATCTCAGTGTAACACCAGGCTGGAGGTTTGGCGGATCTCAGTGTAACACCAGGCTGGAGGTTTGGAGGATCTCAGTGTAACACCAGGCTGGTGGTTTGGAGGATCTCAGTGTAACACCAGGCTGGTGGTTTGGAGGATCTCAGTGTAACACCAGGCTGGTGGAGTCACCTGCTGAGCTGCAGCCACTCACCCTCTGCTGGGGAGACGCGCCCATCAGCATCAGCACCCTCATGGTATCCAGAGATGATACGCCCCTGGAGACAGACAGCTTGGCGTTCTGAGCTGTGTCGTGCGGGTGAGTGTCCTGTGTCAGTTTGGCTACAGAGCAAGAGGAAGTCGCTTGTTGTTTTTGCATATATACCGATGCAATTCTTATAAGTACAAACAGATACACCAACCACAGCTTTCTGTACATTTGCCAGCTGTGTGCCAAGAGCTCTGAAACTTGTAATGAAATGTTGCATCTCGACTGACCTTATTTTAATATATTTGATTGAATAACTTAAATTGCCACAGTTACCTCTCCACTTTTAGTTGAACAGGAAAACCACATTTTAACCCAAATTCTTAGCTCTTCCTGTCACACATTAGTGGTCTGAACTGGAGCAGGCTGTTCTTCTGAAACTCTTCCTCCAGTTTCATTAACCTGAAATGGACCTTGTCTCATACCCAGACCTGCTGTAGAAATTCCATGTGGCAAACTCACCCAGGATGAGACTTATTGTTTCATCTATGCGAACGTCTGGCTCTTGTCTGTCCAGTTGCCCTCCAGTTTGGCCATGCTCCACCACCAGTATAGGTGATCTAACAGCAGACATTTCTCAAAGCAGTACCTCATTCAGGCTCTTTCCTCTTTGGTAATATAGTGCAGCCAATATGGATTCTATGTTTGTTATCCTTATCCTGTCTAGAAACAATAACAAAATCAATTCATACATCAGTCAGATTATTCACTACAGAGCTCTATGAATCACAGGCATGAGAGCACAAAGCATGCAGTGCCATCTAATTAAGATTCCATCCGTTTGTTAAACTGATAAGCTTAAATTGTCTAAAACTTCCAAAGTAACTGAGAAAAGAGCAGCAATAAGAAACGCATGATGTTATCTTCTTGCAGCCCCATTGGCTAGAGTTCTTAGTATGTTTTCCATTGGAGTACCAAGTCAGAATCAGGCCAACATTTCATGAAAAACAACAGGTACTTGGTGTTTTCCCACTATGAGCTTATTAATGCCAACCTAGAAAGAACCAGGGCGTTTTGGTTCTGATCTATACCTGGAGCAATATCAACAGAGCAACAAAGTTGTATTAAACCTACCTTTGGCAGCTAAATCTTAAAACTATTATATATCTTTGTGCTATAACAAAATTTAAACACCATTCATACTCCAGATCAAAAATACTTAGCACCAAATTCATCATCTTCAGTGATAAACTGGACATATGAGGATGCTTGAGGAATTGGCTGGATTACAAATCAAACTCCAAAATTCTTGGTTGATTATTGAGGACTTGGAACAAAACGGGTGTAGAACTGATACAATGACTGGTGCCCACATTTAAAAAGAAACAAATAATACTGTTGCATCACGATATATGGCAATTGTATCTTAGTTACAACCTGGTTACAACTGCAACAAAAGTGTAGCGTACAAAAACAACTGAGATACATTATCTTGCATAACATTTCCTTGAACTCTAATTCCCCTCGAAGCCTGGTTGGTAAAGTGATGAATGATGCTTGATTTGCTATTTACATATGTACAACCACATTGGAAAGCTTGTTTTCCCATATCCCATGTGGTGCTCTTTTGAGACATACATATATATGACGTATATGATTTATTACACTACATGGACACAAGTATTGTGACACCTGGCCATCACACTTACAGGAATTTGTATGACACCCAATTCTAAATACAAAGGCATCAATATAGAGCTGCCCCCCTTTTGCAGCTAAAACAGCCACCACTCTTCTGGGGAGGCTTTCTGCAAGACTTTGGAGCATGTTTATGGGAATTTTTGTCTATTCATCCAGAATCCAGATGTTAGGCGCTGATGTTGGATGTGTAGGCCTGGCTCACAATCTTCATCCTAGTTCATCCCAAAGGTGTTTGATTGGGCTGAGGTCAGGGCTCTGTACAGACCAGTTCTTCCACAGCAGTCTAACTCAACCATGTCTTCATGGATCTTGCTTTCTGCACATTCATACTGTAACAGAGAAGGTCCTTCCCCAAACTATTCCCATAAAGCTGGAAGTATAGAATTGTCTAAAATGTCTTGGTATTCTGAAGCATTAAGATTTCCCTTCACTGGAGATAAGGGGCCCAGCCCAAACCTAGAAAAAAAACCCCATACCATTATCCCTCCACCACCAAACTTTACAGTTGGCACGCTGCAGTCAGGCAGGTAATGATCTCCTGGCATCTGCCTAACCCAGACTGCCAGACAGAGAAGTGTGATTTATCACTCCACAGAGTCCAGTACTGGTGTGCTTTACAGCACTCCATCAGATGCTTGGCGATGTCAGGCTTGCATGTAGTCATTGTCGTCACTCAGCCATGGAAACCCATTTCATGAAGCTCTCAGTGCACAATTGTTTGTGCTGCCGAAAAGGTCAGATGACGTTTGGATCTCTGCAGTTACGTACACACTATGTGCCTCAGCATTCTGTGACCCGGCTCTGTTTCTGGCTCTCTTGACCATGGAATATCTAGTAGGGAAGAAGTCTCATAAACTGACTTATCACAAAGGTGTGGCATCCTCTGATGGTACCACGCTTGAATTGACCAACTCTTCAGAATGACCAAAATACTATTCAGGGTCATGGGGAGTCCGGAGCCTATCCCAGAGCCTACAGGCACAAGGCCGGGGAACAGCCCAGGATGAGGCATTTAAAAAAATAGCATCAGCCTGCTTTTGGACTGTGGGGGGGGAACCAAATTCCTGGAGGAACCTCCTGATAACACAGGAAGAACATTCAAACTTCACACACATGGAACCCCGTCGGAGACCCTAGTCCCAAAGGCATCAAGCAACAGTGCTAACCACTGCACCATCCGCAGAGCAACCCATTCTTTCATAAATGTTTGTAAAACTGACTGCATGGCTATGGGTGGCAATGGGTCTGAATGACACCCAAATTCAGTAATTGAAAATACTTTTGCCCTAAGGGTGCATATTAACATCGAAACCTGGGATCTGAGTCAAACATTTAGGCAGCACCCCCAGACCATTAAGGGCCTTCCCCAAGGACCCAACAGACATGTCACTATTCTGCTGAAGATGGGACTTAAACCAGTGACCACCACATCACAGACAAGGAGGCCTAACTCACTGAGCTGGACAGCATCTCCAAAATTGCGGTTCAATTTGAAGCTATGGATATGGGGGGAGGGGTTCGACTCCTCAAAGCCGTTTGACGTTCCAACCACAGATAAAAACGGTACTTGGACATTGTATTCTTTCTGTGGCTGTAGGGGAAAAACGCAGAGACCTGTCAGATATTCAGCACAAGCTTTTACCCTCAGAGGACCACTCTAGATTGTTACTCCTCCCCCTCTCCACTCTGAAATTCCACCAGACATTTGGGACATAAGCTATAATAAAGTACCCAGTCTAGTGGTTGTTAAATTTCTTCCGGGGACTCTGCCCTGTTTGGCATGTTTGCTTTGTTCCATCATCAGGAAACGTGGTTCAAATACCGCAGGAGTTAATATCACTGAAGTGCTTAAACAAGGTGTGCCTATGGTGAAGATAATACGTAAAACAACCGGTGTTCCCAAACGCTATTTTGAGCTCCAGTATGTATTATTATTGCTAGCCTCAAGCAAGGGTACGTGCAGACCCGGCATCTGCAGGGGCCCAGGAGAGAGTGACCCTTATGTGGGGCCCCCAATGAAATTGTTTTGTCCATGTGGGAGGCAGCGAGCTTGAGGTGGGGGGGCAGGACAAATTGCATATTTTTAGCATTTTGTGATACAGGGCTATTGCGTACTACTTAAATCTCCCACCCCCCAAATTTCACGTATACATTTGCATAAACAAGAGCCCCTGAGAAGTGTTGGCTGCCCTTAATTTACCAGACTGGACACGCCCTGACTGTGCCTCCGCACTCAAGTACTATGATGACAACGTGGAGAATGATGGCACTGTAGGGAGATTTAGGTCTGTTAAGCAGCCATATCACCCTGTAGCCCAAGACTGGTTGCCCACTGAAGCTAAGCAGGGTTGAGCCTGGTCAGTACCTGA
>JABFDZ020000109.1:18196470-18211025 GCA_019775955.2 Pollimyrus isidori | reverse complement strand
TTCATCTTTTTCTCCCACACACCCTCCAGTCCTGGGTTGGGGGGGGGGGGGGGGGGGTTGTGGAATTAGTGTATAACAATTCTGCTTTGATAGTCCAGCACCAGGTAGGATCACATGTTGCATTCCAAAGGCTGGTTGCAGCGGTTCACCAGACTGCCCCGCCCTAACGGCCACAAATCCCCGCACGGCACAAAAACCGCCATTTTTCATTCCCGCTCGGGAATTCACACTGCCCCCTGATCTTAAGAAAAAAACCACAATTACGTGAATTGGTAGTTACAAGTTAATCTATCATACAGCACTGCATTTACATTTTTAGCAGGTGCTTTTATCTAAAGTGACATGCAGGTGAGAAAGCAGAGTGAGACAGAAGCAATTGGGAATTATGGGCTTTGCTGAAGAGCCCAATGGGGGGGAGGGGAATCACTCTACTGTCCCAGAGATTTGAACAAGCAGCCTTCCAATCACAGGCAGTATCCTAACCAACTTAGCCACACACCACCCCTACATGAGACAATCCCTGGCAAAGTTAAAATCATATTAAAATAAAGGCAAACATGGCAAAAGGGTGAATGTGTGTCTCCACTACCACTTCCGAGGGTAAACGCTGCATTTACTTGATGGCATTTTCTGGCAAGGTGCCACGCTCTGCGACCACCGTCTGTGATTCTGAGGATTCCTGCCGACTCTGAATCCTTATCTTGGGCCTGGGCACAAGCCGCGGCTGAGCGCTTTTGGAAATGCACATGGTGCTGCAGAACAAGAAATCAGTTGCTCGTTCAATTTTTCTAAAAACACATTGAGACAATCCTGAGGGGCTTTGGTTTCTGTAGTGTAAATTCTTGCAAAAACCTCACAGTTTTACAGTTACGTTCCAGTTGTTTTATCTGAGGTCAAAATACGCGTGGAACCATGCCAAAGAAAGGTTTCTTCACGGGTTGAGCTCACATTTACTCGTATAATTGGTGTATGGAGATGCTTTCCTCAGTTCCAGCTCAGTCCCCTCAGAAATTTGAACCACTAGCTTTGGGTTGCTGGGCTATGTCCGTAAATGCTACGCTACTTATGCCCCATCGTATCCCTTCTATTTCTGGAATGCTGTCCAGACATTGATCATCTTGACAGCTTTCCACCAATAGATTCCATGTTCTGCAGTATGTCACCATCATACCATCTTGGGAACATCAATCTTGACTTTTTGTAGCACTGGCCACTGGGGGCGCACCTTCAGCTACTGTCATTCACAGGGAGCTTCTGAAATGTCTCCCATAAGTTCCTTGTTGCCCTTTTCATCAAAAGCAGCTTAGATTCTTGCACATTTATGTGGCATTACTGGAGATTTCATGGTCGGGAATCTTGCTCAAGGGTATAAATCCCTCTTTGGATTTGAATCGGCAACTGGCAGGTCACAATTTCATGGTCTGAATGTATTACACACTGCATTGATATACGCAAAATATTAGATTATAACCATACTTTTTTCTCCCACAAAATAACAAAATATATACGGTATTCATTGAGGCAGATGTGTTTTAATTATGATTTATTTGGTTGCTTTAGTTCACCACTGTGGGATCCTGAAACTAATAGACATGATTAATATGTCTTTTTCATTTTAGTGGAAAAGTATTATACGGCAAAAATTAAAGTGAGATGAACAGAAATGAGATATGTGTTAATTGGAGTCTGTCTAATTATGTTCATAGGGTATATAAAATCTTTTCTCCTCTTCTGACAACATGCTGTCCCGTTTGAAAAATGTTCTAATGCATATTCAAAACATAACTGAAGAAACTGATTGATGCATTGCACCATGTGCCCCTGTGGAAAACCCCATGCATAGTCCCTGTACTCAAGAAGAGATACTGCAGATGTAATGACTGTGACAGTGACATCCCATGTAATAATACCAGAAAGGCCGGCATTTCCAGCATATCAGGACTGCACAGGGGCAGCAATTTTGGGCCCTATGACAAAATATGAGGTTGGGCCCCCCTAGGTAGTGTTATTATTAATAAAGCAGATCTCTGGGGGCCCCTCTCAGTCATGGGCCCCGAGAATCGTCATCGTTTACCCCCCCCTTTACAGAGCCCCTGGGACTGCATACACCCATGACAGTTTGCATACCTAATCACACACAGATGTAAATAAAATCCTATAACTTCTTCCCAGAGCCTGCTGACAAGCTGGTCAACATTCCTTTTCATTCTTCACACCACAGACGTCAGCTACCATTCTGGTTTATGCTATCTTCTGTGATGATTCTGCACATGTATCAGTGACGGTAGAGGGGTACAGAAGTCTTGCTGAGTGTTGAGTTTTGTTGAGGGGTATAAGAAGAACTACCTACAGCTCAGTGTCAGAAAGACAAAAGACTTGGTGTTGGACTTCAGGCAGAATGGGGAGCTGCAGATCTCTGTCACCATCCAAGAGGGCAGTGAGTAAATAGTAGAGTGCTATACTGTAAGTGCATTGAAGTATATGTACTTCAGTAATAAGCTGGAATGGCATCACAACATGGTGGGATTTTGACAAAAATGTGCAGAGTAGGCTGTTTTTCTTGAGGAGACTAAAGTTCTTCATCAGTCTGTCATGTTCTTTATTGCTATTGGCTGGGGGTGTGGTAATGTGAAGGTGAGGAAAGCTCGGAGGCTGAAATTTTTTTTGAAGAAAACTAACTCTGTCACAAAACTGAGTCTGGACTCTCAATGGTGAAAGAACCATAGGACGGAGTTGGGACTCTTTGGAAACAATGGTGAAAGGAATAATGGTCTCCAAACTGTACTCCACTCTGATTGATGATGCCCATCATCTCACCATACAGCTTGAATATTTGAGGAGGACCTTCATATACAGGCTTATCTCCCTGAGGTGCAGAAACCTTTCAACAAAAAAACATTCATTTGTGATATAATATTCAACTCAAATCAAGTCAAGTGTGACTTTATTGTGGTGGCAGCAATGCGGAAGTATACAGTGGTACAAGATGTCATTCCCCCAGACCAAAGTGCAACTATAAGATATGGGTGGGGGCTGTATTGGACTCTATGTTCCTAAACCGACCTAGCACTGGTGACTCCAACCCAACTCTCTCTAACTCATCACGGTACTGTGTCACCTGCACTGAATTACATCCCTTCCAAGTTTACATGCAGTTTTATTCTTCTTGTAATACCAGCACTGCACTACACATGTCATGTTTGTGGTTTTATTTCTTTGAGCTGGAACTTTTGTGCTGAGAGTTATTTTTGTAATGTTGCTCGGTGACAACATTATCCCCAGCGGTGAATAATAAAGTTCGTATCGAACTATTGATTGGCTGATTTGAAATACAACAGGTAACAGAAATAATTTTTTTTGTCCTGCTGTATTTCCACGAGGGGAACAAAGAAAGCACAATGAAGATGAATCCATTTACATTTTAATAAAGGTCTGATATGAAATGCCTGATTGTTTGATGAAGTCGGTGTCTTTGTGAGTCTCTGGTATTGTCTCAATTCTTGGTTTAATGTGTAAAGAATACTGATAATGAGGGCGTAGAGATGCACTGCCTTTCATTCCTTGCCATGGAGTGGCAGGGAGTGTAATACCAAACCCAGTATTGCACACTAAATCAGAGCACAAATACAGAGAAAATTCCAACTAAAGAGCACCTGTGTCTAGATATCGCCGGGAAAGCCGACGCGCAAGAGAGTGGCCCCGTGAGGCCACGTAGATACGGCAGTAATCGGAATATTTACGGGAAACCCTGAATCAAGTCTCATCCGTCAGCTGAACCCGTAACACAATTTATGTAAAGGAGAAATGCAGGAGCCCTCAGGGAAGATCTGGGAGGCTGACATAATGGAGGCAAAGCGCTAACTCATCATGGGAGAAGGCTGTTGAAAAGTTTCTGTTACACAACCCCAGATTTTTTTCAATAAGTTGAATGTACTGACCTGCAGTGATACGTCTCGCCTCTCTTGTACATTACCCCTAAGCTGCCCGTTACCCGAAGGTCTCTTGCCAATCCTTTCCCTTGGAAACTAATTTTGCGCCAACTTTAATGTGGCTATAATAAATTGCCTTTCCTGCAACGTTTATTCAGTAATTTATATTTAAAGAGCATGTTCTCCTTTGGGGAGCACTAGTGCACTTTGGTGGTCGGGGGTCACAGGGTTTGAAAAAGCAGAGCTAAAATTAGTGAAGCCAGGCACGGTTCGATTGAAAGCGGAGCAAGCCGAGCTCACACATCCTTGAGATCTAGACCTCTGATGTCATCACCCTGCACCAGGCCAGACAGGTTAATCACTCTCCCCAGGGTTCCTGGGGACACATACATCTTATTCTGGCTTTCACTGGATCCCTTATTAGAACTGTGCCCATTGCAAGTCATGATTATTATTCATTAGCTGAGCAAAATGGCAAGGCCTTTCACTGTGACAGAATACCGCCTGATTGCCATGTCGATCTAAAAAGAGATACTTGGGACGTAATAAGAAACAGCATGAGGCGTTAATTTAATTAATCAATGGCATTCCCCTGTTGCCGTTTTTTTTTTGTAACGCTATGTGAATAAGAAGAAGGTGCTGGGACACATTTATTGATGATATGTTTATTCCAACACCCACTGAAAAGGACTCTCTCGTTCCTCTCAATCAAATACCCATCAGATCAAGTCGTCATCTACTTAGGGGTGAGCGATCTACACGTCAGAAATAAGTGGCTCAGCAAATGGATGACTTTTGCCATGTCGAAAGGAAGCAGGGAATTAAAGGTGCAAATGCATCTCTTTTCAATAATTTTGCTGGCACCTGTCGGACTGTTTAACGAGCCAGTTCAAATCCATAACTGGTGACCCGTGATCAGCAGAAACATGGTGAGTCAGAACGAAGAACGAAGAACGAAGCACATCTACACGTTCGTTTGCCAGCAACATTGGGCAAAAATAATGTTCACTTAAAACTGTGAAGGGAACGTTTAAATTCAGGGCTGGAAATTTCATGGCAGTTTGTTACGGAAATCGACTACAGGGTCTCTGAGTGATGCAAACAATAGATTTAGTGCCCAGATGGACCCTCTTAAGGGACCAAGGGAACGGCACAGTATCCATATCGGGTTAATAGATGCTGAGATCTGCAGAGACAGACAGTGGGACCATTTGTGGCAATCATTACAACAATTGTAGCTCCCACCGATCTCTTCCCCCCACCTCACTCACTCACTCAGTCACAGACTGTCCAAGCTGTCAAAGTATCAAATAGCACTTAACCGAGGCATTTTGTCCCCTTTGTGAAATGACTGTCCATTCCACACTCGCCACTGGATAGCAAGGGCCAGCCAGGAATATGGATATATATAAATATATATATAAATAGATATATATATATATATACATACACACACACGCACACAGATATATATATATAGTTCATGGATGAATATCACATTAAGTCTCCACCCACACTTGCCACAAGAATGATATTGATTCTTTGAATGAGCAAAAAGTCATATGCTTCTAACTTCACAAGAGGCAAATAAGAACCCTCAAAGAATGATCTTGGCTTTTTCTTCTTAACCCGTCTCAGAACTGATGTTATTTGATTATTGGATAAAGAAAGTTACTAGTGTTATGTTTGCTGCCATAACTGAAGCTCGGTCATTTCTAGGCAGCAATTATAAATATAGACTATCATGTGTCCACTGCTCCCTGCAGAGCAGATTAGGCCGACGTGCTGGTGACAGACTGGACCACAGCCTTGCACTCCCGGGGTCGAGTAGAATCAATACTTGCAATCATTTAAACTAAGCAAAACGTCATCATCAGCATTGCCTGCTCCGCTGCATGCAGCAATTAAAGCATCAAAGGAAATTTATATGGAACACTGACTACCAGTATATTTCTGGGCCATACTCATTAGCCTAGAACGTAGGGTTTAATTAACTGGCAAGTTGACGGAGGAAAAATGTCATCATTTGGTGTTAATGGCATGCAGGACATGACTTATGCGGAACTTCGCTGCACAAGAAGTCGAGGGAGTTCAGGGCAGCGTCAGAGCATTAAAGGGGCACCAGAAAAACTCACAGCAGTAAGACTTTTAATGAGATTCTAAAGCATATTTAGTCAGTAGTATCCTGGATCTTCTAAAAAATCTAAAAGTTGAAATCCATTACCTTCTTGGTATTTCAAACGAAGACACAAATATGGTACTGGTTCTCTAAAATCCAGTATCAGAAGCATAGGATGGAACTAAACACTTTGTTGTGTGCATTTTACTCAATTCAAGAGACTCTTCTACACAGTCCTTATTGTAATGGAAAACAGGAATGCTGATAAAGGGCCTATGCTGTATAGAGGTCACTGCCTGATCAAAGTTGTGCCCAGTTTAGCATATAGCTGTGGTTTATAGAGCCACGTAGAGCTCCTAAACATAGCAAATCTGTTTTGAAAAAAATAAAGTGCAGAAGCCAGTTAAGCAGGCGTGGAAATTCAGTCTTTTACCAGTGCCATCACTCGAATGAGTTTGCACACGCATCAGAGGGGTGTGGATTCACACTGAATAGTGCACGGCAGGTGTCATTCTCAGGCTCACAGAACTTGTACAACGGTGGGGAACCATTTACAAAAAACAGGGATGTGTTTTGCTTGTGCCTGAAACGGCAGAACCTTATGTTGCTACCCAGTGAGAGTGATGGTTAACTTGTAGGTGTCACGCCCGGCTTGCCGATCCTCGTGTGTGCCACGCCCCCTCATTACCCACGTGTACTACCCTGATTGTTCCCGGCTGTTTGATGTTAGTGTTGGCCTGTTTAGTGTATATCAGTCCACATCTACCTCTGTTTCCCAGATCGGTCATTAACGTTCGTCCTGTGCTGCTTTCTGTGCGTCCAAATAAAACGCCATTTACCCAAAATCACGGCTCCCTTCGTCTGCTTGCCCCTTTCCTGCTCGTTCGCTCGTGCATCACACGTGACAGTAGGGCTAGGTGAAAGTTCCTCCTTGAGGAGGTTCTGAGATTAATTTAGAGGAAAAAAACTCTCCAAATTAGAAAGAAAAGAGCTGAATGATAGACAAATGGGAGGGGAGCCTTCACAATCAACAAATTGCATGAAAAAATTACCCCAGGTTAATTTGCACCAGACCTTACTTGTATTGACTATTTATTATTTGTCTTCCTTTGCTATCGTGAACAGACCTTTCCAGCAACACTAATGTATAGGTTACTGTGGACAACTGCACTGCGATTTAGACTTCTGCATTTAATTACCCCTCCACAGACTCGGGGACCTGGGAGGAGGTCTAACCTTCAGCATAGCGATGAGCAGCGTGACAAGACTTCAAGTTTAAAAACAAGGATGCACAGCTGGATTGCAGATTTTAATACTGCATCTACATAAGTATAATATATGGACATTTAGGATGTGTGTTTAAACATTTAAAGGTGCAGTGATGGGGCTGCCAGATAAGCTCATGATTAATGATACTGAATAAAATGATGACAGTTCTAATGATGGTCTCGTATCAGACTAGGCAGGGACCCATGTGATCACTGGGCAGGCAGGGATCAGACGACGGCTTGCCTTCATTTGCCGCAGAGCGTCGGAGAGGCAAAGGTCATGCTGCATGTTACTCTCTGAGTCTGACACCCAAGTGCCAGATAATTCCCACCCTTCAGCCTCCACAGCAGGTCCCTTCCACCAATCCCCACCCTCCGCACAACCCACAAGGTGGCCATGGGTAATGAGGCTGGTGTCCCCCTCTGCCGAGGCACGGTTGAGGAAGAGTGCCCCATGCGGGTGCCTGCCTCCATTATGAAAGGCTTCTCCCGCTAAATAAATCATTGGCCGCAAGGCCGCTCACAGAGGCACTGGCTCCAGAATAAGAGGCGCATTATTGCATTCCAAAGATCCTCGAAGTCCCAGCCCTCCCATTCTTGCCTGACGTAATCCGAGACTGGCTGCAGCCCCCCACCGAAATGAGCAGCCGAACGAAAAGGGAATTCAGTCAAAATCTCTTTTACTGATAATGCTGTGGCTGTGCAGATCAAAAGAGGGTGGAAAAAGGAATGAGTTCCTCTGATTCACAGCCTGGGTCTCTATCCAGAATTCCTTGTTATTCTAGCCGCTTTAAAGCGGATTCGAAACTCGGCTGGCATGGTGGTGCAGTGATCAACACTGCTGCCTCCCACCTCTGGGACCAGCGTTCATGTCTCCATGTGTGTGGAGTCTGCATGTTCTCCCTGTGTTGTTGGGGGGTTCCCTCTGGGTACTCTGGTTTCCCGCTACAGTCCAAAAAAAATGTTGAGGTTAGTCCAAATTGCCTTTAGGTGTGCGAGTGGACCATGTGATGGGTTGACCCCATCCTGGCTTGCTCCCTGCCTTGCTGCTGTAGCCTCTGGGATAGGCTTTGGATCCTTAAGAGCCTTAACGGCACAAGTGGTTACGGAAAATGGATGGATGGAGAGTTTGTCCATGCACAGGAGTAAACTATACATGTATTGTTGTGCCTTTTGAAACACGCTGCAAGTTTCTGCTCCATCCACTGCCTTGGCTGCAATGTGATGCCTTGACTGAGGAAATCGATGATCGCATGGTTGTTACCTCTTCCAGTACTGGAGAAGACACACGCAGTTCACAGCATGGCCGTTCTCTGTGGACGTCACACTTGCCTGTGGTTGTGACTTCAGCTGGCCGTTCCATTATTATGCAGACTGATGGGAGTATGAGTACAGTTGCTGTAGCAACAACTGGACAAGCCATCAAAGCGCATTCTTGACTGTATCCATAAAACTCCCGCGGTGGCATTATCCACTTTTGATCAATCCACCTTTAAATGTCACTTTAAACGTGAGAAGGTGGGGCTGTTATTAACGTACATTTTCTTTGGCAGCATGAAAATTTCCAACCCAAAAATTCAAACTGATTACAGTTTTCGTCACAGGGAAGCGGTGGCGGAAACTAGCAAAACCGCAGCGATTCGCCCGGATTTACGTCTTTTCTATTCCCTAAAGCGAAAAGGTGCCTTGTGAAGAAGCTAAATTTAGAATCGGGCTGCCTTTCCTAATTTAAGTCTTACTGCAAATTAATTACCCTGTGCAGTTATCTGACTCTCTGGTCCAAGTACAACATCCCGTTGCCATTTTTACACGGTTTTAAACGTTAAAAGCTTTACATCATTTGACATTTTGGTGTAGAGGGGGGAACCTACCTCAGCAGAAGATTCTACAGCCTGCCAGTCTGGCACGAGGGAGCAAGACCGCTCAGCTCGAGACACGATGCGTGCGGCTGGCGCAAGTGCCGCATTAAACCGTACTATAATTACATTATTGAACGAGTTTTAAAAATGCGCTGTAAAAGTTTTCATTATCGGATTCAAGTCCGTTATTACAGTGTCGTTGTGGGTTATCTGTCCTAATACAAATACGTTTGTAAATCGGTCTCTTCTTTTTTTTCCTACTTTTTATTGCCGGGAATTAGAAACGCGGTGCTTTTCAGTAACGGAAACTTTACATCTAATTAATTAGTTGGCAAATGGAACTTTCCTTTGTCCGCACTGGGGGAAACAGACCTATTCGAATCTCGTTTTCACGACTGTGTATAACAGCTGAATCAAAGAGTATACATCAACCACTGAATAAGAGATCAATAGGGAATTTGAACGAGAGAAAGTCCCATCTATTCCAGGAATAAGAATAATGATACCAAGGGACAAAACTTAGGCTACATTTCTGAATAGGCAAGCTTTTACAGTAATAAACCATTTTTCCCCAGCTGTGTGAAATCACCAATTTTTATGTATGACTCACTCTGCGGAATCACTCTGGCATACCACTTCTAATATATGAACTGGATTATTTCTGTGTTTTTTTCTGATTAATTTGTGGAATCATGTTGAAGCACACTATTACTACAGCAGTGAGTTCTGATTTCTCTATGATTTCCCACTCAGCCACTCAGAACCCAGTCAGCTCAACCCAGTCTTAACATGTGACAGCCAACGAAAAAATAAAAACCACTTTCCCAAAGTTTTTTTATTTCTTAAAAAAAAACACAAAAGGTCCTGGTAAAACAACTCCAGGTGTAAGCGTGGTATAAAAAGATTCTGTTTACAGAGTAGACGCCTTCAATCTCGTTTACCCTATTGCACTCTGTCACTGATTACCATGTGATTTACCAGCTATGTCCTTGTGAAAAAGTACATTATGCTTTGAAATGTAATTTTCTTAATTTGCGCAGCTCAAATAGTCATTTAGGAGGTGGTGTTTTGCGCAGTCCTTTATTAGGAGCGAGGTCTGGGTGATTGGGGGGTCACTTGTGGGCTTGTGGTCACTAACGGGGTCTGCTTATGGTGTCCCAGTGAATCAGATAGCATCAGGACGTCAGCCGGCTTCATCACAGCTGCTGCAGAGGGTACGGTGTCAGGGACAATCCTGTAAATAACACAGTGAAGAACACAGTGAAGAGACCAGAATACTTGTATTGGAGGTGTTGGGGGGCTGGGCTTTCAGAGATGTGAAAAAAATACAGGTGGTTCAGGTCTGTCATGTTTTGACATGACAACAACAAAAAAAAAAACTCAGAAATGTTTTTTTCATTCCTTAATGCAATGAAGGAGAGGGTTCACACGTTCACGCAAGAACGACCAGTGAGGTAGCCTGCTCATTTTTTTTTAAGACATTTTAAAAGCGGATCCTGCCTTTCTGAATTCTGCTCATGAATAGTTGTAGCCTTCGATGCAGATATCTATGATCAGATGATGTTCACAAATATGTTCCACGTATTTCTTTCTCTCCTGAAAACTCTTTAATATATTTATAGCCATATGTATGTGCATACATTTGTAGTATGTAGGTGCATAATAAACGCACATTAAAAATTGATAACCTTCAACATGTCATCGTTAAAAAAAATCCATCTCTAAGCTACGCCCGTCTCTAAGCAGCAGAAAACTATGACTTCCTGTCTGCTCTCACAAAGGAAAAAAAAATTGCTAAACGCTAATGGACATGTCTAAAAGCCTGACCAAACCCATTTTCCTTTTTACCCTGACCCAAGGTGTCAAATATTGGATGTCCAGATGGCCACGTATTCACAGCAGGATGGAGGAGTCTGGTGCAAGTGGTTGTCTTTGGCCTCATGCCATGTGTTAATTGCACGATCTGGTTTGTATCGCAGAACAAAAGCCTCACGCCAAGCCTGCTTAACCTCTCCCCTCCTCCTGGGGGCGGCCACGAGCATTCATTCTCCTATAGTGAGCTGTGGTCTGCTGCAAGCATTGAGGGGGGCGGGGCTTTCCTCCTCCTGCAGTGAGCTGCTCGTTAATGATTAATATATTGGCCCTAATATGATGGATTAATGTGCGGGTTTTGCTACAAAGCCAAACCTGATTCTGCAGGACCCACGCTGGTCCAACCCACCTTATAGAAGCAGACAGGTGGGATGCGTCCCTTTCAATTTACTATCTATAAATAATGCATGGTCTGTCTCTCCAATATTCGTGATGTCACTTGTTATACACTCACCCCAGATATGAGTGTCAGAGCGTCAGACTCAGTTCGGCGACCGTTTCATCGTGGCCAAAAGCGCAGCATGGGGAAGTGGAGATGAAGCCGTACAGCGCAGGCATTGTGGCTTTCTGGGAGTGCTCATGTGTATGGGCCAAGTCTCACCTCAAGGGTCACAGGCTCACTCGTTCCAGTGAAGAAATTTTTTGAATGCTTCTCAGGCAGTGAGTCAACAAGTATGATCGCAAGTGCGTAGATTAATCGTGAGTGTGGAGCATGTCGCAGGTTTGGAAAGACTGGGAGAACCCAAGAGTAAAGCATTTACTGATACCTCGAGCTTGAAAAATGGAACTTGAAACTGCTTAACCGGTGCCGGATGGTGTCGCAATATTTAATGATTAGGGAAGGAAAAAATATTAACAGTCACCGAGGTAGCGAATTGCTGTAGAATTTTAATTCCGGGGCTATTTTATTCAGGCTTGTTCAAATTATTTTCTTGAGGACAATATTGCTAATGGCTATCCAGAGCTTTATTATGAGTGTAAATGTATACTTTTACACGGAGGAATACCACGTGTGAATTAATTTGCTCGATAGGGTACTCTGCTTTCTGGGGGGTGAAGGGGGGCAGGAATTGGGGAAGGGGAGGGGTGAAATGGGTGGGTGGTATTGAGAGGAGAAAGAGAGCAGGACAGGAATGCATTAGCAGCTAGCACGCTAATGGGAGTGGTGAATGGGCCCTGGTTCACACCGGAGCTTTCAATGGCACTCTCAATGTTACTCAGCAGGCGTTTCAGCTCTGTGCATGGTAGCACCTTACTTGAGGCCGTTTTTCTCCCTTCTTTTCTGGGACCGGACACCATTTTGTAATATCCCACCTCTCCGGGGGCTTTTTGCAGCCTATTATCAGCAGGAAGGCTGGTCTTCAATGTCCAGCTAAGCTGCATGACCCAGGAACTGCCAAGAAATGTTAAATGCTTCCCTGCTGTGTTTTTCTTTTTGACAGTTGTACTCATGTATCACTCAGCATTGTGCAGAAAAAGGTAATGGAGGGCGATTATTTCCCTGCACCGTCACTACAAATCCGCAAAGCTTCCGAAACTATGTTAATACAATTTAACTTAAATTAGGAGAGGACAGAGAGCGAGAGTATATGTAAAGCTGGAATCGCTGAATGCTTTAATGCGTGTCCTCCACACATTAGCGCGGCAATTTTTCCCGAGGCCAGGAAGAGATGCACGGAAAATGCTGCCGGCCGCGTAGCCACCGCCTCAGTCTGCAAATAACCTAGCAGCCCTCTGCCAGCGTTTATATAAGCAGTGGACTTCCAGGGAGAGGAGATATTTAAAAAAAAAGAAAACAGAAGTGAAATCTGGATGCGTGTGCACGCATGCACAAGTGAGTATATGTGCAGTGGCTCTGCCTAGCTAGCAGGGAGGCAGCCTGTGGCACGGATGGGGAGATGTAGCTAGCATACTCCATGCTAGCAAGGAAAACCTTCCGACTTGTGGTTAATTAACACGGGCGCGCTGCCACCCCTTCCCACTCTGCGCCTGGTATTCCCAGCTGGCCTGGCAGCTGCGCTGGGCGCCCTTTAATGCTGGTCATGAAGCGAAGACCTCAGCCAATACTGCTGCAGAAACAGCTCAGAGACCAACCCCCTCCCCCATCCAGCCTGACAGCTGCCGTGAGCCAAACGCCTCAACAACGGAACCTGCCCAGGGACCAGTCCTGCCTCTGCTAAGTCCGCGGGGGAAGCTGCCGCCGAGAGCACATGGCCCACAGAGAAGCGCGGCATGTTATGCAAGCCCTGGGCGAAGTTCTCCAGAGCAAACGCTTGTCCTCTTCGTGACCGCTTCCGATACAGACGAACCCTCGGAATAATGCGTCTTAAATCACCACAGGACTGAACTACATCTTGTCCTTCAGAGAGAATCTGGCTAAACAGGGCTGAGTGAACTAAAGTTCTGTTTCCACGGTGTTATTAAAGTATTTTGTTAAACGTAATTGAAGTAATTGAAAAATCCTACACATACTGCTGTCCCATACCCTTTTGGGCAAGTTACACCTTCCCAGGGAACTTGCTCACTGTTTTCCACATGTGGAGAGACCTCTCGGGGCCCAAGTTAATTTCACCAGCTCATTAGTAGAGGCAGGAGGTCACTCACAGCTACCGGATTCTTCCAAACAATCCCTTAGATTGATTTATGTCACCGTTAACAGTCCATTAAAATACAATTAAACGTGTTTTGGGGGCAACAGAATTATGTGCATCTGGTTGTAAATCCCCTTGCAGGAAGAAGGGACAGTGAGAGAGAGCTGGCATGGCACTGAGCAGTGTTTATGCAATCCCACAGGAGGCGGCTATTTGTCACCCTACAGCCCAGCCAGACGGTATGGAGCCCAGCCTTCAGAATGTGACAGTCAGATGACTCCAAGCCTAAGAACCAAAAACTCCCCATCAGCCAAAGCGGCAACCAAAGAAAAGGGCAAATTAAATAAATCTTCAGTTTGTGAACCATTGTTTCTCAGTAAAACGGTATTGATTCCTGGGTCTCCGGCCACATGCATACGTAGCAAACCTGGGGTTGAAAAACACAAAAAATGTTTTTGCTTCCAGTCTTTGCTGAGGTTTGAGCCGCAGGCAGGTGCCCGAAAGGCAGTTCAGGCGGGAAACTGCCGATATTTACGATCTGAAAGGAGAGATGTGAATAAGTTTGACTCTGTTGGCTCTAATTATGAACCGAGCCGAGTTCAAGAGATAATACAATCTCATCTTTACCGCACGCTGCCGCTCTCAGGAGCGCCTGTTTGCTCGACGGGCTCCATCGCCGCCTCTTCACTCGATGTAATATGCAGTACTCCTTGATTAGTGCACTGTCTGCCTGATAAATATTTAAAGACATCTGCCAAATGTCAGGAAGGGAGATTCCATCTGTGGGGGGGGGGGGGGGGATAAAAATTAACTACAAAAATGGAATTTATTGATACCCACTGTGCTTTATTAGTTTAATATACTGGGGGAGTTTAGCCGCCGCCAGCAAAGAAAAACACACCGTGAGGGGCGGGGGG
>JABFDZ020000109.1:18181200-18196460 GCA_019775955.2 Pollimyrus isidori | reverse complement strand
CCCCCCCCCCCCCCCCCCCCCCCCCCCCCCCCCCCCCCCCCCCCCCCCACAAAAAGGAACTTCAAAAATGGAATTTATTGATCACCACTTTTCTTTATTACTTTAATCTACTGCTGGAGATTAGCCGCCGCAATCAACGTAAATCACAGCGTGACGTGCGGCTTGCCTCCATGAGGCTAGCACATTGTCTGCGGCTCGAACATCTGCCCAGGGAAGAGCGGGATGGAGGTGGTGATATGCCTGCCTCATCAGTCTGAGTCCTTCGATAGAGCAATATATANNNATATGTACTAAGAGGATTTGTGGAGTGACGAAGGCTGCACGGTCAATTACGGACTGCTGTGAAGCCTCTAGCGCTGTGTGCAGGAAGCACATCAGTGCTGTACCTGATGTGATTAAAAAAAAAAACATGCTGATAACTGAGCTTTAGTCAGGATGCTGGACATTGGCTCTTTATCTCATACACTAACACCCTCCACCTTAGAGTCAGAGGAGCAAGATCAGCACACCGGTATGAAATTCAAATGACTCTGCTCCAGGCTGTTGGAGATTTAGCTGATATGTTCCCATTGAGATGCAGTTTTTTGTATCTGTGATCCTTGGGTAACCCTGGGCAATGTTCTGGGCCCCCGGGCAGCCCATAACAGTGCCAGCCAACCAAGCAACAACAAGCTAACTGGACACAGTCGCCGAGGAGCGGAGGCCAAGTTTGGGAAGAAAGGGCACCACCGACGCCGTGCTTGCGGCAGTCAGGGGGCTTGGAGGGAGGGACCCCTATTGGCCTTGAGAGCCACGGCAGCAAACTGCAGTTGGGAGAAGCGGCTGCTGTTACCAGGAATTTTACCGGAGCAGAGCACATTATTTCACCTGAGCGGAGTGTGAGGCGGCACTTTGCCTCACTACGTTTTTTTTTCTTCTTTCTTTTTTCGAGGTCACATTGACGTTCCCTCGGCACGGTCATTTATAACAATGTTTTCCGAAGAACGCAGCAGGTCTCCGACTTGTTTTTGGCTAAAGGTCATGTCAAGAACAGCGTGAAGCCAGTAACTTAAAAAGCAGCAATGGTGTGCCAGCTTTAGGTTTAGTGCAAATAACCCCCCCCCCCCCAGACACTCCAAAGGCACATGCTGTCTGTGGATCCCAGCTTAAATGCCAACTGGACCTCAAATGTAAGCAACTGAAACAAGTCATGACAGTTATCATCCAGTTGTGATTATTACAGTACATAGAACTGTATCCTGCACTAACCTGGATTAACAACTCATTATTTGGGAGTGTCTTACTGAGCTTTTATGACTAAAATTCATAAAAAGCTTCTTTGGGCCTTCAAAATGTTCTTGACAATGCAAATTTTCTGTACTCCAAGATGTTGCCCTGAGTGGTTTGTTTTAAACTTAAAAAAAAAGTGATTAAACAGAAAAATTTCACTTTAAATAATATCACACATGCTACATTTCAGATTAAATGGATTTAAATACTTTACATATTCCTAGGCAATCAAGCTCACCAAAAATCCAAAAGCTATTCACAAAATGACACCTTGAAGGACAGAAATAGGATTTTAAGAATTACTCCTTAAATGGTTTCATGCAAATTTAAACATTTGAACGACAAATTTTGAATAAAATAATTCATGTATCTTCAGAGTAAAATTTAGAATGTAATACCTATTTCGATCACATGAATTAATGACCTGGTTTTATTGCTGTCATATCATAAGCCCAATAAAAAGCTTAACAATTCAATATGTTCATTTTTCATGGCAAATGTTGGTTGGATTTATTATGAAGGAGAAGGTGAAACTAGCTGATGCATTTTGGAAGACATGAGTGTGTGTGTGTGTGTGTGTGTGTGTGTGTGTGTGTGTGTGTGTGTGTGTGTGTGTGTATATGTACATATATGGAATTGGCTTTTGGGTGATCACAGAAGGTGTGATTCTATGCAGTGGTGACAGAGGATGTATAAGCCAGCCTCAGCGGTTTGGCACGACTGATATTATTCCTGGGTGCTGCTTCAGGAGCCCAATACACAGACACTCGGAGTCTCCAAAATGAAAAGGAAAAAGAAAACGGAAGAATCGCAGTGAATGAGAGATACTGAACGGCTGGTCACAGATTAGCATTAAAGTCAATATAATTAAAACATGCCCATGTGAAATTAGCATAATGGCACAGTTGGTTACAGACGCTAAAGTAAGCAGTAAAAGCCATGTAATTAGGACAGTGGAGTCTTCAGAAGCAAAAAAAATCTTTAGATGTTTGAGATTTATTCACAAGACGGCAATTTGACGTAGGCCATTCATCGGACAAAATCAGATTTATTTAACAATTTGCAGCGAATTATCATGGCAAATTTCCAACCACTTAAATTTGGTCACTGTCAAAAAAGATGTGCAATTGAATCATTTACTTAGAGCCGAACTGGCACAGCTGAGGGGTCTACTTCCTGGCTGAAACACTTGGCAGATTTCTTTGGGGTTATGAATGAGAATAGCTGCTGAACTCGAGTCCTCCAGATTTCAGAAGTTTGCATTTAAAAAATCTCATTCTGGGTTTGAAACTTGCTGTGAGATGCTGCAATGTGAATGCCAGCACCTTTTCATATAGTTCACTAATACCTGTTCCAGCAAAGGGAGGGGCTGCTGAACAAAATTTGAGTGTAATATATTAATTGTAAGAACCTCTTAAAGGGCAGAGTATCAAAGAGGCAAAGTGTGAAGTAAGCTGTAGCCAATCAGGAATCAGGAGTGTGGGCGTGAATGCAAGAGTGAGAAATGATAAGGGCAGGTGATCAGAGGGAGTCAAAAATTATATTTCTAAAGAACGTTATCATCAAAAAATCCATAATGAAGTCAGTATACATGGCACAGATGATCAAGAATTATTTTTAAAATTAAATGTGGGATTTATTTCCTTTAATTAAGTTGGAGAGTTACAATTATTGTGGGAGTGAAAAAGGCACATTTTTAATTTTCTCGGCTTACCTTCTACGGCCCAGAGAACACCTGTAGGTTATGAGTTTCCATTATAATTTAAGAGAGATTTGTTTGGGAGCGATCGAGCGCAGTGTGCCAGGGTTCACATTTTATCTTTTAATAGCTGTGGTAATATCAGCTGCATGGCACAATGAGATAAACACACCTTGTAGTGATGGACTGAGGAGGAATAGTTTGTAGTTGTGTTTGATTTCCAAGTTTTTTCAGCCTAGGAAGTATTTACAATAATTCTGTGTCACAGGCTTGGTTTTTAAGAGAACAATAAATCCTGTACACAACCACTGTCTAATCACATGCTTTGTTTCTTTCTAACAAAACTAAAATGGAAGGCGATGTGCCATTCATATTACAAAGAGACACCGTGTTTTTGGTGGACATACAAAGCACGACAGGAGTCTCAAAGTGATCTTGCTCTTCACATAATACCAGTATGATTTTTTCCCGGCACCTTTTATATTGCAGCTGAGACTGGGAGTGTCCAATAAATGAAGGACACTGATGCTACAGAACTGATGCTCGCGCTATGAATTATACAGAAAGCACAGTCTGTTCGGAATCGTATGAGTAATGTCTGAGTGTAAACTGCACCTTCTGCAAAGGTGAAAAGATAAAATTTTATCCCTTTTCTGTGAACGCCCTGGAAGGCATAAAAAAGACACCTTCAGGTCATCGGAATAGTCACCCTGTGCTTGATATTGTTAAAAGAACAATCGCAGCCTTTTAGGCTGAAAGGTAGTTAATAGAAAAACAACACAGATCATTAAGAAGAATTCGGATACAGATAACCTTCAGAGATATTGGTGTTAAAAGGCCAGTTAGAAGCCAGGAAAAGGTCTTGCTGTACTGACAAAAGTTCCATTATTGCTGTTAATTACCTCTTCTGATTAATCTTCAAAAAGTCAGGCAAAAGCATAAATCTATTGAGTGAGGGATTATAAGAGGGGAGATACTTCCTTCCACCCTGATCCTGGGATAGAAATGCAAAGGTCTAACATATGCTGTTTACACTTACTGTAGGACAGGACAGACTCTCCTCAAAGCATTTGGGAACTCTGCAGTAAACACTGTCGGCTGGCTTGCCGCATTAGCATGCTAAGTAACTGTAGTAAGTGATTATTAGCAGTTGATTTATTTATAAAATTACTTAAAGCTTCACTGTGTGGAAAAGTGGTGATGCACAGTTCCAAACTGCTGCAGGACCATGAATAATTTACTTATAATTTACTTATTTTTCCTTGACACTAATTAGCGGTTAGTTGTAGAAACTCCGGCACCTTTCTAGAAAGACTCTGGAACGGATATGCCCCTCTGTCAAGATTTGTGACTGTCCAGAGAAATTTGCTGTTTGCAGAACATCTTGACAGGTTCAGGGGGAGAATGTCATGCATCTGCATTTTTAGATAATTGTCTGGGTTTAGCCCATGGTTGTCTGCGGACAGGAGGATCAGGATGTGCACAGAGTGCTGATGTCAGTATAACCGCTTCTGGGATGCACAGATTGTGGGCACCACACCTCACCATAGACCAGGGCAACAGAACCTCAGGTTGTTTGGTTGCTAATGCTGCACTTGGAGTCGTCCTTCTTCTCTCCTTTCGGTGCCAGTGCTATTAATGAGTCCTGGAGAAAACTATTGATGGTACATGAAATAACTTTAGCATGAAGAGGCAACTGACAGACTAGTGAGTCATTTTTTTCATGGAGTTGGTGAAGTGAGGTTGCAAGGGAATGAGTGAAAAGCATAATCGCTTCTCAAGTGTCTCCTTAAGTGTGTTCAGTGGCGGTGTAAAGCCTTCGTGGACAGTTAAGCAGCCATCATCTAGTGGGTCACCCCGACCGGCCACAAGGCGGTCTGCAAAGACAGTAGCATCCCAGGCCCTGGGGGTGTTTACCACCACTCAAACCACGCATTTGCGTGGGACCCCCAAAGTTTCGAGGCACCCAGTTGGCCACAGTCACTACTCTGGGTGGGTGAGGAGCCTCAAGGTGACTTTTGGACTGGGGCAATGTTCCTTCAGATGAATGGGGCAGTTGGGAATGCTGGTGACAACTCACGCTGTTCTGCTAAGATCTATCTTTTATCACGATTGGGTCAGCCCAGAGGTAAGGGGTACTAGTGGGAAGTGCGACGACACGGTGGACAGTGGTAGAGGTATATGTTCAGTTTGGGGGGAGAGGGGGGGCTCTTCCAGTGTTACTAAACTACTGAAAATGCAGGAAGTAGGAGATCAGATGTTTACCGCCCAAATGCTCTGGCATGGGGTATACAATGACTGTGGCATTATGGGTAATTGGGATACTGTCCATATTTCCGCCAGAACGTCTCTGGCAGCAGCACTCAGGCAAATGTGTTTCATAAACACCCGGCTAAGTGGTGTACCTTACATTTAATTAAAGCAAAGCTGTTCATTTCATAGCTGGATGTATATGAATCAAGTTTATTATTTCACTGTGAGGTGGTGACTTGAATGCATAGTTATTATGGCGTCTCTAGCCTTAAAATTTAAATTAGAAATGGAGAACAATCATTTTCACTGTGCACTGGCATCCCATTCCGTGGCATCCCCTCACTCGAGCCATGTGCTTTCTGGGATGGATTCCAAGTTCATGATGTCCCCGCATCGGATAAATCACTGTGAAAGATAGAGTGATGTTATTTGCACTCTGCCCAGACTGGAGATCGACTTTCATTTGTAGGTGCATTATAAACCTTTTTCGTGTGGTGTAGCTGTTGTATGTAGTTGCAGCCTTTTCTTAAAGTTACAGGTAAACATGCACATTTTTCTGACCGGTGTTGTATGAGTGATATATAAACTGTGTGTATTTTATTGAAGTGTTTCCTTGGTCTGAGTTCAAAATGAGGCATCAAGGGCCCTAGTTTGTTGAGTCTCATTTTTCACTTTTAATTTGAAGTGAAAATAAGAAATGAAAGTGCTAAAATCATTTCTTTTTGCAATCATTCAAGTGCCTTTAGCAGGTAGGCAAGTGTGCCACAGTGGGAGCCTAAACCAAGTTTAATGATTTCACCTGCAAAGGCAGCACAATATATTCAGAGCTGTGTATCTGTTAAGGCTGCAGTCTTTTAGTTTTGACAAAGCTGTTTCATAACAAACAACACTGAAACAAAGAAGGGACTGGAAAATTGGAACAACATCACTGCAGCATCTTATGATCTTTAAAATACCTTACAGAGAATTTTCCAGTGAACATTTTATATTATGAAACAATGTTTGACAAATGAGAGTAGTTGCCTTTTGCTGCACGTGCACCACATTAGAAAAGAAGTCTCCAAGGCTGCTCTTTCCTGTTTGACTGCCCCCAAGTGTTATTTGAAAGGCCTTTAAAACCTAAAGCGTAGCGTCTACATTTTTCTTATACCTTGAATTAAGTGTTAAATTTCATACTGATTTATTATCCACAGATTTATGGGACATTTATATTTAAAACTGTACAACAAGCCATCTTGGATGTCAAATACATAAGTATTACTATTCAATGCTTCTAACCCGGTTATTGATGAAATGTCCCAGAAAACTTCAATGTCTTCAATTCCCAATGTTTGGACTCTGTGGGGAACCGTTATTAGTTTACTGCATTTGTGGGACTAAAATTCATTTCCTGAAATGTAGAACAGACAGAGCTCTCTGGTAGAAGAAGCCTGTGGCTGGTCTCCACTCTCCAATACATCGTGTTGTCCTCTGTAGTGATTCCAAAATTACTAGGAAACAGCAGGTCCCTTGACAGGAACAGAATATACAGACACATATAGCAGAGTCATTCTGGTTATTGAATGCAGAAAGAAGTGCGAAGTGTAGATGTCTCTGCCGTTGTCCGTGTGACATTGGTGCTTGAGCCTTGTTGGTGTCTCTCCACAGTGGAATTGCTACTTTTTGGTGTCAGAGCAGAAAAGAACATCTGTTTGGCAACTCTACAGCTCAGATATAAGGCCAGTAGGCGTTGTTATGACAACTGTAGAACTGTAGGTCCAATATAAGGCTAATGTAGCGTTAAATATTGACTTTGTACAGGAGGGGGCAGTGTAGGGATCCCAGCAGCATTAGCTTGTGGGTTTGTGGTTGATGCCTTTAGGGTGGGAGACTGAGGTATATGCTACGCTATTGTTGAATCTAAAGGGCAAGTCTGAAATACTTCAGACTAGATATACCTCTGATAACAATGTAACGTAAAGACCTTAATAGCAGCTCACTTATTTTATCAATGAGTTGGTCGCTGATGGGCTACATTTAGAGTGCAGCACGGGTATCTCTCTTGCATTAAAATTACCTTGCAAGTAAGTTTCTGTGTACAAGCTTCCTGGCATCAGCGCCACGTCAGGTCTGCGATGTATCTCTTAATGATTGGAAGCTGAACCCAGAAGGTATTGATATCTATAGTTATATCTGTTTCCACAGACAGAAATGCCTCATGAAAGCCGAATTCCACAACTCTACTGTTTGCGTTAATCCTTTTGTGGAAAATACATCTTCAGAAGGGCTGCAGGGTGGCACCGGGGGTAGCAGTACTGCCTCACACACCCGGCGTTCAAGGTTTGGACCCCCATTCACTCTGGATTGAATTTGTATGTCTTTCCTGTGGCATGTGGGTTTCTTTCAGTTTCCCTGTGTGTTAGGCATTTCTAAATGACCACCAGTCTATGTGCCCTGCATGCTGCCCAGAAGAACCCCAAGCTTGGGCTTTATTCTTCCTTGGACTGGCTCCTGACCTCTATGTGACTCCATGGCCATTGAGAGATATATGTACTTTATGAGTGAGGTGTAACAGCCAATGAAATGCATTTACAGGGAAATAAAAACCAACCAAAGCAGCTTCTTTGAAATAGCTTGCCTCTGATGCCTGGGGTGCGGTGCTAGGAAAGACCCTTTTAATAACAATATATATTCTTTCAAAAAGTGTATGGCAGTTGTTCATTTTTGGGTGATAATGGGAACAGTCTCCGGCCTTTCTGGGACATAAGGATCTGTCACCAACATTAATAGTTTCCACAGCCTTTACTTTGCCTTCATGTGCTTTGGGGGGATGCAAATTCCATGCATAAATTGCTAGTGATTTGCTGCATGTTCTGCCAGTGATGCACAGGTTTTCTTCATGTCCTCTAGTTCCCTCCCACGGTCTAAGGATGTGCAGACAGGCTAATTGGTGTCGGCAACTTGCCCATTGGGTATGAATGTATGTGTGTGTATGTGTGTGCCCTGCGATCAACTGACATCCCATCCAGGGTGTATCTCATGAGCTCCCATCCTGCACAACCCTGACAGGATAAGCGTTTGGAAGATGCACGGATGGATGGATGGATGCTGCTGATTCAGAGCTATGACTTGTGTCATAACTAGCCATGTCTTTTTTTCCATGCAGGTTATATAACATGGAAAATATCAAAAGAATCAGTTCAATTATTTCACTGTGCCCTTTTTCTGCTTCATTCCCTGCAGCCAGAACTTACGGAACCTTCCGTTCACACCAGCTCTTACCCCGAGGCTAGAAATTATATGCCTCGTCATTCTTTTTGTCAGTTTTGCTTGGAAGCCGCCGCACAATTCGTACATTTACAAGCCCCAGAAAACAACAGGAGAACTCGCCGCTGGCAATGCAGTCAGAGCAACAAAAGGGCCTGTAGCTGCAATCCTTTTCACTGAAAGATGTAACTAATTCGGAGATTGAAGGAAGACCAGCTGATCACTGACCGAAGTGAGTAATAGCTTCTCGAAGGTACCTTTCAATGTTAAAAAATGATGTTATAACAAATTATTATATTCGTAAATTTTTTATATACAGAGCTGGAAATTAAGCTTGCCCAGTGTCTGGGATGAGTAATTTAGGTGAAAGGTGAGGACAAAAAAGTGAACACTTGCCCTCTGGCTCCTTAAATCAGGTCCTGCATATATAAATTACACAAGGGTGAGTATTCCTTGATAATCAATCCGATCAGTGATTGGTACGCATCGTCTTTTGAAGAGAAATGTGATAGGTTAAGCCATTCGGCTGATGATATGCGATACAAACAACCCTGCAGCCCCAACGGACATCAGTAATGGAGCGTAACTCCAGCTTGCGGGGGTGGGGGGGGGGAACGACACCCGTTGTGAATTAAGGTGAGCAGAGCTCTGCAGAGGAGCAGCACCCCCATAAAAGCCTCGCTTTTGATCCATGGGGCAGATGCAGCTGCAGCCTTCCTTGTGAATCGAGATGATCCGGAGCCTGGGGGGGTAGGTGGGGGGGGGGGGGGACTCTCTCCTAACTATGAGCCTGACCACTGGAAAGGAATGCGACCACGGCTGATGCAGTTAGAGTCCAGTTTTGTTTGAATAATAGCCAGAGGGCCCAGTAGCACCATAAAATGGACAAGACAGGGTCTCAGTCAGACCCCCCCAGAACACAATGTGGCCCCTGTTGCCCCAGAGCCTGTGCGACCTGGGGGCCAGCGGTCAGGGTGAAATGTACCCCGAATGGTGGCCAGGAACATATGTGTGTATTTGAGCTTTATTTTTGGCTTTCCCCTTCAGGAGATTGGGGACAACATAAAGGCCTTTTTGAAAAGGCGACAGCAAAACAGCATTCCTCATTACCCAGAATACGTCAGCTGCCTTGCAATGAAATGCTTAATAATTCTTGGTAACTTTTTTGAGAAGTTATGTCTTCTGGAGAGGGTTACCGGCAGTCTGAACAGAATATAAATAATGGATATTAAATTGAAATATAGATCGCTGAGATCCATTGCTGAGATTTTGATTGACTTTGCCATTTCAACAAGAGAACACTGAGTCCTATTCAAAAGATATTACAAACTGGCCATTTTATAGATGAAAAAACTATCTTACTCTTAATCTGAGGGACATTGTAATCATGTAATCATGGCTTCTTTAGTTGTCTGTATCAGGATATCCTGTACTAAAAAGTCACTGATTGCCAGTTTGAATAGATTTCTTTATCGGTCTTCATCTGAACATAAAATAAATATTGCTGTTCCCCTACGATAAAAATGTGAAACAGTTAGCATCTTCTTGCTACACCCCACACTCCAAGGGGTGAACTGGATTATGGGTAAAGTGTCATTCTGCATTTCTTGCATCCTTCTGTAGAAGGACGGAAATAGACAAAATTTCTCTGGGATTTAAGGGGGGCATTCTTGGGGATTTTGTGATGATCCTCACATTGGCTATGTCGTGATTTAAAGCACGTGAGACAGGGGGAGGGATTGCATTTTGAAATCCCATAAAAGAGGATGATCTGTACCACACAGACAGATGGGGGGCGGGAGAGTATTCATTTGTGTGAGAGGTGGGGGGCATACTCATTTTTAGTCTCACTCAGCAAATAACCAGGAGGACGGGAGGAAGGAGGAAGGGAGGTGAATTCACTCCATGCTTGTTCCGTAATGCTAAGCCTCTTCACCCGGCAGGCTGCATTCAGTGTACGCAGGGCCCCCCCCCTGAACTGCCTTACTCTGATCGCTGCTGGCCTCGGGGGTGTGCCGCTCAGTCCCTGGCAGCTGGGTGGGTGCACGCTTGAGGAATGTGCTGCATGGCAGAGCACGAGCCTCCCCCAGCTGCTATGGGATGGGATGGGGGGCACCGCATTCGGCTGGTGCATTCCACCGCCGGGCACAGGGCACCCCCGGGCGTAGCCCCATCAGGCAGCCCAGTCCTCACCCTGAAGCCTGTTGATACTGGATAAATGAACAAGTCAGCCAAACGGAAGATTTTGTGACTCTCTGACGGGCGGCCTTAGGCTGACATGGGTACCTTCCCCGCTCAACATTTTTTGGAACCAAAAGAGAGGTGGGGTGAGCCCCCTGTTTTTACACAGGGATTTTACTCTGCTTCTGATATATGCTAATGTACTCCAGGAATGCTCATAACCTAATTCACCATGCAGAAAACAACAGTTAAGATTTCACTGAGATTATGAGAGGTTATTAAAAAGTCTTCCTGCGGATTTTACTCAAGTTAAACAAGCATAAAAGGACTTGCCTATTATGGTTGTTATTACATGAAGTTCATCATGGTAGCAGCTTTTGTATTTAATTAACACAACCCAGTTCAGCAGAGGCCGTCACCAGACAACAGGCGCTTGTTTCACTTCATGACGAATGTTGCAAGATAAACTAGTCACCAAAAATGTAGGCAGCCAACAGAACGGGAAGGGAAAGCATGAAAAGAGAACAGGGCGTCACTCTGAATCACACAAGGCCTACTCTGACCTTCCTGCTGTCATCCCTTGATAAGGGTTACTTATTATGAAGGTATGCAGGTTTTCGCTGTGACTGCCTAATTAGGTCAAGAATCAGAGGACTGATTGGCTGGTCCTCACACCTGGGTTTGTACAGCTGACCTACAGGTTACCCCAAAAACCTGCATACACACCGGCCCTTTGAGGATAAGATTGGCCACCCCTGGATTAGACTGCAGAAATGAAAAAAAAAATCCCGCTGGTTCTTCCAAATGTCGCTATCATACAGTCTGAACACATGGCTTGCCCTCTATTACACCTGTCTGTTGGCGTGTTCGTCAGCTACCAGCTGACCCACAGCTAAAATCATGGGCTGACTATCTCCTTGGCAGAGCCTTTTAATGTTCCCGTAGCCTGATGGAGCCATATTTGACGGTGGGATATCAGAACCTAGTACACTTCAATATTGCACAGTGGGGCATATATTTTTATTAAATTGTGTTCTGTTAGCCATTGACCCTTGGCTGTGTTATTCTAGAGCAGAGAACATTCCAGCAGGCACAAACAGGCACAAACTCTGTACCTTCAACCATGTGCAAAGCTGAGGTTTATTTTTGTAAGAGAAAGAGGTTGCAATTAGAATGGTGTTCAAGGAAATTCTTCGAGTTACTCCCACTTAGTCAATAGGGATGAGAAACCTCAGCCTTGGTTATTAATTACTAATCTTATACATATGGAAAGCAGAGGTGATTAATTTACTCAGGGCTGATATTTCGAGGGAATTAATACCACAGTATGCATTACACGATTAAATGACACAGTGTAAATGCAGGCAAACCACACAGCAAGATTAGGTTCCCATATTTAATATGCACAAAATAAATTGGCCGCTGCTCCCGGACGCATCGAATAATGTTCTTGTAATTGATTGGGAAACGTTTTAATTGCCACAGTTTTCAACGAGGCACGATCAGCTGCATCGCCCGAAGTTGGTCTTGTCTTTGTGTCTCTAAACAGCGACGGGAACGTCGTCTTCCTCCAGTCAATCAGTGTAATGAAATGGCTCTTTCCGCCTATGAGAAGCGTGGGCCTCAAATACTATGAAAGGGGATTTTATTTTTGCTTCTTCAAAAATATCCAGTCAAAAAAACATAAATTAATGGGAAATACAAGGTCTATTTTAAATTTCAGAGTACAGAGAGGGAGAAAAAGGTTAAAAATCAATTTTTGTCACTTTGGCGTCCAACATAACCTACCTGATACGCCACAGGACATGATGCAGATATTGACTTTAAACTGGCTCCTAAAATGAGTTTGCTTCTTTAAAACTAATTACATAAAGGTCCTACTGTTTAAATAATTAAAAACAGCTCGCATGTACGACTTTATTTCCCATAGCGTGTTTGTGAGTTTATATAAACTAAATTTACTTAACGCCTGCCGCATTAAAGTAATTAAGCAGGGACACGGATGGATTTTAGGAAATATTAAGCACCAACCGGCATGGGTTACCCGCCCCCTCCCCAATACACAAAATGCATAAGATTGCTAATGTAATTATCTGTGAAGCAGGGCATATCGCACCCCCCCAGAAGCATCCTTGGGAAGAAGAGGAGGAAATAATGTTTAAAAAGGGGTCCTGTTGCAGTTCGCTTCTTGTGATAAGGAGAGCACATATTGAATTGGGGGGGCAAGCCACTGCTGTCACCACGTCGCTGAATGTTGAGAACAACGTATTTGCATAAATGAAAACGGGGACAATACCTCTGCCAGAACTGGGTCTGCATCAATCAGCAGACGAGCTTTTGTGCCGCCTTATTGTCACGGCGCTGTCAGGATGGCGTGAGCGGACCCCCGTGTGATGGGCCAGCCCTCCTGGCTCATTTGCATACCGGCTATTACCATTCTGTCTCCGAAAGCAGATTATAAATAATTCCGCCCAGACAGAGGGCACAGGGATCATGATATGTGTCGGCAGGAAGGGGCCTCGCGGCCTTATTCATTATGGAAATTAAAGGCTGAGGTTGCTTCCGAAAGGGCTAATGAAGGAACTCTGACACCCCCAGACTGGCCATAAGCTGCATTGTAGCCAGGCAGCAAAAAAAGGTAAAACACAGAGAGTGGGGATATTCAGAGGCTGTCAGACGCGCAAACACAAACACGCAGTTGCTGACACTCTGGCGGCTTATCGCCTATGGGCAGTCGCACTATGGCGGATGCAGGGCTACGGCTCAGTTGGCAGGAAACTGCCGGAGTTGTCTGTGAACCCGAACCCAGCCTTCCCCCCACATCCCGAAACGAACACTGAGTGGAAACTCGGGTCGGCACTCGGCTAAAGCGGACCTGTTTCATTTGCCCGGTCGGCCAGCGAAGCATTGGGGAAGCCTTGCGCTGAATGAAATTCGACAGGGAAATGATCACGGAGCACTGTCACCATTAGCGACGGGTAGATAATAACCACAGCGGGAAGCGGGCACCCGACTCACTTTCGGGGGGAAGAAACGGATTTGCCAATCACGGCCACTGTGCTGCCTGGCTATCTCGACACAGAGGTTGCCAGCAGGAAGAAGCAGATGAAGTCCTTGCGGTGAGATAACGGCCATCGGCTACGCCGCACTGCTCCCATCCATCTGAACCGGGTCTTTGAGGAACTTCCCCGACGCTGGGACACCTCCGGCATGGCTGATCCATTCTCGACGTTCCGCATGCCGGCTGGCTGGCGGTGGATTCACCCTGGCATGGCCCGGGGCCTGGATGGAAGGGATGCCTACGTGATGATCTCAAGCGAGGCTTGTGCCTTTCATCGCCACAAGATTGTGTCTTCTACAAAGATCTCTGTGGAGGCCTCCACGCCATGTGGATGGCCCTCTCTGCCAGGCCCCAGACAGAATCTTGTTTTCTTTTTATTTTAGAAATCTGTCTGATCTCACATCTTCTGTTGTCTTCGGCTCCTTCTATGAGCTCTCGGTACGTGTTTCTGACGCATTCTGTCCAATTTTCGCAATTTTTGTGAACTAGTATATGCCATCAATAGGGACAAGCTCACAAAACGTTTACAAAATGTAAACTTTATTCACATTATATTTAAATATGTATTATTACATACTGCTACCATAGCTCCCACCCATCCATCTTACAGCTTTTTATCTTGGTCAGGGTCACTGTGGGGCCTGGAGCCCCCCTGGGCTGCATGGGATCAGTGCTGGGGTACATTCTGGATGGAATTCTAATTCATAATATGATATATAATACATAATTATCTGTTCAATATAATAGAATCGTGCATGGTAAATATATACCTCTGTACAGTACTGCCTGTCTGTTCATAATTAATCACACTTAATAAAACAAGCAAAAAAAAAATACAGTGCAGGCTTACAGGACCTTAAGAGGCTGCCCTTTTTTTGGTCCTAGAAATGCATTACATCATCTATTCCCCGGGCACCGTCTACATGGGGCGGAGACACCAAAAACTCACATTTATGAATACCTTGGTTTGACCCCTGAAAGATGAGCTCATTGCATCTTCTGGGGTCTTAATTAAAGCCCCCGGGAGTTGGGCAGTGGCAATCAAATCTAATTTGGGGATGGGTCCATATTCCCCTGACAGGCCACACCGAAATGCCCGTTGGGGTGGGGGTGGCAGGAGGGGGGCATGGGCAGAAGAGGAAGTTTAAATTGAGTGTGTGTGGGGGAGGGGGGATTTCTGAGCCTGCCATTTCTAGCCACACAGGGCCCTGGCAGGAAGATAAGAAGTGGCTGCAGGGCAGCACGGGGGGACAGGGGTCTGGTGTCTCTGCCGACTGGCCTCCCATGGGGCAGGTGACGTGTGTTGATGTGCTTTGGTGGGCCGGAGTGGCAGGATGGAGCACTTGGGGAGGGGGGTTTGGGAAGGGGTGTGTTTGGGGAGGAAAAAAAGGAAAGGCAGGGGAGAAATTAAAGGGGTGTAAGGCTTCCATTTGGTGCTGTTGTGTGTGTGTGGCGGGCTGGGTGCCGTACAGGTAGTGTTGCGGGGCAGGGTGCGGTACAGGGTGCGTGGCGGGCATGGTGCGGTACAGGGAGAGAGGCGGGCAGGGTGCG
>JABFDZ020000109.1:18168871-18181100 GCA_019775955.2 Pollimyrus isidori | reverse complement strand
CCCCCCCCCCCCCCCCCCGCCGCGCGCCGCCCCGCGCCCCCCCCCGCCCCCCGCCGCATGCATATGACAGATGTACAGGAGGGCCTCGGGAGGGTGATGTTTTCAGTTGTCTGCCTGCCGTCAAACCACATAACGGCCTGCCTTTAAACAGAAGCAGAACGCCAGGCCTGTCAGCGCTGCGTAACGGCCTGCTTTTAACCAGAAGCGGAACGCCAGGCCTGTCAGCGCTGCGACCTAAACCAGGGATTCGCTTTCAGCAACAAAAAGAAACCAAAAGAAGCACATGATCGACACGGATACACATGTTAATATCTTCAGTGCTTGGCCCAAAGCATGTATCACGGTGCTTCATGAAGGTTTGGTACAGAAAAATGTATATTGAGATATACAGAAATACATACAAGGGATGATATTAAACCAGGCAGAGAGCCAGGAGATAAAGGGACGATCCTGTGTAATATTGTATCCAAATATACAGGTATCACAGATACACAATATTATAAGTAATGTTCATTGTTAAAATAACACGGACAGATATAACTGAGATGAACCACACACATATACGTGCACATATATGTCCTGTCTTCAGAAGAGCAAATTTTGGAAAGATATGACAGGCTTGTAGGGGGCCGGTATACAGCAGCTGGCCTGCGTGACACACATCTTTGACGGGTGCCAATTACCATGTTTGTGTGTGTGTGTGTGTGTGTGTGTGTGTGTGTGTGTGTGTGTGTGTGTGTGTGTGTGCAGGTTATGGAAGCTCTGATTACAAGTGCAAACAGAGTCTATGCCTTGAGACTCAGGAAGGGCTGTTTTTTGTTTTACTTAATGGCGGAGATGGCTTGGCCTGGTTTGATATCTCCATTAAACGTATATCTGAAGGCAGAGGCAGAGAAGAGTCTGTTCTTTTTCAGATAATGTTCCACAGCAATGAAGGCTGTCAGCATTTATCTTACAGCAGAGAAAGTGCAGCAGAATGATACAACAAGATAGATTTACAATATAAAACAACTGCTCCCTTTCTTGTGAATACAGTATTACCATGAAATATTGCTTCCAAGGAAATTGCTTGCAAAAATGTGTAATATTGTCTCAATACAGTAAAATGTGTAACATTTCA
The DNA here is from genome assembly GCA_019775955.2 of Pollimyrus isidori. NCBI lineage: Eukaryota > Metazoa > Chordata > Actinopteri > Osteoglossiformes > Mormyridae > Pollimyrus > Pollimyrus isidori. The sequence continues at coordinate 18,179,980 of JABFDZ020000109.1, read as the reverse complement.
CAAAATAACACTGCAACAGAAGATTTACATTAGCAATATATGGAAAATAAGTATTCTTTACATTTAGCACTTTATGTTCATTCAGACTGAGAATAGGCTTCTTATCGTATGCTAATACAAGGTACTGTAAATAGAATTTTAGAAAAACAGTTAAATGCCATAATTTCATGGTCTGTCAAAAGTTTGTCCACTGGTGGTAGGGGGCGTCTGGTGGATTTATACAGTAATTTTAGCAGTAAATTTTTAGAAGTATTTTTTTAAGAATGGTGATTAGTAGTAGACATGGTTACAACGCGCCCATCCATTTTTCATAACCACTAATCCAGTATAGGGTTGCAGTGAGCAGTGAAGCACATCTATATTTATCGCGTTCTTGTAAATATCAGTTTTCCCCAAAAACTTGCAGTGTAATCTGTTGTATTTGGTTCTCCTTACTTACGAGCCGATTTGTAGTTGACAGTTTTATAACTTTTATGTTTATTTCCCTATTTATATAACTATTTTATGGAAGAACATTAATTTAGTAAAATACAGTGGTACCTCAGTACTTAATCCGATCCGGACCCCGGATCGAATCCTAAAAAGTTTGAGTTCTGATCAAATTTTTCCCATAAGAAATAATGGAAAACCAATTAAATGGTTCTCAGCCCCCCAAAATTACACCTAAATATGATTTTTTTTTAGCATTTAACCACACAAAATGAACAGGATAAAACAAGAAGAGCATTTTTTTAATTAATGTCACAGGTAAGTCTTATATATGATACAGTATACCAACGCATGCAATTTAATAATAAAACCTAAACCATTTAAAATTTCACAAGATTGCTATCAAACAGAACGATTTGCGTGCCAGGTTGAGCCATCTATTTTCTATGCTTGTTCTATGCAGGCTTGCAGGGGTCTGGAAGCAAGTCAGGGAATAACCTAGGATGGGTCGCCAACTCTCACTAGGCATACACACTTTCACATCTATGGGCAATTCTTACAACATGGGGAGGACATGCAAACTCCAGACACAGGGAGCCAGGGCAGGAATTCGAAGCCTGGCTCCAGAGGTGTGAGGCAACAGTGCTAACCCCCCAAACCCCGCCCCAGGTGTGATGCAGTATTTCATTAAATATGAGGAAAAACAAATAAACTATTGCTGGTAGTCTGAGACCAATTTCAGCAATGTTTGAGTTACTAATCTAAAAATAGACCATACAGAGCAGAACAGGAACACCAAATAAAAGTCAGTGAGTTATGATAAATATCCAGTAACATATTACATTCTGAGCATCTGGCATTTTACCACGTTATCAATTGTATCCAGAAGCATCAAACACCAGTGTGTACCACCTTATAAATTCTGGGACTGGGTAAGATAATTATTGTTCTATTATAATAGGAATACAAAAGTTCTTAAGAAAAACTTTAGAAGAAGAAAAATCATGTTTTATTATTACCAGCAGGAATTTACCACAGTTTCGTTTTCTTATGCAAAATTTTGTTGGCTAGGAGCACTGGACTTCTCTGCCTACTACCAGGATCTCCATGTGCTGTGAAGATGAAGTATTTCTTTCAAGCAGAGAAAGGAAAAAAGGATTTATTCATGCTATGCATTCTCCTTCTGCATGTGCAAATTGGATATTCTACAGGGAGGGCAAAAAAATTGAGGGGGGAGGGGGGGTTGTAGAAGCCTTTCCTTTTATTGCCAATAGTGAAGTACGAGTTTTACATTGTATATTGAGCCAGTAACTATAACTCATTGAAAAGGAAGTCAGGCCTTCGCCCAAGTTTCAGAGTAAGGCACGGAAAGACCATAAAAACAATTAACGTCTGCAATTGCCAGTATGATCAATTTTGTTCGCTGAGTACGTCGTGACCCAACTCCAGCGCCCTCATGAGACATACGGCACGTTAGAAATGCATGGAATCCAACACATAAAAATAAACGATAAACAGCTGCATCCCACCTACCTCCCTTTGTGGCCATTTACTTATTACATAATCATTCTAATAAGAATGTATTCATTTTTATACCGCTTATCCTGTACAGGGTTGAGGGGGCTGGAGCCAACCCATAACAGGACACACTCCCCATTCACACCTAGGGACAATCTGCGAACTGTTTTTGGATTGTGAGCGGAAACCAGAGGACCCAGAGGAAATCCCAGGATGACACGGGCAGAGCGTGCACACTCCATATACGTAGATATTCAAACCCTGGTCTCCAGAGGTGTGACTGCACCACCGTGTCACGCTTATAATAATTATTATAATGATACTTATTATTTCTTGCCTCACATTATGCACCATGTTTTGACACAACAGGATTTTGTTCAACATTCTCTCTAGATGTACTCTCTGAAGCCTGTTTGTCTCTATCGCTGGCTTATAAATAAAAGCAGCCTATTCCAGCATTAGACCTTTGTCTCACACCACATACACCAGTTTGTAAAAATAGTCCCTGATGGCAGGGCTTTGCTGTTCTTGTTATCCCTTCTAAAAAGTGTCCGCCTTTCCATGAGGTAGGCATCATTCATGCTGCCTGCTCCAGATGCTAATGTATTATTTAAATCCCGGACAAGCTGACCTCAAGGGTATTATAAAGGCTGCACGTCCAGTTAGATGTGCCACTATGGAGAATGACTGAACCACAGAAAATAATGTGACTTCCTTTCAGGAATACCGAGTATAAATAAGTCAGGATAACCTGTTTCTGAGCCCAGACATGCAGTCGTCTGTCTTATATACTTAATGGCATTTTTTAAAATATTTTTGCAAGAAGGCCTCCCTGGTTAATTCAGAATGAAAATGAATTACATCTTTAAACAATTAAACAGGACCCAAGTGGCCCAATTTCTGTGCTTTAGCTAAACCACTTTGCTAATTAAATTTAACCTCCAACCCAGTGCAACATGTATCAATTAAAAAAAAAAAAACACTGCATGCTAACTTAAGTGTTGCCCTTGGTGAGGACAGTGCCCCCCCACCATTTCCCACCTCCACTGACTGTCTCTCCCCCCTAAGTGAGGCAACAGGAACATCTGCCTTTGCTTCTCTGAGGATTCTGCTAAAAACGTCGATGCTTGGTTGACGTAGCCCATGAAAATCATGCCGGCTTCAGCGTGATTTTCTGAAGAGGCTTTTCCTGGACAAAAGGCCTTGATACCGTCTGCCATTAACAGACCACGCAGAAAGTCCGTAATTCCCATACAAATAGAGTCTGAACTCGAGATTATTGTTACTGCAGAATTAGTAGCAAAATCGCTTTGCCTCTTTCAGCCTCGTTGTTCTGAAATTATAGCTCAGTTATTAAGCAAAACAAGGCCCTGCTTTTAGGCATCAATGAGGCAGTTGCCCAGATGAAAAGAATTTCCAAGCACCCTGTACAAGAAGGCCTACTTTGTATTGAACTTGCTATAAATTCTGTTTTTAGCCGCATGTCTTACTACTATCTGTTTATTTGCTTCACCGTACCCTGATTCATCTCTCTATATTTGCCTCACAACAGGAATAACTGATGTTCACAGCTGCAAATATATGGATTTTTTTCCCCCTGTAAGGCCTCTCTCACAGTGGTCTGGTGGATGGTGGTCCATGTCTCTGTGTATCTGCGGTCTCCATGTTCATTCCATGCCCACATGACTTTCCTCCAACTGCTCGGGTTTGAACTTTGAGCTAAGAAGCCTGCTGTTTGGCTGAGCTGGTGCCCCATAATTGCTGTTAGAACACAAAGTGTGACAGACTGACATTTATTCCAGGATCCTTCTGCCTGGCAACCAGTGCCAAACTGCAGGTTCACTGGTTAAATCATTTTGCGAAATCTGTGGCTGATATTTTATTACCGCTTTACACTTTTATAGCCCATAAAATTTGATCATTGCTTTCTCCTAAGCCAATATGTTATTGTTCTTATTTTCAGTCAAAAAGTCAAAAAGTCAGTCAAAAGTCAAAAATCAAAGTATCTTTGTTGTCATCTTCAGCTATATAATGCATGGATCATACACGGAGACAGAATTTCAATCTTGTTGGTTGTACTGCAATGAAACATCTTAAGTGGAACAGACTATAACAACATAAGGTATTTAAAAATGGCTCAGCAGGTTACCATGTGATCAGAAGGCTGATGTCACCATTGGGCCCCAGAACGAGTCCCTTAAACCCCAATTGCTCTAGGGACTGGCTGACTTGGCTTTCAATCAAACAAAAAAAATGACTTGGGATTAAAATGTCTGTAAAATAAATAAAATGTAAAATGAGGTATTGAGGTACAATGATAAATACAGGTTAAAAATACAGTTGTCCAAATGGGTAATACTAATGTCATATTTTTGGATTCTAAGGTTTTATTGTCATATGTACAAAGTACAGTGTGCAGAGTACATTGAAATTCTTACTTGCTTCCGCAAACACTAGACAATCAATTAACAGAGCAGTGCAACATTACAATAAGTAGCATTAAATAAACAGCAGACAATAAACAGCTAACAAATAACAGACACTACTGGCAGAGTGCCCAGGAGTGACCTTTAGGGTCTAGGTGTGATGTGTTTTTAAACAGTCTGTGTGTTGTGTGTTAGCAATACCACACATAAGTTTGTTGAACACACTGTTAATATTTGATGTACGTAATGTTCATTATCAATATTGCAGATGATAAAAACCTTTATATGCCGCAGCAGTGTATGTTGAACAGTCTGACAGCACTGTCCCCAAATCATGTGGTGTGTCTGCGGATTGTCCATTTTTAAATGTCTTACATAGTTTTGTATGTTCTGTTCTACACAGTACTGTTTCATTGCACTACAACCAAGATCTTTACATTTAGTAGATAGAGCCGACCATTGAATCATATGGTGATTAATCTCCCCCACACTCTATTAAGCTCTTATAATGTAATCAGATGTACTGCTGTATTTCTGTGTGAAGGAAGGCAAAAATTGCCTTAAATAGGCTTTTCTTACGCGACAGGTGGGTAAAAACATGCAAAAAAAATTCAAAAATGTAATTCATTTTGAATTCTAATGCACCTAAATCTTTAACAATTATTTAAATATTATACTCCATGACTAATTTTAGCGATAAAGTCCATGTGTAGATTTTATATAATTAATTTTCTGGTATTTCATGATTAAACACGTTTACAAAAGACCAGTAAAATGACTTTGTCTTTGATACAGCATACATATAATATTTATTTAAAGATTAATTTTTTCTGTCACATATACAGTAGCAACTATTTTCCTTATCATATTGTTCTGGATTAAACTGCTCTCTCTCTCTCTCTTTTTCTTTTAATTTACCTTTGGCAGAATATTGAGAGATTCCTTTTTTGCCAAAATTAGTTACTCCCAAGTGCCTTGAGAGTTTCTGTTTTGGCTGCTAAGTTGTCTTCAGATGGACTTCTGATATTTAGAACGCACCTGTTTTACTCTAGTGGCACAATTTGCTGCTTGGTGTATGCAGCATGTGGCAAAATCTCGGCCTTTTAATAATCCTGGGCTGTACAATGGGCTTCTATTGTCAGACACTTGCTGTACTACAGATTTATACCTCAAACTATGGCAGGAAGTTAGAATAATCAAACTCTGTAAGACACTGGATTTTACACATTTCTGACGATGTTCTGCTTGGAATAAGAACTCCAACGCAAATGTCATGTTCATTTATTACATCACAATAATTATAGAGTACTGCAAGTCAAGGGTGCTCGACATGTCAATCTCGAGACATTTTCGTTGTGTATTTGTGTACTTTTCATTTCTTTCTTTCTGTCACGTAGCTTAAATCAAATAATCTTTATTAAAAATTCTATTTTGGATCTTCTGGCGGAGCAAGTGGGATAAAATCTTTACATTTAGTAGATAGAGCCAACCAGTCCCAGGAGCTGAAAAGTAATCATTTCGGTCTTCCGTCAAAAGAAATGAGGATGAATCCCTGTGGATTGGTGCCTGTGGAGCTTGCATGCCATACAGAAGCAATTAGCTAAGAAAACGTCTGCTAGTGCTGCCTGAGAGCATTAGAGCTTGTCGAGGATGCAAGGGATCGCTTTGCAACTTTTTCGGCTTCTTTCCGTAGTGCGGCGTTATCGGGTTACTTGGATAAGGGATTTCTGCGCACCCATTAGTCTTTGACACCCAGTGAGGAAAAGTGAAACACCCTGAGAGCTTCTTCCACCTTATTTTTGTGAGATCTTCCTTCGATACTGTAAGCCTTCGCTCTTTCACGTAGGCAGCCCCAGAAACAATGATTAATGACGGCAAACCAAGCGCTGACGGTTGCTTAACGATATGCAGCTCTGGCTTTGCATGCTGAAATAAGTTTTGGTTGGAGGCCCATCAAAGTCTTTCGTTTTTGCCGGAGTTTTGCCAAATTCTGAGGGCCTTCGGGCATTTCTACTTCCGGACATGCGTTAAAATATTAACAGTGTGATTGTGGATCAGTAAAGCCGGTTTCGCCCAGGAGACAGCCTTCAGGCAGGCTAACACTCTCTGTCCAAAAATCTGAAAAGACACTAAACATTAAAGCATGAACAGGCCTGTAATCAGGATTATGCGTTACTCAACACATTTCAAACTGCTAATTTAAATGCCGTCTACTTGCGAGGAAGCAGACTCCATGAGAAGGAATCGTTTCCCATTCTGTTACCACCGAAACAGCCACCAATATAAATTAACAACAAAATGTTTTAACAACAAAATGACATTTTCATGAACCGTCAGAAAGCTGCAAACCTTGTTAAACAAATACTGCATTGTTTATGTTTCTTCTTTAAGCCAGATATTTACAAGCAGTCAGAGTTTGTATTTCTTTGTGGGCAATGGTACATACCATAAATTTTGTTTTGGTTATCTAAAAAAAAGGAGCTATGCTAATGTCATATTATTGATCAGGTGCCCCCTAGGAAGTTGTTGTTATCCAGGCTGAAATATCAATAGATAATTTGGTAACACTTTACTTGAGGAGCACATATACTTAGTAATGACCCGGTTACCACTGAAGTACAAATCATGAACATATCCTGAACAAATATAGATACAGCTAATAAAAGGTGTGTCATGATTCATGAATGATGAACAAACATGAGAGTGTTTCACGTGTTATTCCTTGATAGATAGTGCCATAATATCTGCTTGGGATGAAAGATGCATCGTGATTTATTATTGATGAATAAATATGAGATCAGTATTTGATTTGTGCTGTTCATGATTTGTTCTTTCAGTAGTTTCTTCAGTAGTTGAGAAAGCTTTACAGAATTAATAGATATAATAGAAAATATATAGTAAATGCTTGATATAATGTCACAATTCATTAATTATGACTTAACGTGAGATCAGCATGTAACTAAGACTGAGTTTGTGGTTAATTACTACATAAGTAATAGCATAGAACTGTATTACTTGTGTCCGGACAAGTAATGTGTTACCGAATTTTTTACTTTTTTTGTTTTGTGGTTATCAGGCCCATCGTTCGAATGAAACATCATTTAAAGTTTCACCGAAAGGCTTCGGTCACCGAAGCTTTGAGAAAGTACAGAAATATATCTATGTTCTGGGATAAATGAACCCCAGACTTTTGGGTCGTTCCCCGCAGAGTCCCAGGTGGGCCTGGCCTCTGCCGGCGGAGTCCCTGCTGAGCGCAAACACGCCTCGTACCTTTAATTGCCCCACATATCAAAGCCTTTCCTGCCAAGGACAATTACAAAGTCTGGTGCAAGTCATTAACAAAGACCATTCTCACGTTAAACCTTTTAGCCTTCCACTTTAATGAATGAAAATAAGACGACAACTTAAGATGTCGAATCATACTTAATAGTCTGCTAATTCATAAGATATATATAGTATTCAAACAAATGAGTAATGTTGTTATTTGTCCTAATTGGAGGCAAAATCCCAGCACCATTTTGTTTGATAAATGAGGAAGGCCTTTCTGTTAAAGGTTATGGTCTTGACATGTTTATATTTGTACCCATTGTGTTGTGATCTCATGCACTTGTTAAAGGTAGAAGTTATAGAGTCTCATCATCACTGTAGTGGCATGAGTAGCTATAAAATCAGAAGTGATAATTCTTGGGGACTGAGAGGGTGGCAGAGGGGTGGAGAATAGAAGCATGTGGCACAGGCTCTGGGCCGTGATCCCAAGGTTCTCTGCGGATTTTTCCTTTTCGGGGACAGATGGGTTGGGATCATAACACGGATGGGATAATCGCACCACAAATGGCAGGGGGCTGATATTATTAGTTTGCTAATATTAGTTCAGCTCCAAAGATATCAAGAATAGGTATGGGGGGCCAAAGCAAACACTCTGTCCAGTTCTGCTTCTTGTTGCAGAAAAACGTACCAACTTATGCACGAGAAAAAAGTTAACTGTGGTTAACCATAAACCAATGAGGTCAGCTGATACTCCCATGTGAGATAGATGAGCACTTCATCCAGATGATTCTTTATTGAATTCTTACAATGGCAATGTCTATATAACTATTGTAAATTCCCATGAGTCACAGGGTGCAGAAAGTATAAAATATTAATATGTGAATTCAAAAGTTAACTGGGTTGCATTGTTCTATCATCTACACTTGATTTGTCAGCTCAGGATGAGGTCACCTCTGTTTCCTAACTTAGACCGTTTCAAGATCCAAACTATTCTCATCTGAGAGCTACTGCCAGATGCTCCTTCATTTTGTCCCTGTGAACTTCGGGCCCTAGGCTTTTGGGGCGTGCAGACCGCTCAGGCTCCTGTGCAGAAACGGCTCCTTCCGAGCGACATGCGGAGATGAGAAGCCAGACTCAGTCCACCCACCTGGCACCCCTACCCTCATTACATCTTTGTTCGTTAGAAAAACCTGCACACCATTCCCAGGAATGTAGGTGTCCTGAGGTGTATCAGCAGAATAGGTTTAGAGGGGAAAAAAAACAGTTCATTCAACAAGTGGGTTCATTAACAGATTTTTCTTTCGATCAGTGTTTATGAAAGTAAAGGTCTCCCGGCCAGCATTTGAGAAGGTGCTGGAAGATTTTCTCATTTCAAGCAATAACAAAAAAAAAGCTTTATATAACTAAAATATTTTTGAGTTGTTTTACTGCTTATGTTTTTCCGGTTGTCTGTAAATGTGTTAGCCTGAGCTGGAAAGGCAATAGCAGATTATAATGAGGCTCTGAAGTACACATGCATCTGTGAAGTTCAGAGATGGTTGAGATGATTTCATTGTTGTCCTGTGGAGAAAGCTGACTATGATTGCTCATTAACGTAGTACTACATACTAAATCACCATCATTCAGAGAGTATGCATATTGCTTTAATTGTAGAATTTAATAATACTGCCTACAATAAAACAGTAATATTTTAATTAGAAGTATATATACAAACCATTCATCTGCAACTGGAGCAGCGCCAAGTGCAAGCAATCAAAAAATTAGCAATATTTTAGCTATATATAGCTTTTTTTTGTTGCTGTTCAAATGAGAATCTCCGACAATGTTTTTCTGATGTTGCCAGGAGACCTCTCATAAAAAACAGATCAAGAGGAAGATCTCATTTAATAAAAAGACGTGTCGAATGAACTGCTTTGCCTAGCATGTATAACACGGTCCTGTTAAAATCACAGAGCAAGTTAGTCTCTAATGCTGTATTTTTACTTTATTGAAAATACAGAAATTTCAAAAGTATCCCCTCCATGCTGAGGCTTTTGATTTGGCGGCTCGCGAGTTGCGTACCCTCGGCAAATGAGGCTATCAAGCTTTAGAAAATGAATTTAAGGCAATTTTACTTGTCTTTGATCACGGTTACTTGGACAAGGGAAGATTACTTTTATCAATTCACGCGTTTCCTGTTTACCTGTTTTTCTTGAGGGCTTATTGCTACTAAGTCTCACGGTTGAATTTCCAACACGCATCAGGTGGAATAAATGGGCAAATATGCGACGCAAAGCACTCCTGCAAGCCATGTGGAATCAGTATTCACCTTTGGGGGGGATGTGGGACCTATAGTCAGGCCTAGGTAAAGAATGGATGCTCCACAACATAATAAATAAGACCTGAGGGAATGAAAAGTTTGATTATGAGATAATGACTCTCTGATTACTACCCATTCTGACTGAGGCTTGTTGTTGTTTTTGTTCACTTAGTCTTACACAAGCTACATTTTCTGTCCACATAGCCACGCTGATAAAAGAAAAAAAAGGAAAAAACACTGTTGAAACCCAAAGAATCTGTGCCCTTTAAAAATAGAGATCTGATCCCCAGCACATTCCGGATTCTCTACTGCTGCTGTCGTTGCTCCCCTTTTTAAAAGATGCGCCATTCCAGCTTTAAGCAATTCATTACTTTCTTTTTTTGTGAAAACGGGCAAATGAAGCACAGGCCACATTCCAAGCCTCTGGCCACAAGCGGGATGGAACGCGTTAAATGTCTTGGAAACCGGAGACTCCCCAGGACGTGCAGATCCCCAGGAAAGGTGAGGCGGCTTTTTCAGAGCGAGCAAGGTCGCGATGCGAGCCGACTGGGCGCGTGGGCAGAGTGAGCCGAGCGGCTGCACACGTGGCAGGCAGCGAGCGCATTTCAGGGAAATTATAATGCGGCGATATTCATTGGCCTCTGACAAGGATGAACTTGGTAAGATGAGGAAGCAGGGGGCTCCTGATCAAGGAAGGGTCCCAGAAACAGAGCCGCCAGTTTTTCTCCTGAATACAAAGCGGATGCATAAACAGCAAACAAATCATTCACTTCCAAATAAAGGTGCCCAGATAAATGTTGCTCGGCGGTGCAGCTTTTCTGCTTATAGAGTTCAGAGCAAAGGGCCCCCCTGCTTTTCCCTGGCTGAGCCACTGGCTTGTCCCCTTTGTCAGGAAGTCCCCGGAACTGCCACCCACGCCCCTAACGCTTGAATCCTATTCGACTCCCAGCGTCGCATTCCTCGCTGCATCACTGCGGGCGGAATGCTCCAGCGCCTGCTCACACAAGGACGCCCGTGTGGATAATGCGTCAGGAGCTTGCACCGTCTCGCATTCCTTTTGAGCTCCCTCATTCTAGAACTTTCTATGGATTCTCCGGGGGGGGGGGGGGGGGGGGGGGGGGGGGGGGGGGGGGGGGGGGGGGGGCGGGGGGGGGGGGGGGGGGGGGGGGG
>JABFDZ020000109.1:18154231-18167873 GCA_019775955.2 Pollimyrus isidori | reverse complement strand
ATATATTGCATTTTTACTTTTCAGTGTCACATTTTCTATTCAGCTGGCATCTTGTTCTACAGCCACCCCCTCACAACTATGGCCAAAGGAAGCAGATGGAAAATGAATAGATGGCTGGATATTCGGTAAGCCTGGCATCCCATCCTGGGTGTACCTCAGCCTTTTGCCCTTTGCTGCCCAGGATGGGCTCCAGGCCCAGTTGTGGCCTTCATGAGGGTAAGCTTTTGGAAGAGTGGATGGATGGATCCTATAGTGTATTTAACCCAGATTTGAGAAAGAGGCATCTGAGCAGGAATTCAGGACACGTGTTGCGATGGTGTACTAATCCATTCGTTCCGGCAGCAGCACTCCAGATAGAAGAAGAAGCAGGATACTACAGCATAAATCAGTCATTCATGGGAGCCATTAGTGCAACACAGAGGCCCCAAGGATGGGGAATGGGAATGACAAAATAGCTTCTGCCGGCTCATCTTGGGCAGCGTTGGTGCGAAGCTGAACGGATTTTCTGTCACTCATCCGTGTTTGTGCGCTCTCGCTCTCACAGTCTGCCCGGTCAACTCAAGCAGCCGTGTTTGAAGTCTACTTAGACACAAAACTGTTTTCTGTGCCAACGCTGGCCATCACCGCAGTGGCAGGAGCATGCTAACGAGGGGGGTTGGGGATATTTTCTCACCCTCTAGCCTACAAGCGGCTCTCAAGTTTCGAAGCTGCAGTGATGCATTTATGAAAAATGAGCCACCGTCCCCACAACCCGTAAGGTTGGATGCGGTGCCAAAGGCATTTGGACATGGACCTTGTACTTCCTGTGGCTTGGTGTGGCGGGGCTACAGGTTTACCGCATGTGCTCTGACGACTCGAGGCTGTCCTTCATCCCTCGCACCAGGCAGGTTATTATCTGACACGTATTCATGTCTATACAAATACCGCAAGCAATACCGGTCAACCAGTTTGGCAGACACGGGCAATTGACTAGGGCGCCATCTATTGAGGGAGCACCGACATAGCAAGCCAGATTGACTTTGCCTCTAATGGTGCAGCCCGAGGCACGCTTCACCATCAGGGATGCCAGCGGTGAAACATGTGAGGCGAGCAGGGGGTGGCGGTGGCAAAGATTGCCGTGGGGGGGGGGTGAGGCTTCCACAGGCACTTCGACCGACACTGACTGCAAGGAGCCACACTTCAAGTGATCAAACACCAAGACTACCTCCTATCAAACCACACTACTGACGGTAACAAATAATGAGACAAGCATCCACCTCTCAGTATCTCCATGGAACATAAGGTATTCGGTGTCCATGATGGCATCCAAAACCGACCTGCGTTTTCATGTAATGAAACGTGTTGTATTTAAATTTAAAGTGAATGAAAAATTCAGGATCTGATATAACGAGGCAGCATGAAAAGCCTGAACGCCTTTATATCTTCAGAGGTTCCTTCTGTATATACAGGTAGTGTTTCTTTAAAGCCAATGGAGATGTGCATTCCTTCCGATGAACATTGCAAGCTGTGTCTCCTTCGGATCCTGTTTTAGCGACAGGCATCATTTACAGTTAGGACCAGGGCGAGACCCTTTTAATGACGCAGCTACGCTTGATAAGATCAGAAGCATGAAAAAGCCACTAAATGCTGACAGTAAATTAAGGCTCCCTTGGTGGGTGGGTGGCTGTGGAATCTGTCCCCGAGGTGACCAGCTACATGCAGGGAGAAAAATTGACCTGGGCTGTCCATGAAGAAACTGTTGAAGACCAGCCGGGCTAATGAAGGCCATGGGAGAGTGACTCAGGGAGATGAGAAGATGAGTTTCGCTAATGGACGGGCTAAGCTGTCCTGCTAGCTCAACCTGACCCTGACTGACATCCCAGTGTCACTGAGGCAACGGGTGGCACATCCTGGGAACGATGAAATGGGAGATAAGATAGCTGAAGTGAAAAAAGTACTCCCCTGAAAGCTGGGGCTCCTGATGCATGAAATTCAGAGGGAGAGAGAGCGAGTTTCACAGGTGAGCTTCTGTGCTTCAGTCTTTGAGTTTGTTTAGTGCCCTTTGGCAGAGACACGGGCCCCTTATCTGCTGGGATTTGGTCCCGGCGATGAGTCACAGAGGCGTCAGCGGCTGGTTTCAGGATGCACCACGGGACACCTAATCGCTTTCCACATGTGTCACATGTGCTCTTGGTAGGTCACCTTGCGAGGTATCAAAAGTGTTGCTGAGGCGTCAGATTCATTTCCCCTGACCGACTTTATACCACAACCCCGGCAAAATCTCAGAATCGCACTTATAAGAAAGACGTGAGAAGTAGCAGGTAACCAATCAATGGATCCTCAGGCTTTGACGTTTCTTAGTGGTTATGCTACATTTCAGCTTGTTTGATATGCTACTTTCTGTGTTTCAACACAACAAAAACAAGTTTCTGATCCATTCCCACTTAAGGCCTTCTTTTAAATATGCAATAAAAGAAATTGTGCTGAAATATAATTGGGCTATAAAACTGAGTCATGAATATATTCAAAGCAAAAGTTAATGCTTGGTTCCAGGGAATCTACTATTCACTGGCTTCCCATCTTGATAGCAAGCTGGTGTTGCTAACTTTGTTCATTCCAAATCACTTAGAAACCTCAACAGACCTTGAAGAAATCTTGATAACAATGCTGTTCGACACAATTTGTCTTATGCCGACTGTGATGCTGACACCAAGGCCTGACATACAATTCACCCGGCTGATGGTTCCGTCTTTCAGCGGAAATAGGACACGGCACACCCACATCGAACGGAAGGCGAGCCTCCGATGTCATTGTAGCTGTAGCTATATAACTTGTCTCTGACAAACAAACCTGTTAAGTCTTGTATCCGGCAAATTAAGCAGATCTCAGAAGACAGAGTTGTGAGAATAATTGAATCCTCAAGATTGTTTTTATCTCAGCTCACCTCTCCGCACTGCTGCTTAAAGAGCTTCGTGTCTCAATCTGATTGTCTCCAAAAGGAAACAAAAAAAAAACTGTGTGAGGACAGGATGTCATGCTAGCAGACACATCCTGAAATAAGCATAAGATAATGCAGTGGGGGGGGGGGGGGAGAGAAAAGAAACAGTCCCATGTGAATATTGACCTTGTCGCTGCCGAATGACTAAGCGCTTCTGTCTTTATGTGATACGGTGCAACCGGATATCAGGTTTCCAAATAAAGAAAGCCAGTCAACACCGAATCAGCCTTTGCACTTCGTACCTACAGCAGCCACGAAAGGAAAAAAGAAGCCTGGGAGAGATGAATGTGCACTGCGTCAAAAGGGGAAGGTGTTACAGTGATGTCAGTGGAATCGCGCGACGATCAAACGGACGCAGATGAAAGAGCTTCGGCTGCGTGTCACGAAGCCGCGCTGGGGATCACATCTTCTATGCCGCATTTTAAGAGTCAAAATATTAAGATATGCAGGGCAAAGCTTTTCGGCATTGGAATACGATCACTCCAGGGCTCCTTGGTCACCCTACACCAGTGTTTCCCGATCCAATTCCCTCAGATAGTCAACGGTACCTGGGAGGGGGCAAAAATGTGGACTGTCTGGCATGGAGCTCGGAGGTAGCAAAAATATGGACTGACTGTGGGTCCCCAAGGACCGGATCGGGAAACAGTGCCCTACACCAAACCCGGAAGTCTACCATTCGCACGAACAAGCACTACTGACCCGAGGGGTCTTCAATAAGGAGCAATTTTAATGTCATGTAATTTGATTTCAATTTTGAACTCTGTCATGTTTTATTTAGCATAAAATCCCTGATATTTACTTTGTAAAAGAATAAAAGGACAAATTAGTATCCTTTGCTTGAACATAAATGACATAAACGTCTGCATATATTGATTGAGCTCAAACCTGCATGACATCACCCTCTTGGATGCATCATTTGCTTGTAACCTTGCTAGCGCTTCAGTGTCTAAATCAATAACGTTCTTGTAAGTAAAGCTGACACCCTCCTATCAGCAGGAGCCTGAACACTGATATTTCCGAGGACATATTTGCTGAGCAGCATCCCGGTTGCCCTTAGTCTCTCTTTTTCCCTCCCTTTTGGTGAACAGTGAACCCTATTGGCTGCTGGACTGACAAGGTACCAGAGGAGCCAATCGTTTCCATGGCTGACCACGCTTGAGCTCCCATGCACATGTCTTGAGTGATAAGATGTGTTTACAGATTTCTCCAGGGCCATGGTGCTGCACCAGCACGTCCAGGTCCCTGGGTGGCCATTTTCTTCCCTTGCTTTTTCACTAGAGCCCCAACTCAGAGTGCGATTGAATACAACAGTCCTCTGTTGGTGTCGAGTACATAGTTTGTATTCAGCACACCATGCTTAGTTGAGCGACTGAGCCTTGTTGGGAGAAAAAGACAGGACTATAATCCAAAACATTGCATTATTGGATGATTATGGATGCTACGCAGGTATTCTTGGCTGAGGGACTAAGTTAATAATGTGCTTTCTCTCCACATAAAATTATAGCATATTATTGTCTTTTCCAAAGGATTCCATCTGCTTTGAATCACCGGGGAAAAACAAAACAAAGGTACAAAGAATAAATAATAATTGCATCATGCTGCAAAAAAAAAGAAATAAAATAAACAATCACGAGAATCGCTATAGAAAAAAGCATGGCAGTGAAAAGTAAAAACCTTTTCCTGGCAAACTCTTCATGTTAGGTTGATGGACCGTACAGCAAATAATAACTACTTCTAAAACGGTGGAGTATAACCGATTTCTCAGACAATGTCCACCAGAGACGTGGCTGTGGCGCTCGTTTTTTTAATAACTATAAAGCGCATGTTAAAGTAGTGAATTTGTAAGTAATCACTGGTCAATCAAAGAAGATTATTAGAGCCGATAGGAGTTACGACACGTCGTGCAACCAAATCGCTGACATGGAGGATGAGTGTATTAACACTAATCTCATTTGCCACATCACGGCAGTACTGTTTCGATCAGCCTAGGTGCGATCTCCGGTGCTTCATGTAAACCCTACACTAATTTCAGTCGGTAATCTCGGCTCTTCATCAATAACAGACACCGTTCTCCATAAATCTGCACCAAAAAGCGATCGGAGACTGCAGCGCTGAAACGGATCACCTTGATGGTTTAGAACATACTATACGAGTTTTATCGTGCATTTAACATAAGAACAAGATAAACAGGCGAAGCACCAATTAAATCGGCATGCTTTGGTTGGTGGGCAAAGAAATAGCGTGAATATATCCAAACGTGAGCCTTTAGCGGTATTATTTGGCGCGCAAACGGTGAGTCACGGTTACCAGTTTGGCAGCGGAACGCTACATAATAGTCCTTGATAAAAAATGTACAAAATTGTCCTGCTTTGTAGAGAGTTAAATGTATTGCACAGACACCTATGTAATATGATACATCACATAATTTCCCGAAACAGTTTAAACTGCAAATGTCCTATAGAATTACTTGCCTTACTTGTGCTTGACTTTGGACTTACATATCAGCTAAATAAATATATGTAAATGTACTGGAAATGTGCTTAATTAGTGAAGCTATCTTAATAATTAATTATGAAAGTCTTAATTAATGCTTTAATGGAGCGTCTTGGGAGAAACTTGTTATATAAGCATCGATGCGTTGTGCAGCATTAGTGTAAAGTAGTAGTGCCAAAAAGTCAGCTTTAAGTTGGCTTTGATGTTACTCTATTAATACGTAATAATTATGAGTTGCACTCCAATTATGAAAAGTGGTTACCTTTCTTTCAGGTATGAATAAATACAGGCAGTCGGCTGGGCGATAAGACAGATAAAAAATATGCCTGACTTTTCAGCCATTTCTATATGAAACTTCACTGCATAGGCCTATACTAAAATCATTTTACCTGTCATCGACCACGGCCACGTGCACACAATCATATTATATAATGAAACAATTATCGATTTGCGTTTTTCTATATATTGATTGACACAAAGAAGGCCAAGTGGATTCACACCTATCCCACACTGCATTCCAACTTTCTAGAGATTCTTCAGATATGGAGGGACGATCATAGGAGAAGTCACCTATCCATTCCTTGTGATCGCTGTGTAACAGGACTGGGAGAGGACGATATGCCAATTGCCACATGGGTTTCTTATGCGTATTAAGTTTCCAAGCAGGATTAGTGTAATGGGAAGCCTTAAGGACAACCTCCATAGCTTTCCAGGGGTGAAACTTAGATTTAATTGCTTTTTTCTTCCCCAGGAAGTTGAAACCCCAGTGCGTGCAAAAAAAAAGTATCCTGCTCATTGAAATGTTTTACGACTTAAATGCTGCATTAATCATTGACAGCTTTCCTACAATACTACAGAGGTCATATTTTTCATATTTTAACGTATTTTTGCGTAGGCCAGTGTGACGTACATGGGAAATAAAGATGTAGGCTACTTACGAAATTGTACAAACCGGATAAAAAAATGTCCCATAAGTATAAGAGCATTTTAAAATACGTACATGGGGACAGCTATCTATTAAATAATGCAAATCAATAACACTAAGGTAGCAAAAGAGGCCCATTTATGGTTTATCTAAAGGCGTTGCCTAAGGCGTTTGTTCAAATACAACAAAAGATAAGACTGGACCGCTGTTCTGTTGTAACCATACAAGCATTAGTCTAATTAAAATTATGTTAGCGTACGAAAACAATGCAATGACTTTCTTTTCCACCTGTGTGTAACCTAAAGAAATTATTCCCGATTTAGCATGCAGTCTTTGGGCTTCTGCTCCTGGTTAAGCGCAATATTGCCGTTGCCTGTATTTATGCTATTTATATCGTACCTGAGATCAGTTAGTGTGCGGTACTCTCAGCCACCTTTCAGAGTGATGCCTGGATAGATATTGGTCATAAAGCCTCTCAAAGCCCTCATCCAAAATGGAGCAGATACAGATAACAGAACGTAATAGAAATCCTGCAAAACCAGCATTCCATTATCATCTACTATGTGAAAAAAAAATGGAAAATGGTGGAACACTGCTGTTTATTACTTTGAAAAAAAAGATTCACCTGCTTTTTTCCTGCGTGAATCAACTGTGTAATTTATGCTAATCGTATTCAAATGTATGTTTCTGAGAAGGCTACTTGTCAGGGGGGAGTTTATTAGCAGAATGTTTCAGAAGACAAGACTATATATTATATCACATAATACATGTAGATATTGTAGACGTAGTTACATGGAACCACCAAAACTATCTGGCACCCGTTAGAGGTAAAAACGAATGAGGGTGATCTAATCTGCACATTAAATGTCAGGCGAATGAGTTGAGCTGCTACACTGCTGGATGAGTTCTGTCTGTTCCCGTGTGTGTGCCGCGCGATGAAAGATGTACAGCTTCCAGATGATTATTTTCAGGGTGCCATGGCGACTCTTGCCTCCCCGCCTCATCTCATTATGTTTGGTCCACATGAACTGCGTCGTGCTCCAGGTTTGCCAGTTCAGAATCAGGAGGACCGCCGCCAGTGTCTCTCATGTAATCGTTATGGAAGACTATATGCAAATAACAACAAAGAAAACATAATTGCGCCACTCTGCACTGTGCGTTTGTATCTGCAGGCTACCGAAACAACAAACGCAAAATTAAAGGCTTAGTGAGGCCAATGGTAATAACTCAGATGAAGACGCGTAGCGTTTCCCCATCGGAAAAAAGTGGCTGACTTTATTATTGCAAATTCATTAATTACCATTGTAGTTTTATAGATTTAATTCTATAAGCCAGTTTCTTGGGGGAAACGCGATATAACACATGTGGGCTATGCCTTCTTTGAGGGATTATGGTCATACTCATATACAGGGATGGAGACTTCAGGTCCAAAGAGTACAAATTCAGACCGGGATTTTGTTTCAACCAACCAGTTGAGTATGCGCTGACTGTGATTCTTTATACTCAACTGGTTGGTTGAAACAAAATCTTGGTCTAGATTTATATTCTCTGGACCCGAAATCTGCAGCTCTGCTCATATATACTCCCCCCCAAAAGGCCAGTGATATCGATGGCTTCAGAGGAATAAAAAAAACGTGCCTGCAGCTCTTTTTGCCTACCAGTACACAACGGAAGAAGGAATTCCTCCAACTTTTATTTTCACTACCTTTCCGTGGACCCCACCACTTTTATTAAGTATTGATTCAACATTTTAAGGAGTTCCCAGGAAGTGTGTTTGTGTGTGTAAATATTGCAGTCTCCAGGAAGTGTGTGTGTATGTAAACAGGTAAGGGGGGGTTGTTTGGGTGTTCCTACAGCTGGCTGGTGGGGGTGTTGCAGGGTTAATCAACTGTGGCAGAGCTAAAGTGATGCAAGTTGCAAACATCTTTTCCCAGTGACTTTTCTTTTTTTTTTATTTAAAAAAACTGTTTATTCCCTTTAATGAGGTCATTAAAAGATTGAGAACCATTTGACTAGTTAAAGAGTCCCGCATTGTCAGTGGGAAATTAATTTAGCTTGGACTGTGAAGGATGTGATTTGAAAACTGTTTTAGCTTCAAGCGCGTGAGTTTTCTGGTTCAAGGTGAATTCACTACACGTATAAGACACAAAAAATTAGTTAGCAGTTATTCAGTTTTACATTGTGTGTATCCCTTGGAAGGAGAAGGGTGTCACACTAAAGTTTTTTTCCTGATGTAATTTGATGCCTGAAGCCTCTTTACATTGCCCAAATGTTCTAACATTTGCACTTCTGGTCCTTGAATGGATTTTTCAGGTTCTTGCGTTCTTGGAAGTAGTTCCTGATCCAATTCTACTTGCCCTTGCACTTGAGAATTTTTCGGAAGCTCAGCCTATAACTGTACCTAAGTGAGCCCTTGACAGCATGTATGATTGCAATACGCTGTTTATCTCTCTTGTACATCACAATGGACAAAAGCTAGATATGCAAAAATTGTAATTTAAAAGATGGCAAAATCTATTATGATCTTCATCAGTTACCATTTCACCATCCATCCATTTTCCAAACTGCTTATCCTCACTGGGTCGCAGGGGGTCCGGAGCCTATCCCAGAAGCAACGGGCACAAGGCAGAGAACAACGCTGGACGGGGGGCCAGCCCATCACAGGGCACACTCACACACACCAGTCACTCACACATGCACACCTACGGGCAATATGGCAACTCCAATCAGCCTCAGCATGTTTTTGGACTGTGGGGGGAAATCGGAATACCCGGAGAAAACCCCACGACGACATGGGGAGAACATGCAAACTCCACACATGAAACCAGGCGGAGACCAGAACCCGGGTCCCAGAGGTGTGAGGCAACAGTGCTAGCCACTGCACTACCATGCCGCACCACATTTCATCATTCTGTAGATATTCATGTCTTATGTATTTTGTCTTCTGTGTCTTTTGGTTATTTCAACGGTTTGCCAATTTGGATTTTTATTCGGAAATGGTTAATCGAAATTCTTCAAGAATTTAATAAATATCCACCAGGTCCCCCAAAAAGCAGCTATAACTTTTTGGAATAATTTTTAGTATGTAAAGAAAGTGGCATTTGGGAAGCTTTGTGCGTTGCAGTTGTAAATTTTCGTAATAGTTTTCTGCTGACTGATTTAAATAAAATTAGTGTTAATTGTGCATGAAACAGGTTGTCACCATACTGGCTGCCATCTCAATTTCTGTAGAGAACATGACTGTTCCAGCAGACATGCTTTCCCTTTTAACGAATACCTGAAATCTCATGAATTGTTCTTGGAATGTTGCCTATGTGATAAATTACTGTGATTCCCAATTAATTGGTGTAATTCTATAATGAAAACAGACCGAGATGGAACATTGATTCCTTTAATCATTCTTTGGATTCTCTAAACTGAGCAAGACTGAGCAAGCAGAGAAGCAGAAAAAACGAAATCAGAGATCTTTGTGCGTTAACTAGAATGAATTGTATCCTTACCTATAACACCTTGGAAGAGGAAAATCATATGTAATTCAAATACATTAATATAAAAAAAATTAGTTTTCTTGTTTTTGATACACACCAGAGGTTTTTTTTTACCACATTTCCATTTATTTTATAAAATACAGATTTTTTATTCTTGTTAAGCACTGGAAGGTTGAGTGAACAACTATAAATGAAAATATAAGTCAAATAAACAAAGCTTCCATTATAACATGGAAAAGTTATGTAACAGTGCATGTATGGGATTAGATTAACTGGTTGTGTGGTGATGATGTAGTCAAGTTCTAGGCTGTCCTCTAAATTTAAATACACTAGTTTACAGTTTCATCCTATGAAACAACAGTATTTAACATTGATTGTAAATTCTCTCCTGTTATAACTACAGTACTAGAGGAAGTTAGAGGCAAACATACTGTAAATGTATTTGTTTAGCAAAGAATACTGAGTGTATTTTTAATAAATGTCGAGTAACATGCAAATGTTGAAAATCTTAGTGTGCAAAAACCTTTGACTGGTAGTGTATCTTGTGAGATCGTATAGTATAATGGTGCAGACAATGAGATTTGTTACACCTTGAAAGCTTCGCTATATACAGAAGGGCTTCATAATCCTGAAATACTGTTCTGGGCTCAGATTCCAGATAATAATGATAATTGATAATTAGTGTCTTGGGAAAACTCTAAAAATATATCCTACGAAATCCTATTTGTTTTCCTACATGTTTTCCAAACAATCTCTGCAGAGACTGCTTTTGGGAGAGCTTCTTAAGCGTGACCTTAACTTTCGAACGCCGTAGCTTTACGAAGATTTTGGAAGTCAGCCCCTGATGGATCAGATTTACCCTATTTGTGAAACTGTTCCTTTTCTTGGTATTTGTGGCTGTCATCTGTAGAGCATGTTTATGGAATCAGATTTGTGCCAATATTAATCAAGCAAAACCTTTGCAACATCACCACAAAAAAAAAAGAATTTGAGAGAAAATAGAACTCGGGCAAAAAAATAAGTAATCTTTAGCACAAAACTCTTGTGTGGGATGGTTTTTCAGGAGTGTTATTCCCATTGGCTAATGAGTTTTTGAAAGACGGCTCAGTCCCCTTGACATGGTTAAGTGCAGCAAGCGAATCACTGGAGGTGGAGTGAGGTGTTCCAATATATTGCAGAACCGCCTCGCTCCGCCTCTATTGCCACCTTGGCGCATTTGTTAGTCATAGAATTCTGCATATATGAATCAGCTAAATGCAAGCAATACACATAAAGAGAAAACTGATATAATTGGATGCGACTCATACACATTGAAAATGAAAGACTTAAGTTATGAGGATATCACATTATCCGGTTTTTCAAATGCCGTGCGTGACTGAAGCAAATGAGGGGGAATTCGGGCTGGGCAGTTCCATCAATGGTCCTTGCACTTTACCTGACCTGCACAAACGTATGCGCGCTGAATATATTTATTACATATTTATTGTTCCACTCCCCATATTGCACTCTTTGTCTTGCACTGAGTCATTGTCCCCTTGTGCACCCGTCCCCTCGTGCACCCGTCCCCTCGTGCACCCGTCCCCTCGTGCACCCGTCTCCTCCCCTGCAACTGTGGCACAAGTATTTTACCATTTACCGGGTTCTATGATGCATGTGAATAGTTTTTTATTTACCTATTTATTTCCCATTTTTAAAGACACAGCATAACAAAAATGTCCCACTGGCGCCAAAAATAAATTATTTGCTTTGTCAGTATTTGCGGCTTTATTTTTCAAATTCAAAAACATTCTCACACAAACGGAACGACAGACTCGGACAGATTTGTCAAGGCGCAGCATATTCTTACTGTTTTGTCCACCTGATCCCCTTTGTCACTTCTGACAGGTTGTGCACCATGAGCCCACCCTTGAGGCTGTCTAATTCACACATCATAGACCTGAGGCAGAATCCCATGACTAACACATCATACAGACTCATATCAGACTGACATCCAACACCTATTTCAGGATTATCAGGAGTGGAGAGGACATCCTAAAATACTGAAACATCAAAGAGATATAAGCAGTTATATGCAAGTCGGGGAGTACATCACATGATTGATATTTTGCCGCAAAAGACCATCAACCCTTTATCCAGTACAGCAGCAGTCTGAGCACCATGATGGCACTCAGCTGCACTTGCCCTGGATTCATCACACAGGGACGATGTTGGATGGGGAGATGCTCGAGTGGCAAAATAGAAAATGAAATCAATGCAGTGTAAGACAAAAGGAAACCCTACCACTTAGACAACTTCAGGGCGGGACATTGGGCACACTTGTTATTGGACCCATTTCATTTGTCAGTGGAATCTCCATGGTGACAGTACAAGCGTCCTTGGATGTGTGGCTTTCATTTGCCTGAAGGCACCATCTGAGTACCTGTTACTGACATTCACCAGCTAACGAAGAAAACTGTTGTCATCTACAAAGACACATAGAAACACTAATACTTATAGTGTTATTGTTGCCATTGATGTCCTCACACTCTGGGAGTGTTTAATTCTTCTTAGTGAGATCTGCTCTTGAGATGTTGTCAGCGCTCACTAAACTTCATCTCTCACCTCTGAATTATGGATTTTTTGTTTCGTACAATTTTTGGAATCCTTTGTCACAAACACTGTTGTTGTTGCAGCTGAGAACCACACACCCAACCTTGAGGAACATGGTAAAAGGACGGTGATAGAGCAATCTTGATCAGAAATACACCAACATGGCACATGGTGGCCTTTCCTTACTGTGGGCAGAATGTGACATAAATTTCAACATTCCTAACTTAACAAAACATCTACTTCAGCACTTAATCTTATAGGAATGCATTGAATGCCAAGTCACACAGTTTAGGATGCCCATGTCTGTCAAAACTACACTAAACAACAGCTGGGGCACTGAGCTGTCAATCAAAACCAAAAAAATGGCTTAATAATACTGGCACAAGTCTGATCGTCATGAGATTACATCAGATTCAAACCTGCCCAAGCAATCATAGGATATGAGAGAATGATGTCAGATTTACAAATGCACCTTTGCTGACCTACCTAATTCACATTCTCTTTAAGGGCAATGCTATGCTAATTTAAAATTCTGTACCTATATACTGTGTTAGCTGCACGTCATGCTTCAAACCATATTAAGCTAATATACACTGGAGATTTTGCTGTTATCTACACCAATGTTTCCCAGCCCAGTCATTGGGAACCCCAACTGGTCCATGTTTTTTCTCCCTTCCAGCTCCTGGTCTTGGTTTTTCCAAAAAAAATGTACTGTCTGGAGGTTCCGGAGGACCGGATTGGGAAACACTGAAACAGTATACACATATAATTCCCAGCATGGTTTTAAATGGTTTTGGTAAAATTAGCCTACCATTGAGAATGAGTGGGGGTCTCCGAAACACTGTTACTGCATTTCGGATCCTCTGGGAAAAAAAATCTGAATTCACTGACATTTATGCTCAAGCTTTATTTTGCTTTTTGTAAGAGTGGGTGGTGTGTGGCTAGCACGTTAGGACCCTTTTTACCATAAGCTGAATGTCATAGGTTCAAATCCTTGAACTGGGCTCTTAACCCTGGAAACTATATATATTAAGTTGTTTGTTTTTCTTCTATATATATATATATATATATATATATATATATATATATATGTGTGTGGACGAGTGTCAGAGGAGAGTGGTTGTGAAAAATCTAAAAAAATATATAAACATGTGTCTGAGTAGGGGTGTG
>JABFDZ020000109.1:18113478-18127914 GCA_019775955.2 Pollimyrus isidori | reverse complement strand
TGTTTTAAAACCAATACCCAGCTGGATTATGGAAAATACGAATGATGTGATCACTAGGAAGACGAAACTGTTTTTTTCCGCCAACTGAAGCGATTTATGATTCTTTTTAAATATCTACTGTCAGGCGTTTACCTTTTGATTAAGCAGGTCAAAGGCGTAATTCTAATTAAGCCATCCGGATAATAGCGTGATGTTTTCCTTAAATAATTCCATTTTATAGACCGGTGTCGCCCAAGTGAATCGCAGTCACAACCAAGTCAGATTCCTGGCTTTTACAATAATAATAGTAGTAGTAGTAGTAGTAGTAGTGATGATGATGATAATAATAATATCATACACTTAGTATAAATACTGTTCGCGTTACTGGGAAAAAGTTACAGTAGCCTATGCGGTGTAGTTAAATTATCCACCAAAACCAGGGACCGGTTGGCGTTTTGGTTTCAGTTTCCCTAAGCAGGTGATATTTGTTGTATAGTTGTCATATATGTAACTCTGTGTTTAGAAAGTTAGTTTTATCACATGTTAGTTAAATTGCTTACGTATGATTGTTTATTGGACGTCGCCTGGTGATATCACACCTGTGACTTCTATTAACATGACGTAGGAAATCTTACGGTAGCCTTGTTTCGGATATCGAATTAGTTTATGCGTATATGGAGATGATCCCATAATCCCTTTTGTGTAAAGTCATATCTGTTACACCGTGTGTTTTGGGAATATAAAAAATATTGGTGGGAGGAGAGTTTAAAAAGAAACAGACGAATGATGTTTTCTGATGCTGGTTTCCTGATCGGGGCTATTGTGTGACTAGATTGGGGTGGGTGGGGGTTGTGCTGTAAATGGGGAGTGGCATGTCAGATTTTAGGATGTGTGTTTTTTTATATATTTGATTATGCAGATTATGTAGAGTAACAGATCTTAACATGGGGACCTAAAGACTTGGAAACGAAACATTTTGTTCTGGTGCTGTGATTAGCCTAGAATCCCTACATAGATAAAGCTGACCAGCGGCATTTTTATGGCTTTAAAAAACACACACACATACTTTAGTTTGACTCAGCTGTCGTCAGTATCTTTTTTTGGCGTGGGACAGATCATTCTCACGTTTAAGGACATTTCTGTCGTTCTTCTGTGGTGTAATTTGTGTTTTGCTTGGTATTTATTAATTTAGTTGGTCGTTTGTTTTTTGGAGGAAAAGTAGTTCCCTTGATGGTAGCATTAAAAAAAGCAAAGACCAAAACTGGGTGTGGTGTTGTGATAGGTATCAGTTTCAATTGCCCCTGGCCCCGGCCTCTATGAATTAGGTAAATACCTGGAACTCCGACTGGTCCTTATTG
Organism: Pollimyrus isidori; assembly: GCA_019775955.2. Taxonomy (NCBI): domain Eukaryota; kingdom Metazoa; phylum Chordata; class Actinopteri; order Osteoglossiformes; family Mormyridae; genus Pollimyrus; species Pollimyrus isidori. Next base: position 18,126,577 of record JABFDZ020000109.1, on the reverse strand, counting down.
TCATTGTTGTTGTTCTTCCATTTTTAATGAACATGCAAATTGACAGATAAATAATTATCTGATCTGCCTTGTGGGCTGGGGGGGGGGGGGGGGTGCATTATTAATTTGACAGGAAAATGCCAGCTTAGTAGGGGGAGGCACAGCGTTGTTGCCTTTTATCTGGCATCCTCAGCCTCCTCTTACTTTTGGAATGGTTGCCCCCCCCGCCCCTTAAAGACTCTCCCCTGGCCTGTCTCAAGGAAAGATTGATTTCCCTTGTATGCTAAAAGGCCTTATTCCTGCTACAAGCAAAGCAGGATTAACTATTCTGTTTGCCACAGTGGAAGACTATGGTTATGTGCTCAATTAATTTTAGCTTCCTAGAATGAAACACTGCTCCTTTACATCCATTTCGTTCAAAAAAAGAACAAAAAAGGAAACTTTGACTTTGAGCAAATCCTCCCTTGGGGTTTTAATGTGTAAAATCATGACTTTGGTAAAACCCCCTGAGAACTCGCACTACTGGTTTTCCCGTTTGTTCATTTTGATTTTTAAATCAAACCCAAACATATATGATGGCTTCTTGGCTGGCTAACAGTTTATATCAAAACCTGGTTACTACCGCATGCTATTATGGTGGATTTTTTACAGAACCAGTTTCAGATCCCTAGCTGGTGGCGCACAGACCCCGTGAGCAGAAATACCTCTCAGTGGTTACAGCTTCTCGGAGTGACGCATTTGTGAATCATGTGTAAATTACCTGTCTCCACTGTGTATCTCACAGTCCCATTTCTGATAGGTGGGGAAGTATCGCTTCGGTGATGTCACTGTAAATACAGATCCACTGCAGCAAGTGTCCTGACATATGAAATGAGGTGGATGTGGGGTGAGCCCACAGTTTCTATGGTTGAAGTCTCTGGAGAGTGTGCATGGAGATTTACATTAAGATTCCTCTGGCAGGAGTAAATTAAAAATGTTGACGCTGCTAATTAAAGGAAGTCATGGAAATGTTTTGACAGATGCAAATTTATTTTTATTTTTGTAGACTGTCCTTGTGAAAGCGTTGGATTTTACATTTTGTATTTTACATACATTCCTCAGTAACTGTGAACAGGTTTAACAGCTTGCATGCTTGCTTTGATCTGCACTACGCTTCTGGACACCTACCAAGTATCTGTAGATCCAGCATTCCTAGATGGCCTTTGGTTGTGCGTCACAAAGGAAGTGATTGTGAGTGTGACAACGCTTAACAAACGGATTGAAATTGAAATATGCTTTCTCCAAAGTGGGTTTTCAAGATGGCTACCCATGGAGGGCAGGGGGTGGGCGACTGACCCTTCCGGGGAGGAAAACCTGTTGGTCAGTTTCGCATAGCCAGTTGTTTGAGACACAAATGCATTAGCCTGCGCTCTAATCATTCCGATCAGGTGGCACCAAAAGGTCATGGGGGTATCTGGACAGAAGTGAAGTGTCTGGTCCTACAAAAGCACGTCTTGACTTGCTCACCTTCCTATATCAGTTGTTTTGTTTCATCTTTGCTGTAGATCCCTGATGGGAAGCTCAGAAACTCTAACTTTGATGACCGTTCATACAGTCCCACCCTGTCGACTGCACAGTCTCAGGCAGAGGCCGACTTCAGATAAGAAAACGGCCATCAAAGGCTTTTAAACCTAACTAGCTGGAGTCATGTGACCCGCAGACATCTGGTTTTACTGCCGCACATTATTCCCTCCCCCATGCCCTGCCCCCATACTGGGCGTATTCTACCTCTCGCCCTGTCTCTCTGCTAAAGGATGAGTCCCTCCCCTGCCCAGGTGGCGCCTCTGTCAGAGTTTTGCTAATGGCCTTGTTGGGGCCTATTCTTTCAAAAAAAAAAAGCAGATTCCCATTTTTCTTTTCCCATTTCTCTCCAGACCAAAAATTTTGAAAAAGAATGTTTTCATCAGGGAAATAAAACTGTAATGCAGTACAGGGGACCGATGCCCACAGAGAGCTCAAATTAGGTTTCGGGGGGTTTTCTGATGAAAGATTATTTATTCTACTTTCAATCCATCAGCAGGAACGTGGGCATTCCACTTATCGGAGTAACTGCGGGCTGCGGGCTGCATGCTGCATGCTGCGGGCTGCATGCTGCATGCTGCGGGCTGCATGCTGCATGCTGCGGGCTGCATGCTGCATGCTGTGAGATATGCGTGTTGGGATGGGGCTGAGATCAGTCCACCTCTTTTAGTGTAATGTCACGTGGGGCTTCATGAAGCATTAGCTAAACCCTTAGTATGACAGTTTTGGCTGTGTTTGCTCCATCACCAAGCTCAGGTCTGTCGGCGGTGATGATGTTAAGATGATATAACTTATATCCCTGGACATATTTTTATATTTCAGAAATGTTTTAATTTTGAAGATTCCCCATTGTTAGCTCAAACGTGAAGTTTAATTGTCTCTTTTCTGGTCTAATCTTTTCATTACTACGGGTCTGGTAATGTATGTGTATTAATATAAATGGTGTATGTTAGTGGCAGGGAGATTAGTATTGATTAGTAAATTACCCAATTACTCACCTGAATGTGTTCTTTAACTTGTAAGACGCATCCTTTTGGTGACCCGCTTAGATCTCAAAGCCTTGCAAGACAATTAAGGATAAATGGTTTGATCTGGCATTTCTGTTTGCTTGTAGAAAAAGGTCACACAAGTTGCCTTCAGTATTTGATTTTTTTTTTTTTCTTAAATCAAATTCATTCGTCTGATTCTTTGTGTGCATCAATGCAACCTCAACATTCAAAGCCCTGCCCTCTTTAATGCACATATTCATGGGTGCTGTGACTGCTAGATTCTCTCCTTTATTCTTTCTCTGATGTGCGGAGACACACACCTCCGGTTTGAGAATTGCGTCCATTCGCACTGTGCCTCCTCCTCATGTTTTGAACTTATATGGGCTCAGGATTAGAAAGGTATAAAGTTTTGGCCCCCACAAGATGAATTTCAGTCAAACAAGGCTGTGGAGTTGGGTTGGGGGAGATTCCTAGAGGATTTAATGGGATCACTCTAAAAGCACTATGGGTAAATCTATTAGGGGTGAAGTGGAGCATGACTCTGCGTTTTTATGACAGCGACTGTGTTCAAAGAAAATAGCTGGCCAGCGATGGGGCAGATGAGAATTCCAGAAGCAGGTCGTTTGGAGGGGGAATTCTTGGTGCCTGCGTTCATCGGATTTCTATTTGCATGTTTATCTCTGCAAGGGTGACGGCTCCCAGGAGAGTGAGAGGGCTAAATCGTTGAGGTAAAGGAAGCCAGACTTGTTGGTTTGGCTCCCCTGTTTCTTTTGATATTCAGATTTTGGCGAATATTCTCTAAATATTTAATCCCACAGTTGTGCTACCTGTATCCGAATCCATGGCGGTGGAGTGTCGTGAGAATGAAATTGGCCAAAAGAAGTCACTTGAAAGGTTTGCAGTCATCTTCTGTGTTTGAAACATCAACCACGGAATCAAGGAGCCTGGAGCGGAGGAGTAAATTTGAGGCTGGAATCTTAGGAGTTTGTGGTTGAAACTTGGAAATGGGGACTGACTCTTAAGGTGAAAGGGTGAGAAGATTGGGATCTCATTCCTTCCTTTTGTCCCTTCGTTCTCCTCAGTTTGTAACACGTATCACTAGCCTCCAGAGTCCTGCTGTCTTTCAACACTTAACCGCCAGTGTTTGAACTGCAGTTGGAAATGCCTGAATAGTTGTCTTGGCGAGCCAACAATGAGCATGTCCCGGCTTGATTTAATGGCTGGGGGTGCCGTAGGGTTAAAAAGGGGGGCTGAATTCAGTCATTGAGACAACTGCCGGTTTCTCACATATATCACTGAGATCGGGGTCTTACAGATAATAGTTTTTACAGGCAGGGTGATGAACGGCCGGCTTTCTGGGAGGCTATCTGAGGCCATCTGACTCCTGTGCTTCTTGTCTTTTGTCTTGACTCACAATCAAAAGGTTTTATTTACTGCCAGAGTAAATCCCACTAACACAAACAAACACCCAAACAGCAAGGTGCCGCGACGGAACGCTGACGCCCGGCTCGCTTCTCCTTAGTGACGCATTAGCAGCTGCCGGTCGTCCGCGTGCCGCCAACATGGGTCTGAACTGCTCCGCCGGTCCCGCTGCTTCAGAGAGGAGCCCGGAGAATGAAATGGAAGATCCTTGGAAGGAGACGGTTGCCTCCCCACAGTTTGAGTGCAGGAACCTCGCTATTGGGCCCGAGCGGCACGGCCTTGGGGCCCGAGCGGCACGGCCTTGGGGCCCGAGCGGCACGGCCTTGGGGCCCGAGCGGCACGGCCTTGGGGCTGACCATCTCTTCACAGGCTGAATGAGAACACATGGTCTCACAGATACGTGGCAGGAGCCCCTGGCCCTCTTGGTCAAGGTCTCTGGCCGTGACATGGAAATACTTCTCAGATGCCAGTTCATGATAACAGCCTGGCAGATTTGTGAGTTGTCTCAGCCTTCAGCCTTGAGTTGTATATCTCCCCACTTTCTAAGGCACTTCTTTTTTGCCCCTCTGTCTTTGTGAGATGGTGGTGAATTTAACATAAGAGACAACTATTCCCCCTCAATATGATTCATTTGATGTTCATGCGGGTCAAGTACAATTGTTTCCCTGCTGAAAGAGCTGTATATGCGTGAGCTGAGTACAAGGGTGGGGGGAGGGATTGCATTATAGGGCAACTGAGAAGAAACGACCGTGTCCTGTAAGGGGACTATAGAGAGCTAACCCCCCCCCCCACTCCCATGCAAAGGTGATCCATTGAAATGCATGAGGGAGCTGCGAGGCGCAAGGGAGGGGGGACGTCATGCAGAATGCACCGAGGGGACTTTTTCCGAAGGCCTCCCACCACCTGTGCTGGCTGGGTTTTGTTTGAATAGGAAGTCAGGTTGTTTTCTTTACATGCCAACCCTTTGTTATTCAGACAGGCTTCCTCCAGAGGTCCCCGCACTTTGCTGCATCGTCAAGGCAGGCTCGCGCTATGGTTTAATCTTTACTCCCTCTCTTTCTGTTAATATCCTGGGAGGGGGAGTTGAGTAAAGGCATTATAGGGGCTTCCTCTATACTCTATGCCTCACCTGCGGTGCTTTTGAAGGGAAATTTCTGAATGTATGGGTCTTTTCTTACAGTGATAAGCAGCTACCCTTGCGTACTACTGGCCTGAAATGGGGACTCCTGAGGGGTTTGCATCTTAGATGGGCGCTCAAAAAACCGATGGAGTTTTGTAAACATTGTAATTGCAAAAATACAGACACAACTGGTTGAGTTCCTTTTAAAAAAAATTTATGGCCACATTTCAAAGTCTGTGAGAGACTTAGGCCCCTGTCCTGCTGGCAATGATAATACCCACTTGTTAGTCTAATTTTACCCAGTGGGCAGAGTCTTGCTGCTTCTCTTACATCCTTATACGGTGAATCATTGTGTTATCGGTGGTAGCGCTGGCACATAGTAGCACCAGCAGATAGAAACTGGTCTAGTTCACTATCTGAGAATAGCCTCATGGCTAAACTATTTGTCTGGGAACGTTCTACCTCAAGTGGCTTAACAGCATTGGACATGTCAGTGCTCCTCCTCTCAGCTTGGCGACCAACTCCTTGCTTGGCTGGGATGGTTGTTTACTTCCTGTGTGGCCTTTTATCTTTGGAATGGCTCCAAGAATTGTACCAAGCATGTGTTCTTAAAGCCCTTTGGTATAAAATCTTTGCTCATTATAGAGGATGATGAGGTACTTGCACTGAGGCTTAAATTCATTGGAAGAACATTGTGCTTATTACTGAGGTTGTGCTGTTGCATAACAAAAGGCTGTTGATCACCTGGGGCCTCATGTATATTGAAATGCGTAGAATTCACACTAAAACATTGCGTACAGACAAAACTAGGAATGTGTGGACGCAAGAAAAAATCCAGATGCATAAAACTGTGCGTAAGCACAGATCTACGCACATTCCATTTATAAATCCCAATAAGCGCGAAATTTTACGTACGTGAACGAGCCCACAGTCCCCCCCGACCCTCCCATAATTATGTATATTTGCATATGTAAATCTGCATAAATGCTAGTGGGACCACGTGGGGAAAAAAAAGTGGAGGTCATGTTATTTGGTGGTATAAGTGGCATCAACGATAAACGAAATTTGATGGAGTGGCACAGCGTGGCGGAGTCAGTTAAAAGTGTTGGTTCCCAAATTCGAATGGTGGCCGAAGTTAAAAAAGAAGTGGTCGGACATTAAAATCGACGTGAAAAAACAATTGGCCGCTCACCATAAGCCATAAGCGTCTTGACAGCACAGGCAGAGGTCGTGGAATTCCTGGTCTCACACCCTTTGAGCAACTAGTTGCTGCGATGATTGGGGACACACTTTTATCGGAGTGAGGGGGACGTCATTGTCAACACGGGTGAGTTTTTCTCATACCATACTTGTTTGAATTACTTGCATGTTTATGAATAACATGTAGGGCGCAGATGCAGTGTTACTTTAGTTTATTCTGTTTGTTTATTCTTACAGACAATTGTACGAGAGGTGCCCCCAGTGCATTAATAGAGTGAAAGTGTTTCCCATTTACATAAGCATAAGCAAATTCGTTCTCTGAAGGTGACTTTATAGCAATGTGTGTGTAGTAGATAGGTTCGACTACTTTGGGAAAACCGGACATCGCTGCAAATTGCGCTTTAATATTTGCTTGTTCAACCACAGTATAAGGAAATTTTATATATCTGGGTGACAAGTGGTTATGAGAAATACCCAATCGGTCCGCAAGTTCTCGCTGAAAAGCACCTGTGGCTAAGAACCTACGAGTGGACAGAACATGTAAAGGAACAGGTAGCCTATAGCGCAATTCCTCATCATCTGCCTTTGTAATGCTGGCCCGTACAGTATATAATTCCTGAATACGCGTTCTCTTCTAATTCTTCTATAAGCAATGTCTTCCAATAACGCAAGAGCTGCTATGGTAGTTGTAATAATTCGGTCATTTTCTGCACCGTTTCATTGTTACAAATTGTTTAAAAATCAGGTGCCGTACATTTGTAAACAACATATAATTAATGTCAGTGTATTTGATAAAGTCACCGTCATCATTGTGAGTTTAAAAAGAGTTGCCACTGAGTGCCGTCCGTTTACAAAACAGAGCAGAAATGTACGTATGCCATGTCTGGAGCTGCTGTGAGAATGTGCATAGCGGTACGCCAAGTTTCATTTTTATACATCTCGATGTGAGGGTGGAAACGGTTGTACACAACATTTTCATGCGTACGCACCGTTACACATGAGGCCCCTGGTAAATAAAACTATAAAATTGACAATCGCGAACAAAGGGCAGTCTCGATGTCACGCTCATGGACCTCTGCAAATCCTGGCGTTCTCTGCAGCAAGCCTGGCAGGACGACAAGTTTCCTTTAAAGAGAAACATAGCTATCTGGGGGGTCGCCGTGAGATGTCACTGGTTTCGGGTGTTGGCTCGGAGTTGAAAGTAGCCTTCTATTACTTTAATTTTCGTAAATTTGTTAGTGGCAATAAATTATTTTGGTGTTTGTCTCTTAAGCACTTGACTGCATGGCCCTTAGCTTCAGGCCAGTATTACAGTTCTGGCTGTGGTCACTCAGTGGCATTGTGCTTCTCAGACATGCCATTTTATTAAGCTCTGCCTCGGAAATCAAGAATCGCTCCCAAGGAACTTGTCGCTCTGGCATGGATGCAAAGGGGCACGTTGTGTTTTTCCGAGCAGCTGTCCTGGACTGGGAGGCCGCTATTATCCATTGAGTTTTTCTCCAGCTCGACAGCTGAGGGGAACAGAACTGATTTTTTTACCCCCACTACTCAAACACAGATGCCCTTCTCTTCACGGATGTCCACTAAAAAAAATAGCGGCGAGTAGGGATTTCCGAGCAAACGTGGTCACCCAACGTGCCATGTAGTCTACCGTCATCTGTTAATCCCATTTTCCATCAAAAGATGTTGACAGCTGTTGCATAAGGGCGAGAAGAAAACAATGTAAACTTCATGCCTGGGCTGCCTTAACTAGCAGCCTCCTTCAGCCCCGGTGAGGGCCTGTGTGTGTGTGTCTGTGTCTGTCTCTGTATATACACACACTGCAAAAAGCAGCAAAAGGAAAGCAGACTTCTGTTCAGGAACTTGCGGCACATGGATTTGGTGTGGCAGCTGCCATGATTAGGCTCTGTGGGTGCTTTTGGGCAGCCCTGCCGAGGCATCCCTTCAGGCCTGGCGGGCCTGTACCACCCCAGGAAGATCAGCCCGTTCTGTACAGCTGGTTACTTCCCTGCAAAGACATCAGGCTCCCGAAACCACCTGTAATACCTGCTTTTCATATCGCTCAGCCCCGGCAGCTGCCTTGTGGTTCTGAAAGTGGTTAAAACAACAGTGAGGGGATGTATTATATCCTTTCATTCGGTCTTCGGAATATCAGGCTTTGCCATCTGCTCTCTTTTAAAATGAAATTTCAAACGCCAAAAAAAAACCAGGAGCAAAGAAGTGCTTGCTCCCCCCCCAGCACCTCATGCCATCTAGGATGTGGAGTTTGTTTCTCTTCGTGCTTCAGGAAAGCCTTTCAGATGAAGCTTGGGAGTTAAAAGCTTTGGTGTGTAAGATGTCTTCATATCGGTGGGGATATTGGCAGGTATGGAGGGCCCCCTATTTATCCCAGGTGTGTTTGCACCCGTTCCTGTTTGAACGCGCTGTTCTGCGGCTGAACCACACGCAGTGTTGCGCTCTCCACCGACCCAAAAACTCATGACCTCAAGCTTTCTTTTGGGTTCCAGTGGAAATCTGGTGCATGCTGGAAACGACCGAGACTCGTTTGCCTTGCAACTCAAGACAGAAGGTCAACATCGGGAAAATGAGGCCGTTTGAAAAAGCTCTTACTCTTGATGGCTCAGTAAGAGTCATTGTTGTTGAAGGTAGCCATGAGTTCCAACGGTCCTTGTGGTCCCTTTGTTTCCCAACAGACAGCTTCAAGTTTAGTCTTGTGTGAGGAAAGAGCTGCAACTTCAAAGGACATTATTGCAGACAGCTCTGGGGTGAAATTCCATCCCCCTTTATGTTTAGTGCCAGGATGGATACAAAGAGTGAGTCTTATTATATTTTTTATGGCGAATTGTTCAACTCTAATCAGGGAGCAAGGCGGTCAATTCAGCTTTGAATTGTTGAATTATCAGTTTTTCAAAATGGATGGTTTTGAAAATGTCTGGTGGTACGAGGCAGCGAAGATCACAGGTGTTTATTTCCTCAGCAGAAGCTAAAGCTACCTGCTGAGTCACACGCTGGAAATTAAAGGAGTAGCAGTAGAGAACCGATGACTAAGGGCTGAGTCGTCTTGCAGCTAATTTGTAGCCAACTCCCAATAACATTTTTTCAAATTGTTTAAATACGCTGCACCATTAATAGTAACCGTTAGCTAATATGGATTGCCCTCAAATGTACAATGAAGTTTTTTTCCACCAGTGTATTTATCGTGTATTGGAAAGTCGTTTTCCCTTGAGCCGGCAGCCATGTCACTGCTTATAAAATGTGTCCAGGAATCATATCCTTTTTAAAATGAAGCAGATTTTTCTTGGGGCCAGAGGGCCTGTCTTGTAAGTCAAGGGGAACCGTCAGAGAACCAGCTAATCGCGTCACTTTTAAACTTCCATCCATCACTGTCACATGTAAGTTTATGAGCTACTCGCGAGGTGAGGTGACTCGGACAGTTATGCTATTTAACAATACCCTGACAGGTCATTTATTTTTTTCTCTCAATATTAAAATCAGGGATTATTTTTAAATCTTTGGTGTAAACTAACACTTGCTAGCTAGCCTTGGTAGTAATTTACAAAGGAATTACTGTATATGTAATGTTATAAGTAGGTATGAGTAACTGGCACATTAGCCAGAAATTGCCCAATCAGGTTGATCTGTAGTTTCCAAGGTTACGGTAATTACTCATAAAACTCAGTGATTCCCAAAGCTGCTGGTGCTGGGTTTTTTGTGTTTTTTAATGATTTTTTTTTCTGCTGAAATCCCTGGTAGCACCAGAACAAGATGAAAATCTCTCTCAGTTGTCTGTGAGCACCAACAGTGATTCTTTGAGGGGGGTGGCTCTGTGCTAGCTTCTGCTGGAAAGTGATGGATGACCATAATCTCTGTAACAGTGGCAGAACAACAGAGTTCTTTGGGAACATGGCTGCCACCCTCCAAGTAGCACTGCTAACCCCCCCGCATGCCACTGTTGCCAGTGTCATCTGATGACTCAGCTGGTGATTTTTCCAGATGACTGACTTAATATCCGGAAAAAGTTAACAAGTTTTCTAAGAAAATCTGAGATGGCTCATATACTTTGTTTTCTTTTTATTTTGATTTTGTTTTCTCAATGTCGTCATTTTTTGCTTTCCGTTTGTCTTCCCCTTTTCCTCTGCCTTTAGGAGGGAAGTCGGTGATCCGATAGCCACACGACATGTAATAGTAGTACTGTTTTATTTTAAACTGCTTTTCCTTATGTTTTAAGCTGTAAATATTGTAAAATATTTTTTAAAGAAACGTATAACCTGACCATTAATAATTCTGCAATGTGTTACCAGGTTTTGCCGATGTAAATACACAGGAATGTTAATTATAGTGAGCGTTACTTGCTTCTGTTCAAACTTTACTGCCCTTTTTTTGCTACAACACATTCTGACACATGAATAATGCATAACATCTCCTCTACCGACACTTAAAATTTATTACTGGTTCTTTTTTCTTCTTTTTTTTCTTTAAAGTAACTGCAGTATGAGACCAAAAACTAGCCCCGTTGCCGCACTCGGTGTCAGCCTGACCTTCTAATAAGGAGTGGCCTGTACCGTGATGAGTAAATGCGTTTCAAACTTCCGTACACTTGAAATACTCAAACTTCAGCATTCACTACGGGTCCAGGATGTGACAAAAACCACATATTTTGCCTAGCATGCTTCTGCCTGCCCCTTCCAGGTGCTGTGCTGTACGAGTAACGGAAGCTTTGGCCTTTCATTCTGCCAAATGGGTAATTTCACAAATATGCATATTGAATTCTGAACACTCGTGTCCCTTGATCTATGTATCACTCCACAGACACCTCACTCCCTCTTGGTAGTGTGCCCATTTAGTCTTGATTTCAGTTTGACTGGTCTGACACACGTATCACACTATCTCATGACTGTGGTGACCTGGGAGTCAATTATTGTGCAATAACAACTGTCATTGGTCATGATTAGATTATTATTGGTGAGTCTGGGAAATTTCAGCCCTGTGGAACCTGCTCTGTATAAAAAACCAGTACTGGATTTCATATGAAGGGGGTGTTGGCTCCCACAGTATCGAGAAGTGTTTACGCTCAGCTTGTGGTGGTCATGTTTCCGATGGTTGATAAATCGCATGTGTTACAAAATCTGCCCTTTAGCCTCAAGCCCAAACAATGCAATGGCATCTGTAACAGCAGGCGAGTGCGGGATGTAGTCGGTGAGGATCACCGCAGACAGTGTAAGGTAAAACCTGGCACGGTGTACATGGGACAGCAGCCGCATGCCGTTGTGGAGTCAGTCGGTCCTTTGTCATAGCCGAGGGGGGTATCCCACTAATGCGAGTCCAGACGCACAACTGCTGGTTTTGCTTTGCATCTGATGGGTTAATGTGTTTTTTGGCCTGAGCTACCCCCTCTTGTGGCAGGTAGGATGATGAGATGCAGGAAATTGGGCCCTCGTAGCTCCAACTTTCAGCATTAGATTTCACTTTAGCTTTACTTTTTACCGTTAGCATTAGCTTCAGCTTCGCTTTTAGCGTCAGCTTTCGCTTCATTGTTACCTTTAGCTTTCGTTTTAGTGTCTAGCTTTACCTCTGCCTGCTCCTTCAGCTTTAGCGTTAGCTTTCGTTGCAGTGTTTAGCTTTACCTCTGCCTGCTCCTTCAGCTTTAGCGTTAGCTTTCGCTTCAGTGTTTAGCTTTATCTCTGCCTGCTCTTTCAGCTTTAGCGTTAGCATTAGCTTTCGCTTCAGTGTTTAGCTTTACTTCTGCCTGCTTCTTCAGCTTTACCGTTAGCTTTCGCTTCAGTGTTTAGCTTTGCCTCTGCCTGCTCCTTCAGCTTTAGCGTTAGCTTTCGCTTCAGTGTTTAGCTTTACCTCTGCATGCTCCTTTAGCTTTAGCATTAGCTTTCGCTTCAGTGTTTAGCTTTACCTCTGCCTGCTCCATCAGCTTTAGCGTTAGCTTTTGCCTCAGTGTTTAGCTTTACCTCTGCCTGCTCTTTCAGCTTTAGCGTTAGGTGCCCTTTGGTGAGCAAAATCAGCCTCCTGATTACTTCAAATGCTCCCTGATTTGTTCTCAGTGATTTAATTAAGTTTCCTTCAGAAAGGGTGAGAGGCCTGGGTTGTTTTCCCCCTGAAGGATAAGATTTTTTAATGCACAATTGATTTCCACCAAATCATTTGTTACAGGTTCAAAACTGTGATTCTAATGGATCACTCCATCCTCTGGTGTCATGTTTCCGGTGATTTGGTGAAAGGATTTCTGCCATCTGTGATGTTTCCTGAAAAGCAGGAAGGCAAAAATAATTTTGAGATGAAAATGTTAGGCCCTGTAGGGATTCTACCTCATTTGCCCCCTTCCCCTTAGTATTGATCCCAAATCTTCAGAAAAATAATTCATATCATGGCTAGTTTATCTGGCTGTTCTCTACAAATTTGCCTTTCCGAATGTGCGTCTGTAGGATTTGTGTACTCTATATTCAAGGCCGCCTGAATGCATCAGGTAATACAGATGGATGATGCCAGTGTATTTAACTTTTATTAGCAACATATCTGTAATGCATAAAAGCCACAATTGCTTCATTTATTGGGCCGGGAAGGCATATGGCTACCTAAGACATTAAACTACTACAGAACACTGTGTGTGTCTGGTGCTGAAGTTAATTATATGTAATTTTAATTGCTCTGTGTCACAGATGGACTCAATTTGAAACGTATTATTAATAAATGTTTGCCCGGTTTACAGCTTGGTGGTAGACATTACTCAACTACCTTCAAACTAGAGCTGCACGATTCTGGATAAAATGAGAATCACGATTTTTTTTGGCTTGAATAAAGATCGCGATTCTCTCACGAT
>JABFDZ020000109.1:18085872-18097159 GCA_019775955.2 Pollimyrus isidori | reverse complement strand
CCCCCGCGCCGCCCCGCCCCCCCCCCCCCGCCCCCCCCCCCCCCCCCCCCCCCCCCCCCCCGCGAAAGCTTCTATCCATACTTCTCGTATGTCTCAGAATGATTAGCATCAGCCGTGGCGGCTGACAGCAAGGGATGCTGGGACATTAACGCCTTCCCCTGGCTTAGCGTTGAAGGACCTGGGGGGTGGTGTTAGGCATCCTGCTTTCATGCTGGAATATAAGGCGCAATGTTTTGACAGCATTTCCGTGGACCTTAATGTACAGCACAGGCTCCCGGATGGATATTTGTGGATAGGGCTTGTTAAGACCCATGACGCCTTACTGCCCTTCACCCACCCCCCCTTAGCAGATACTGCAGGGCTACCTCGTGGCTGATTACTTGTTGTCTTCCTGCCCACCCAGGTGGCAGGCAGGTAGCAGCGAGACGCCTTTGTTTACTCCACCTAGCTTTCTCCCTTTCTGTTCGTCGCCCCCATCAGGAGGGGCAGATATGTGTGCACGGGCTGAAGGCCCATCTCGCCTACGTGCCCAAGGTCCACTGTTTTATATTTCTGACTTCACTGGTGATTTATTTCTTTATTTGATGGTGTGATTTAGCTCGCGCGCGGCCATTAGCCAGCAGAACATTCCGGAATGACTGGAGAACATTTTAATGTTACCCATAGGGCACCTGATGGCTACCCCCTCCCGCTGTGCCTGGGTGCCACAGTGATTTTTGTGGTTCCAAGCCAGCAAATTGCGCAGGGGGACTTTTGGAATCACTTCACGGTCCTGCTTCGCTTTTGAATGCCTAGATAAGTCAGCAGGGACTCGACAGAGCAGATGTACCAGACCTGCACTTTAATGGTGCCGTTATCCAATAACCCCAGTTCAGTTTCCCCACGGCTTTATTCTGACATCCGCCACGTTATTTGAGGTGGTAATAGTCCTCTTTTAAGTCTGCATGTTAATGCTTCTGTTTTTTGTGGTAGTTTTAATGTCTTAATATAAATTTAAATAAATGGCATTAGAGGGGTTTAATTTAAATAAATTAATATTCAAGGCACATTTGAACTTCTCGTTTTGGGCAAGAGTTTTTTTTTTTTTTCAATTTATATTTAGCTAGATATATTTTATTTGTACGTCCAGGTGAAGCAGTAGCTAAAGTGGGAATATTTATCAAAGGGCTGATAAGCATGTTACAGCCTTCGATCTGTGGGGGGCGCCAGTGTGTCCCTCAGCACTTGGTGGCCTCTTTAATGGGCCTGATGTGGCGCTGAGACCCAGGAGCTGCAAGCTGGACCAGGGGGAGCCTTCGGTGTCTGTGTGCGAGTGCACGTCCGTTTGCTCTCGCCGTTTCACGAACCGCGGAGGAAAACGTAAGCGTGTCAGAAGAGCCGGGCTGAATGGCGGCTGTTTCTGTATCCCTATTATTACTTGTGTGAAGCATCAATGCACACTGAGCGCGCTCAATCCCCACTACCGTCATCGCCATGCTGAGCTCCTCATTCTCGTACCGGAGCGGCTAATGGAAATGGGCGCACTGTGGAGGAAGCCTTTGACCTCGCACCACCGACCCGTCATATTCACGGCTAGATCCCTGACGGCCTGGCTCGCACCGCTCTGTATCCATGGCAACCACTCTGGGCTCCGGCCATTGCCCAGGGAAATATATTTATTCAGGTGAATTGGGGGGGAATAGCCGCCACCGCCGAAACTCTGTCCCAGCCAAACATGGATCCGTTCTATAAAAAATGGCATTTCCGGCTGTTTCTCCAGACCGATGAAAAGCTTCCCTGTGGCGAGACTTATGGGACGGCCAGGGGCTAGGGGGAAGCACAGAAATATCATCCGATAAATATGATCTTCCACGGGGGAAGCGGCGATTCCTCACGGCGAGTGGCTTGCCGCCAAACTCCGCGAACGTCACCTTTCCGACATCATCCCGCCGCAGCAGGAGCCGGCAGCACATTTAGAGCAACGTTCATATTAAAAAACATCTGTCATTGCGATAGGGAGTGTGTTTGATCAGAGAGAGGGAAAGTGTTTGGCCCCCGATATCTGACCTGAAGTAGACATGGTGGCCTTTGTGCTGTCTGCGTGTTTGTGTGTGTATGGGAGAGAGTGAGAGAGACTTTGAAGACCACCCGAGTTGAGGTGCAGAGCAGACCATTCAGAATTAAGTCAGTGCCAGCAATGTGATGGGCAAATTAGCTATTTAATGTGTAAAAAGTGTTTTACCATAGCTGGTAAAATTCACAGTAAGTGACAATGTCTTTGAACATAAGAAACTTACAAACAACAGGAGGCCATTCGGCCCATCAAGCTCGTTTGGGGAGAACTTAACTAATATGTTAGAGCTATATTAAAATCTTATCTAGCTCTGATTTAAAGGAACCCAGGTTTTTAGCTTCCACTACACTAGCAGGAAGATTATTCCATACTCTAATGACACGCTGTGTAAAGAAGTGCATCCTCAAATTTTTAAAAAATGATTTCCACTTACGACCGCGAGTTCTCCATTGTGTATGCCTCGGCTGTTATTGAAATGCTTCTTTTGTCTGTTTTGTTCCTTAGTCAGTAGTTTACAGACCATCACAGCCCTGTATGGTGAGACGATCGTCGTGCCATGCAACCCTACGAGAGGCACAAAGGTGGCCAACCTCATGTTTACTAAATGGACATATGTAAGTAAATTTTTTTTAATTCTCTCAATATGTTACTAAAATTGTTTTCAACTACCTTCTCTTTGCAAAAAACACGTCAGAGCAAGAATGATCATAAAATTCACTACAAGGTAAAATCAGATGGTCGGTTCAGACATTGACATGATCAAATGATGGACGTCTCATTTTTTTTCATGGTGCTGCAGGAAAAGGATGATGGCAGTAATGGAGACCTTCTGGTGAAACAGTCGCAGAAAGACGAGGTGACTATCCAGGCCACGGGCATCTACAAGGACAGGGTGAACATGGCCAGTAACTTCAGCCTCCTCATCAGTCGAGCCACACTCGCTGACCAGAAGACCTTCACGTGCATCAACGTCGGCGTGTCGGACATGGAGATGTTCAGCACCCAAGTGCAGGTCTACAGTAAGTATAGTACTGCTCACCTTGTGGAGTTAAAACCGCACAAGTTGCCTCCAGAGTCCATCCCTAGAGGGTGTTGATTCTAGAGCTCTGTTTGTGGCCAACATGGGGCCCCAGACCTCAGGCAGTGATCAGGTAAACACAGCCGCTGGGGGGTCTGTAGCCACCTGGCCGGCAAGCCTCCCGGGCACAAGAGAGAGAGCTTTGAATTAAAGATGAAAGGGCCTAGTGGGTGGATTAAAGCCAGAATGGTAGATATGCTGGTGCTCGGTGTGTAAACATCGGCCGGCGACGTGGTGAAAGGGATCTGAGGGGCTCGTGGGAAGCCATTCACCATCATCTTTGGCACAAGCGTTTTTTGCGGTTGTACATCGATATATGAATATGGCGCGTTTACATCTGCGACAAGCCGTTATTTAATGAATCCTCATGCGATTGTGTGTTTCTGCAGAGGCACCCTCACCACCACAAATCAAAGGCAAAGTCAGAGTGTTAGAAAAGGGTAAACTGATCAAGGTAAGTTCTCTGTACTTCTTTATACATCGTTTATATGAAACTTCCTGGTTATTGCATTGATGTTTTATTTTTTTTATTTTTTCCTTTTGTTCATGTTGTTGAATTATTTGGATTTTTTTTATTTTATTACCTCCTTTATGTGAGTTCATGCATTATTGAACACCTGGAGACACTTTTATGTGGGCTGGAGAGATGCACGACGGCAGACCGTCTGTAAGACGCGCGCGGAACAATGCAGGATGCACTCCGGCTTAAAAGAAGATGCTGAAATTCCTTGCACTGTTGTGTAAACCCCCGAATGCGGGGGTTTGAGTCGCACTGAGGTTGCCGTACTGGATGGTGATTTAATGAAAGGAAAAAGATCAGAGGGGTGACATTTCAATGGGGGGGAATATTAAGTGTGTGAGAAATGTAGCTACAAGCCTTTCATATGGTATGGGGGGGGGGTTACATTGGCAGGTTGACGCACTTTATATTACATTTACATTCTTTTTAATCTGCTTTTACCCAAAGTGACATATTTTTTGAGAAAGCGGGGCCAGCCAGTCCTTGAGGCAATCAAGTGAAATCACTCTGCCAACCCTGGGATTTGAACTAGCGACCTTTCGATCACAGGCACCGCATCCCTGAGGAGTTCCCAACATGAAGGTTTTGAGAATCGGAAACCTAGACTCGGACTGTCGTGACGTGTGGAATTCTCAGACCATGGCTGTCAGAACATCTGAGCTAAACAAATCATTCAGAGCGTCCCATTCATTCTGAGCTTCAGTCTGGTGATGCGTCTGCAGCAAAGTGACCCACTGTGTCGTGTATCACCCGAAAAGAACAAACCACACCTCTTACAGAGGATGGCTTTGGCCCATCAAACTCTGGGTTGTGGGTTCAGCAGCCTCGACTGCGTTGGGCGCGGCCGCCCAGTGTGCGGTTGCCTTTAATTTAATGCAGAAGACATGAAATGGAAGAGGAGGAAGGTGATCGTGGGGTAGAAGTTTTGCAATGTGGCACTGAGTCGGGGGGGGGTTGCAGGATCTGGTGCTGGCATTACCAACTGAGGTGGGGGGGATGGGGGAGGTCAGGGCTCATTACCTGAGGCAGGCAGGTTTGCAGCTTGGCCTCATGTTTTTACAAATTGGCTCAGTGGTCTGCCTTCCTGCTCCACCCCCCCCCCTCCACCGTCCCTGATGCTTTAAACACGCCGTCTCTCATTCAGCATTACTCTCCCATGACAAAGCCGATTGCAGACTCGTTCTCATGGTGTACCTAATCTAGTCACGTTTTTGCTAATGCCTCTCTGACTTGTCCTGTAATATATTGTTCAAGCTGACGGCATCTTGTATGCTTGATGTGTGTCTGTTTTTTTTCTTTTTCTTTAAAAAAAGTTCCCTCTTTGTCACATGCCAGGGAAAATGTAACCTGTGTGAGAGTATACAGCTCTTACAAATCTGTAGGGTTAGCATGGGTGAGGGTTTTGTGCCCATGTCCTGGGTGTTGTGGGTCCAAATCCCATGACTGGCAGAGTAATTATATCACTTTTGATTCCTTGGGTGAGGACCTTATCCTCTTTTGCCCTGGGGCTCAGGAAGCTGGCTGTCCGTGCCCTCTAACCTAAACTGTTCCTCACCTGTATGTTGCTTTTGACAGAATCATCTATTGTCTAAATACATGTAAATGTGATGCAAACATAGTCACATGGTGTCACTGGTGCTGAGCCGCTGACCAATAAGACATTTCCTTCCCATTCAGCTTGGGGAGTGTCTCACCCAGGATGCCAACCCTGTGGCCAATGTCTCATGGCTGAAGAACGGCCAGCCTCTGACTGATGATGGGAAATGTAAGTATCAGGGGTGCCCACTTCTTTGCAGTGATCAAAGTAGTACGATTGCATTATTGTATATTTGATGATGCACACCAGCCGTTCAATTTCGGTTTACTGCAGTTTTCACTGCCACTCAATCTTTTTGCTACTCAGTGGGTGTAAGTACAGTGGCTTCCGGCTGCTGTGATGTCATGCGCATTCCCTTTGGAGTACGAGGAGTATAAGATAAGACATGATGATCTGGGAGTATTTTATGCTGTTAACAGAAACCAGTAGCACAGCGATTTGCAATCTATGTAAAATTAAGTTTTGAGGTGGGAATAGCGTTTAATGGACAATCCCATTTAACAAAGCACACGTAACTGCAAGACAAAGCAAAGCAATGGATGATTTGGGTGTTGCTAACTGAATTGGACTGTCTTGCGAACTCGCTGCAGCTTGTGATACAAGAGGGGCTGCCATCGTGAAAAACTGTTAATTTCAAGCATTCGCCACTTGTGCATATTTGCTTTGAAGATATTCATATTGAACTGCAAATGCCTCAAAAATGCTTAAAACAAATGAGGTGGAGCAGCAAGTTATGCATGTTTGTAGTAGCCTAATTAAATATTTTTTGTCGTATGTTTTTCCATCTGTATTTACTGGCTTAAAACATAATATATAAAGTATATCAAAATAAAAATAGCTCTTGTATCGGAATATCTGTATCAGTATCTGCAATTGTGTATCGGATCGGAACTGAAAAAATGCGGATCGCCCATCTCTACTTGATATTGATCACTTTTGGATCCTCTTGGCCCTGAAACGTGACCCATGTCTCGTAACCCCCATTCACTTCCAGCGACCGTCATCACAACGAAAAACACTGTGGATCCAGCCACCGGTCTCTCTACCACCAGCTCCACACTGGAGTACATGGCCGTGAAGGAGGACGCCAGCTCCCACTTCAGCTGCAGCGTCCAGCACGTCCTGGGGCCCAACCAAGTCACTGCACCCGAGAATTTCACCATCAACTGTGAGTGGACAACAGCATCCCCTTTGGGCTACATGCCAGAACGCAGGCAGACCGATGTGTGCTATGGGCCTCTTGATTTGTTGGTTCAGAAATCGGTCCTTTGATTCCAAGCAATAAGGGGTATACTGGTACTCATGAGTCTACATGCGTTACACAAGACAGGGTTTGTATTTCTCGGTTAACCCGGAGTTGGGTAGGTGCTTCTTCACATTGGCCTTAGAAAGCAAGAGATGGTGATGATTTTCTCATGCAGATCCCTCAGTAGCAGCCCGGTATCACTGTACCGCTCAAGGTTTCCTTCAAGTGGGTTTTATCCAGAAAGCCTGTCTGCAGCAGCATTTATTGAGAGCTGAAAGGAGATTTGTATTGCTCCTCAGGGCACAGAAGTAATATGACTCACTTCACTGCCATCTGCAACGGAGGCTCTCTCGCCATGGCAAATGGCTTTGGGATTGAGGGCGGGGGGCCCCTAGGTGGTCTCCCAGAGCAGGGCGGAAATATCTGTAGAAGCCCGGGCATCTGAAGGTATTCAAGCTGACCTCACGCTCTTCCCATAGACCCCACAGAGAAGGTAGAGCTGCAGGTGGTTAGCCAAGGGCCCTTCAAGGAGGGAGACAACATCACCTTGAAGTGTAATGCTGATGGGAATCCTCCACCCACCACTTTCAGCTTCTATCTCAAGGCAAGCTCTCCCGACCTTAACATGCGGACAGCTGGCCTACATTTGTTGGATGTTCTCTTCCTGACCCGGTGCCGGACCTCCTTGAGTTTTTCCTCTCATCCCCACCAAAGGAGAAGAAGGTGACGGTGGAGAACACCAACATGTACACCCTAAGCGGCGTGACGCGTACCAGCACTGGGGAATACAAGTGTTCCTTGGTGAACGATGACAAAATGGCGGACACTAAGAACATCCTGGTGAACTGTGAGTATCCATCTCCGATCGCATGCCACCACAGAATTCCCTGCGGTAATACCACGCAACTACTTACATTAATCGAAGGTGTAATTTGACTGTAAATTATTAACAAACAATTTCTTTTATAATTTAAATGAAGTCACCAGGGTAATTAACGGTAATAAAATACATCTTCAAGGAGAAAGGAGACAAGTTTATTATTATTCTGGGCAGTGTATGAAGTAATTATAACTGTGAACCATTTTGTTGAAGCAGTCTATGAAAATGCAGATAAGCAGAATTTTTGTTCGCATTCGGTTACTGTCTGTGGAGAATGTGGGTATTGTTCATTGAGGAGGGTTAAACAGCCTTGACAAAAACACATTCTTGCCATTTTATTGCGTTCCACATGGAAATTAATAAGTATTTTGTCACTGTCATCAAAGATATTTTGGGGAAAACACATAGTATGTAAACTAAGACTTTATCTTGAGAGTCGTTCAGCATCTTAACTGTGTAGGGAACTGCTCTTCTCAGAAAGAGAATTTAATGAATTCAATAAACTCAATGAATGAGTGTATGCTTGTGGCCTGCAGTAAGCTGATAGAACATTTTCATACGTCTAAGAGATTGTTTCCTTCCTCCCAAGACCTGGATGTCAGTTTGAGCCCCTCTGGGACAATAATTAAGAATATCGGCGAGTCTCTGGAAGCGGTGATGCAGAAGAATGCATCTGGTGAAATCGTGGTGTCGTGGACCAAGGTAGGGATTGCCGTGAGCTTGGGAGGAATCAACTGAAAGAAAATGATCTCTGAAGATCTCTACCAGTCTCAACACCTTCGAGACTGAAGTGTTGCCGATGTGGTGCCTTGCGTTCCTTAACAAGCCGCCCTGTTCTTTCAGGACAATGGTAAGCTGGACAAGCAGCCTGTGTTCCACCAGCTGAAGTACAGTGACTCTGGCTTCTACGTGTGTGAGGTCTCTATGGGGATGGGAATAAAGCAGACCAGGTCTTTCCAACTTGTAGTAGAAGGTATGTCCCCTTGTGTGTGTGTCTGTGTGTTGGAGTGGGGGGGGGGTGTAATAGCAAACAGAATTCAATAAAAACCTCAGTTTTATGTTCGCTGCAATTTCAGTACAGCAGGGGAAACAGAATTTGTTTTGGAATGATTATAAAAACTACCTACAGAAGCATAATTAGGGAAAGCTGTAAACCAAAGCTAATGTGCCTGTCGACATGTCTGGATAACAAAATCTAGGATATACTAATTTGCACTTGGTAAATATAAATTTATAAAATAAATAAAAACTATGAAAAACAACTGCATCATAACGATCTAATACTGAGCATAGTCGCATATCTATAGTGATAAACATCCCTATAGCCAGAGGCTAAGTATTTTTTTTTTAGCCCAGTGTGAATTTCACGCTCGGATGATGTTGCCTCAAATGAGTTAGCAAGTTGGATATGGATCCAGCAACATATCTGAATTCAGCATAACACAGCAGTGTTTAGTACTTTGTCTCCCGTGTTGGCATAATTTATCAGGAAGCCCAAATTTTCCCAAACTGCCAATCGTGGTTGATTTTAACCAGCTTTAGCCATAACCAACTCCCAGTCCCTAATAGCATCTTCTTGTGAAAGGTTTCACCAGTGTGAAGGAGTGTATTCAATTGTTTGTGCTGTCGCCGAAAATGTTGACTGCTGCACATGGATATACACCCAAGCATATAACCGACACGCGTGGCACTGACGGATGTTGGCTCCTCCAGGAAAACCAGTGATTAGTCGGCTGCTTAAGATGCGTGGAGGAGATGGTCTACACAAGGTGCTGATCTGCGAGGCAGAGGGCGCGCCCAGACCCAGCGTCCACTGGAGCATCAACGGCACCCACGTACGTCCGCCCCGCCGCCACCGGCCCTGTCCGCCTCCTCAAACCTACCCCTGTCCGCCGCCCCGCACCCGCCCCTTTGAACCCACTGCCGCCCCACACCCACCACCGCCCCACACACACCACCACCCCTCACCCGCTGCCTCACACCCGCCACCGCCCCTGTCCGCCTCCTCGAACCCACCCCCGCCTCGCCTTCACAGCCTTGGCTACCTAATGGCGCCTGTGGATTATTTCCATATATATGATACGGCATTTCAAACGAAAGGAGAATAAAAACAAGGGAAGAACTTCAGGCTGTTCACAGGGCCGCTTGATCCAAGGGTTCTGTGCTACTTGTAACACGGATTCAATCTCCTCTGACTGTTTTCATCATTATTCGCAGAGATTACTTTTAACACTCAGTCTGAATTACTCTTGGAGGCCCACTAGAGATTTGTTGGTGTGTCTAGACTGGATTATTATGAGAGGAGAGGATCGGTAGACCAGCATTTAAAGCACTCTGCTATCAACCTGCCTGACTTACAGAAACACACGCACAAGCACACAGGTTGGACAGCCTTTGAGGCTGCTTGGTGACACTGAGCCTGGTCCACTTTCACACAGTGCCCCCTGCTGGCCTGGATGTAGTTTTTTTGCATATTGAGGCAAGATGCCTGCCGAGTCCATTTGGGTAAGATTAGCACATTTGTATTTTCAAGCCAGGTACAGGAAAGGAAGTGGGGGGCGGGGGAGGTCAATGCACTGTTTCCCCCCCCCTCCCTCCAGTTGAAATGGGCCCTGCTGTTGTGAAGCAACTGCTATTAGTCTTCAGGAGACGTAGCGAGCAGCTTCATTGGTTCATCCATCACCTGTCTGTAGGCCCATTTGCTGCTCCTACTAACAGCACGGGCCTCGTCTCCTGATAAAGTCAGGCACGGAGAGTCGTGTTAATGGACATCCCGCGCATATTTTCTCTCCCGCTCAAGGGGAAAAAAGGCAAAAGCTTCAGCAAGCACCCAAAAGCCCCCCCACCACCACCCCTGGAAATAGGGAGAGAGATTGTTACAGGTTACATAAATGTTTTTACTGGCTTCATTATCTCCACCCAGTGGCTTCTGAGCCGCAGAGGCTGCAGCTAGCCGGCCCCGATTGCTTTCACCACCCTGTTACATCACCTTGTTTGCTACCCAAGCCGGGTGTGGCCCAGCGGATGTCAAGGCCGCCATGCAATGCACTGCAGCCAACCAAAGAGCTACAGTGGCCCCCAGTGGTGGCAAACTGCCAACGCAGGAATTCAAAGTGAAGTTTATTGGAATGCTGAAGAACTATCAGACAGCGATCCATTCTTTATTAACTTGCATTGTATTGTCAGAGAGCCACAATAGTCAACGGTTTTAAATGATGCCTGAGATATCGTACTGAGCCCCTGCATTTAGTTGCACTATAGAAGTGACCTATGCTCTTAATAGAACAGGTGCCATTATTTTTCATTATTGCGTTTTTAACATCGCTGCATGACTGTGATCCCGCCTGGCTGATTTTTTTTTCCCCTCCAAAATGATCTAATGCAAGTGCTAGCAGCCGACATAAGGATCCCTCTGAAGTGTTTCTAGAATTGTTTTTTCTTTGCAGGAGGAGAGCAGCTACGTTAATGGGAAGCTTACACACAAGCTTACAGTGGTGCCTGCTGAGAACCTCACAGTCACATGCATGGTGTCCAACAAACTCGGAGAGCACATGCAGACCATTAATGTGTCATCTAGTAAGTAGCCTCCCCACCCCGCAGGCCACACTAAGCTCTACCCTCGCCCACCTAACTGCCCACTGGCCTGGATGACAGCCGGGGGTCTTCACTGCCACTCGATCCACTCGAAAGACCAGAAAAGCGACAAGACCTCACAGAAACCCTTCTCTGGTCTCAGCCCTAATTCTTTGAGACTAAACTAGATTAACAGGGTTTTTCACTCGTGTTCAGTAGTGCTGTTGGGGACTGGTCCACTCACTTTATCTGGGAAATTTTCTGTGGGGGGGTGGGGGGTGTTTGACGTAATTGTCTGGTGAAGTGGACATGAAACTCGGACGGTGAGAGGCTGTTTAAG
>JABFDZ020000109.1:18065080-18079858 GCA_019775955.2 Pollimyrus isidori | reverse complement strand
CCCCCCCCCCCCCCCCCCCCCCCCCCCCCCCCCCCCCCCCCGCCGCCGCGCCGCCCCCCCCCCAGATACCAGTAAAGCCAGCAGACAGCGGTGACAAGGAACCAGCTGTTCACTGTAAACAATGAGTTTTTTTTCTTTTTCACAGGCTTCCATAAATAAACAGTTCTGCCCCAAAGAACCAGAACCAGATTGTTTAGGATCCCTGACCACCGTCAGCGCCGATGCTGCAGATCTGAGGTCCCGATCCCTCCTGTGGGGGGCACTCTCTGGAACGGGAGAGCCCCACCAGCTTAGTGGTTGAGCCTGGGAGGCACCAGGGCGAACTCCCTTAAAATGTTCCGTGCCACGTCCACTTTGTTCTGGGCAATCATCAGGGCCCGCTTGACATCCTCGAAGGAGTAGCCCTCCCCCATCAACTGGGCAATCTTGGCATCCACGTTCTCGCCGTCCGGCTCCTGCCCATGGCCCTTCCTCAGGTGCACGTCCGGGGGGGTCTTCCGGGGGCGGGGCTTAGGTGGCCTGGCGGGTGCCTGTATGCCCTCTGCGGGCACCACGGCTGAGGAGGTAGAAAGGGGTGTGCGCCAAGGTTAGCATGATTAGCATGGACATTAAGATTACAAGTGGACTCATTTCCTTTTTAGATATGTACCTCTATGGCTACAATTACTGTGAACATCCTGACCCTCAGGTAGACAGGAAGTCCACACTCAAGTCTAAATTACAACTACAATTACCTTATTTAGAGGATGCCTTTATTCAAAGTGATATATTTTGTTTCCAGAAAACAGGGTCAAAATAATCTCTAGAGCAACTGGGGTTCAGTGCCCCAATGGTGAGATCACCCTGCCCATTCTGAGATTTCAACCTGCAACCTTCTGATCACTGGCACTGTGCCCTGATTCACTGAACCCCATACTGCATCATTCACTGCAAAAACAACTGCGTTGTGAGGACGTCCCGACAGAGCCCGACCTGAGGTGGGGGGCAGCTGGTCATAGTCCTGGAGTGGTCGGGGTGGGGGCTTCACCATGCCGTCCCCGGTCTGCCTCCTTGCCGGGGGCATCGGCCCCATGCTGCTCAGCATGTCCAGGAATGGATCTGAAACACGGTGGTTGATGGACGCAGGTGAAACTCTCACTGAGAGCAGCCCAAAACACAGAGGAGGTGGACAGGTGGAGGCGCAAGAGGGGGACAGCCTTACCAGAACCATGCAGGTAGGGGTCTGGGTCCGAGACGGGCCTGTGGGCCCGTGAGAATGACGGCGAAGATGAAATGTCTGTGAAGCTGTGTCGCACAGGTGGAGGTGGTGGAGGCTGCAATGGAGGAGGGTTGAAGAAATCCTCTGCTGTTAAGACAAGTTACAAAGAAAACACGAAAAACTGAGTTCTTTAGGGATACTAAATAAACTCATTAAACCTCCTATCCACTAGGTGGCAATAAAACATAACACAACACTATTATGAAATGCAACCATGACACATGAGCTGTTAGCTCTGTAACTGACTTGCACAAAAGTTAGATTTTTAATAACTTTGTTACTTGGGGAATGTCATAGTCTTTATGGTTTTAGAAAGCTGAGGACATGACAGGATTAAACTCTGCCATTAATATTCTTCCCTATTTATTTTGCAATTATTTGGCACAAATTCATCAAGTATGCCCTTTCAAAAAAATCATTTTATTTCTTCTTCTTTTTAGCGGCTCAGGTAATTAAATGTTTGGGTCCAGAACAGATACAGTACAGTAAAATAATAGTCTTCAAAGGCCATTGGAATCGTGGCTCCGGCACGACAAATCAAAGAAGTAAAAACCACACGTTTGCAAGAAAAAAAAAAACACATGGTGGGAGACAAGAACTAACCAGAAATAAAGAAAAGAAACAGCAGACAAATAAGACAAAATGGAACAGATGAAAAAAAAAAAGATAAAATACTGGTGCTCGTATGGAAAAGAATATGGGTGCAAAACCTTTAGCAAGGCTGAGTGTCCAGGATCATTGATTTATTCCAACCAATCAAAACCCAAAAACAAAAGAGACTAGGAAAGATCAAATACTACTGATACAAGGCCCAGGGGAGCATATCCAGGGTGTGTGTGGGGGGGGGGGGAGCTTTGACTACCTTGAGGGGGGAGCAGGATGTCATAGTCTGAGGGCGTCCTGTTCTGCGGGGCACGTGGCGGCAGCCCAAAGTCAAACTGAGCACCTGAGGAGCACAGGGAAAGGTTAAAGCAATCGGGGGCGCCCCCTGCTGAAGAAGCAAGGTACAGCCCACCAAGCGGGAGCGGCAGCCAGCCTTACCGTTTTCCACGGCCTTATGCTTCCTCACATCACTCACATGTTCAGAGGAGCCGTTGGTCACCTGGCCGTTCTCCAGACCCCTGGAATAAACAGGAGCACCACAGGTGAGAGGCCCACCCTACACCATAAACTCCCTTTGCCTTCCTTCACCTCCAGCCAGGCAAATCCCCCTGCAGTAGCCTAGCTGACAAACTTATCCACACCAACTGATTCAAATTTATTCAAATCCTCAGATTACATCCTGGGGATCTTAGCCATCCTGCCCTCTGCTGGCCACACAGCTCCTAATGCTGGACATAGGCCACAGACAGCAGTAGAATCTGTTACCTGGAGGGAACCCGGACTGCGACCGAAGGCTGGATCAAGACCACGGCGTGAGATGAGGGAATCTGGTACTGGTCTTCCTCTCGGTCTGGTGCCGCCCGCGGCCTCT
This sequence comes from Pollimyrus isidori, assembly GCA_019775955.2. Taxonomy (NCBI): domain Eukaryota; kingdom Metazoa; phylum Chordata; class Actinopteri; order Osteoglossiformes; family Mormyridae; genus Pollimyrus; species Pollimyrus isidori. The sequence continues at coordinate 18,077,126 of JABFDZ020000109.1, read as the reverse complement.
CAGTGAACAGGTTTGCAAATGGGTTGGGGGTTCTGAAAGGCATACAACTAAATCTTTACGGGGGTAGGAGGACTAAACACCAACAGGGTATGTAGGGAAAGAGAAGCGAGTCGTCGTTTCATCAACTAGGACGCAGTGAGAGCCCCGAAGCCCAACGGCAGAGATCATCCGCGCGACAGCCGACATCATCCGCGCGACGGCCGACATCATCCGCGCGACGGCCGACATCATCCGCGCGACGGCCGACATCATCCGCAGCCCGAGAGCAGACGACCAATTACAGACTCGCTGACTGTGATATACTGAGCTATTACAGCAACCAAAGTCTGAGAAAATAAACTAAGATCACTGAGGCTGAGGAAGACCTTGAACATAAAAGACAGAGATACTGCAACCGTAGATAAAACTGTCTTTTGGATAAAGGGCCAGAGATTAATTAATTCAAGTTTTATCCAAGTTTTTAAAACCTAACACTGGGGGAAGTGTACTGACAGGAAGTGTACTGACACTGCCTGACCGTGTACTGACAGGATTCCGCTAGACATCCCCTCCCAGTGTCACAGTCCTCCCCCGCCATCATCCCCCCTGCTGTCCACACCCAGCATTCACTCTCATCCCACCAACATCTGCTCCAACCTAAACCTAAAAAAAATAACAAGTGGCATCGGACGAATCGCAGTGGATTCTGGGTGGTCTGAGGCTCAGCATACACACCCAGCGCCCACTTCTCTGCTCAGAAATATTTTCCTTAAATGTCATCAGTGACAGAAAACCGTGTTGAAACGCCTTCGACCAGAACCGCTGCTGAACGGACTGCTGGCCGTGATTGAATGACCGTCTGCCAATCTGAGATGGACTATTCGTCTGGGAGATTGGTAAAGTAATGGGTCTGGCTCCCAATCACCTCGCTGCATGGTCATAATTACAATTAATTAATAACTGAAATTCTATTCGGGCTGTCAGTGCGGTCCAGCATTAAAGTGTGCTGGTAAAGCTTGCCTTTTCCAAATGCAATTAGTACAAAAGAGTAAATAAATGTTTAATTCGCCTTATCATACGCCTTAAGTAACCTGTCTGCAAGGTCTTAAAGGGGCAGGCAAGCTGTCCATTAGGGGAAGTTTGAAAGTTTTTCTGTGGCTCTCATTAGCGGTTCTGAGTTTCCTCCGAGGACCAGGATCACCCGCTGTGTTCCAGGAGGGGGCAGCGAAGCACAGGGCCCAGATGGGCTCCTGGGGGGGGGGCTTACTTTTGGGTGGAGGCAGGAGGGGGCGGGGAGTGCCGCAGCGGGGGCACGTCGTACTCCTCACTGGTCAGCGGCCCGTTGGTGAAAGGCTGCAGGAACAAGAGGAGACGGGTTAGAGACTGGAAGGCGGGGGCTGCGTCTCAGGCCAGACACGGCAGAGAAGGCTCTCATGGCCAAAGATCGATACACCCCCCCCACAATGGCTTAACAGCCCAAGGACACAAGGGCTGCCAGGCGGGCAGTGGCAGGACACAGCTCCACGCTCCCAGGCTGATTAACTTCGCCACGCCAATCTGCCCATGCTGCTTTCACTCCGCGATTCTGGAAGCTTCTCTGGCTGTTGCACGAGCTGAAAGTGGACAGCAAACGTGCCAGGTTGATGGGTCAGGCGTGTCTGTCACCCCCCTGGCTGGGCCGCGTTAAAATAATGACCTGGAACAAGCAGGGGCAGGAGTACTGACTGGGAGGGCGAGGCCAGAATCAGCAAACAGACTGGGAGGACTAGAATAGGATGAACTAAATGTCCTGGTGCTTCAGCATAAACCTGGTCCTGTGTCCACTGGGTGCGAAACTCGCTGCCTGGGGATAGGGGTTAGTCTGAGGCAAGGAAACATGGGGAGGCCAAAAGGAACATTCACCTGACGGGCTGTCCCTTGAGCGCCGGGTAACAGGAGTGTTTTGGGAAGCGCACCCCCCACACCCCCCCTCCGCTGCCACATCAGAGGGCAATGACCGGCACCGCAGCCGGCGAGCGTACAGCCAACCGGCTGGAAACACCATGTTCTGCCAAAACTCACAGCCCAGAATAATGAGAACGCCGCTGTTGCTAGGTAACGTGGCCGGCGAAAGTGGCCTGTTTTCTTGAGTCGTTGTCGCGGAAACAGTGGTGGGCCATGTCCCCCCCCGCTCACCTTAGCCATGTCGGCTAGCGCCTCCAATCTGTGGTGCTGCCTGCCAAAGCCACCATCGCTGGGGGCGCAGGGCACAGGCCGTCCATTGAGGTGGGAGGGGGCGGCATGACCCTGTTTCGGGGAGCGGTCAACCGCCACCAGGGGGCTCTCTTTGGGACACCAGGGTTCAGGACCCGGCTGTGGGTCACGTGGCAGGCCTGCACCAGGGAGGGGGCCCCAGGCTGCCCGGCCATCTGGGGGGATAGGAGCCGGCCTCTCAGGGGGCGGCGGCGGGGGTGGGTCACGCAGCAGGGGTGGTGGAACCGGGAGGGGCTTGTCTGGCTTCCTAGACATCCCAGGAGAAGACTGGAGAGGAAATGGGCACAGTCATTAGAGGGGCAGGGCTATGGAGACTATAGGCCAGTGATATTCACAGGAGAGGGTGGGGCTATGGACACTGTAGGGCAATGGTATACATAGGAGAGGGCGGGGCTACAGATGGAGACTATAGGGCAGGGTTCTTCAAATCTGGACCTCGATTCCAAATTCAGGCCTTGTTTTCAGTTCTCCCAGGTAGTTAGTTTAATAATTACTGATTTTGATTGGTCAGAGGCTTCACACCTGACTGACAGGTAAAAGAAGGCTGGAGAACCAGCAGTGCTCGGACCTCGAGGACCGTGATTTGAATACCCCTGCTATAGGGCAATGATATACACAGGAGAGGGCGGGGCTACAGATGGAGACTATAGGCAGTGATATTCAAAGGAGAGGGTGGGGTTATGGAGACTATAGGGAAGTGATATTCACAGGAGAGGGTGGGGCTATGAACAATGCAGGGTAGTGATATTCACAGGAGAGGGCGGGGCTACAGATGGAGACTATAGGGCAGTGATATTCACAGGAGAGGGCGGGGCTATGGAGACTATAGGGCAGTGATATTCACAGGAGAGGGCGGGGCTATTCAAAGACAGAGTGTAGCCACCCGGAGGTCAATATGCACCTTTGGGGAGCCGGTGGGACTGGCTGATGGTGAGCGTATTGCCCCCTTCTGGATGAGATCCAACCGAGGCGGCACCGGGGGCAGGCTGAGGTGCTGCATGCACACTGGGTCCTTCCGCCGGTGGGTCCCCGGGGACGAGCTGGGCGACATTACTGGGGAGTTCTGACGGTCTGTACACTGCGCATGGGACATGAAAACTGTCAGCCATGCCGTTCCTGCCAACCAGTACCAGCAGTTTGCAGAGAGACGCACACATTTGAACTAGCTAATCCTGGCCTGCAGGTATAGTGGGAAGGCCTGGCATAACTTTGTCACCTTCCGGATGCTCTCCAGGCTGTTCATCACCAGCGGCTCTTCGCGGTCATCGTCGTCGTCCAAGTCCAGCATGGGCGAGGCGAAGTGTTCCATGAAGAAGCACTTGGCACCATCGTTCCGCGGGTCGAATGGGTCCACGATGATGGGCTCCGTGCCCTTGATCTCACACCGGCAGAATGGGCAGCCCTGCCCATCCGAGTCCTGGGACACAGACATCCAAGACAGTGGGCATTGGTCCCTTATTCGGACAATAACATAGCATAAATCACTGAGCGGTATGGTTATAATTTTTGGCATCCATGAGGAACCACTTTGTGCGCAGGGATGAAGGCCAGCAGAAGATAGAACAGCTGTTACTCTGTTGGACACATGGTCTTAGTCACCGTAACCTGAAGGCTTGAACAGAACAGCATTTACCCCCCCCCCCCAACCCCAGCAAAAGGGGAACATTTGGCTAGGCACACTTCACGCTAAAAAAAAAATTAAAAACTTGTGCTGCGCGCTAACGAGCGAGTCGCTTGGTTTGCATGCACCACAAGCCGTTAATTACAAGATGGAAGTTTAATGATGAACTTGCTCCCTCACGCTGGTGGCTTTTTTATCCCTTTAAACGTGAGAACGAGAGGTGCCATCTGGAAGAAAGCTTTTCAGAGACCTCACAACATTGTGGGAAATGCTAATCCTAATTAGCCACGAGAGACAGTCACATACCGACTTGGAAAAGGTGTTGGTCACACTGCTGATATCACGAAAGGACTCTGCTATGGCTTCGAGGGAAAGCTCTCACTGCCTTTGCCTCTCCTGAAATACGCCGTTCCCCAGCACAGCACAGGTGCTTCTGTTATTCCACTCACACCTCACGGAACATCATTTTCCCAAATTGGTGGGCAAAGCAGTGAATTTACTGAGGTGTGGGGAGGCATGAAAAATGCTAAGGAACTGAGGTTTTGGGATGAACTAAAACAGAGGAGATGAATCTGAATGCAAAAGAGGGGTCAGTGGGGAGTCCATTCGGCCCAATCTCCAGCCTATCCTGGCTCTGTCGTGAGCCCAGAAAGCCTCTCCCATATAAAGGTTAAATAAAACACAAGCATGCTTCACACCTACATTTTTGTGGAGTAAAAGTCATTCGTTGTGTCCCCCCTACACCAGTTGGCCATGAAATATTTGCAGTTAATTGATGGAGATCAACTATCACCAGGGCGATGCTGACGAGCTAGCGAGTCACAGCCAAGTCACGGAGAGTCACAGCACTCATGGTTCAGAGCTGAGCCTGACTGCCAATGCACAAAAGGACAGCCAAATAGGTCAGAGGAAGCCGAATGGACACAGTTTATGCCTGCAGAGCCTGTGTGTACCACTGCTCCTCATCATTGAGCTTTATTTCTCAGATAAACATTTGTTTTTAACGTGAGGCACATGACTTCATAAGATGGAAACGGGTCATTGAGAGATATTTACATTTTCCCAAGATGTAGAGGAAGTGACACCTCTCCATCTGACCCCCCCTCTGTGGGAGATGTGATCTCCTACATCATGAGTCCTCGGCTCAGAGGCCCAAAAAGTCACCACTAGGTTGTTTCGACCATGAGGTAATTAGACATATTTAAGCAGTATCACATTGACGTGACGTGTCAGCTTCAAGGGCCCCCAACTGCAGGCAGCAGAGAGGGGGACCTGCCTAATAGGTGGCCAGACAGTGCCTGTTTTTTCCTCTCTAAGTGCAAGGGCGCCCCCTACCTGCCAGGCAGTGAGGCACAAAGTGCACATGAGGTGTCCACAAGGCTCGATCTTCACATCCTTGTCATTTTCAGCGCAGATCTTGCACAGCTGAAAGGTGGAGCCCATCTCACAGTACAACTCGTACTGCTCCTGCACACACGAACAGGAGAGGGGGGTTGAAAAGGCGGGGAGGGTCAGTCATCCATTTGTTAAAACCGCAAAAGCCCCACTGACCCAGCAGGATCCCAGGAATGCACTCGGCACAGAGCTATGGACACAAGGCGCTGACACAGAGTCACTAAATCGACTTCACTGCATCAAGACTAACGGCCACCACTCCGGAACACTGCTGGGGGGCGGACCATCACTGACCTGTGTGACTTTGATGTGGTCATGAGGTGTGGGCTCACATAGCCCGGTAAGGTCGGGGTTATAACTCCGGCCATCCGGGAAAAGGTAGCTGGAAATAAAAAGATCACATTTGGTTAGGTGGGGCGGGCTCCACCCAACCATTTTCACAGGGAATCACTCTGTGACTCTCAGCAAGCCACCTCTCTCAGTGCTCAGCCAAGTGTGTGTGGGGGTGTTGATCCATTGCTTGGCTGGAAAGCCATGTCCAGTGAGTTGGGGGGGTGGGGGGGATGGGAAAGGGAGAATACTGGCAGGTATGCAAGGGAGAAAACTTCAAAACCTCATCAGAGAGTCAAACAGGATGTTCTGTCTGCTGTTAGGTCATGCAGCAGTGAGCAGCTACAAATTAAACAGGAGAGACTAACTGGGGAGGGGGGTTATTAGTTAGATAAACGGGTGGGAAACTCTTAAGAGAAACGCACCCACCCCACAGATAAACAAGGGCTAGGCAGAACGGGGGGGGAGGCAGGACGATCGGTTGGATGCCTGGCCTTCAGACAGGCAAGATTTGCACCCCCCGGGAAGCATGTTCAACACTCGCCTCAACAAGTGTGAAACCTGAGAGGCCAGCAGCCCCCACCCCTGCTACTCGGGGGGGGGTCTTATCATACACAGGAAATGTATTTGGTGCTACATCAGCCCTCAGCCCATTTCCAGGAGCACTACCACAGGACAGATATTTAGTGCTAATGCACTGCCTTGCAACAACACACACACACGCACACACACACGCACACACACACACCTGGTTTGTATAACACATATTGAAACATCCTTATGGTTTTACTTTTGCAAACAGCCCCCCCCCCCACCATTGCCACCCTTGTGCCAAGAAGAGGAGGAGGAGGAGGAAGGGCACTCACCAGCCTTCCCTGTAGCCGTCGATGAGAGCCTGGAAGAGCGGCTTGTTGTGCGGGATGGTCTGCAGGATGTTGCCATCATTGGTGACGTAGCCAATGGCCCACTGGCCCAGACGGGTGCAGCTCAGCCTGAAGATGTAGCTTGGGGTGGGGGGGGGGGGATGGGGGTGACGGGTTTACTCACTGACAGCAAAGGAAAACGTTGTTCATCTAAAATGAACGCCACCCCCCGACTCCTGCTGCAGGAAGGCCAGCACCCTGGCGGAAGGAGCCGAGTCCCACCAAGTCACAGCCAACCAACCGATCTTTTTTGATGGTAGGACCCCAGCACCAAGGTGTCCACCGACATGCCCGTGCCGGTGCAGAATACCTCCCCATAAATCTGCATCGAGAACGCAGCCGCTGCAAGTTATTTCTGTGTCCTCGTAAAACTTTCATAAATCACCACAAAGCGTATGAAATAGACACAGAATGTACAACCAAAATGGCAAACTCCAGCAGGGGGCGTCACTACACCCCTCAGAGCTGGGCCTCTGTCGCACCCTGGGGGTGAGGGATTCCCCTCAGGGCTCCTCATCTAAACCCGAGGTTTTTAACTACACACCCCCGTCTCTCATGCCATGGCAATTCGCCGTGGAAACGTCAGCATCTCTATGGCAATACAGGGCTAATCGCACCTTTCATTTTTCTGCTGTGTGTCTGATAATCAATTGATGATCATGAAAATAAAAATAAAAACAAACGGATTTATTATGCCTGTTCGCGTAAGATGACACAGATGCTTATGGTAGGCAACCCAAAACCTGCTGGTCTGGGCCTGCAGGAGTGGGGGGTGTACAGGGCTGCCAAGATTTATCCCACCCCATGCCTCCCTCCCCTCCCAGCCTACACCTGCACCTTTTGCCCTGCAGCTCCAGTGATTTCCAGAAACTTTCAGGTCCAGTACAATTTGGCCTGAATGTAAAGAGTCCCTCTTCTGGGGGGCATGTTAGAGATGTACAATAGTCCCCCCTCCCCATTAGTGTAACTGACCGATCTCCCCATGCTCAGTTCCTCCCGCCCTCCACACCTTGGCGCGGCAGACGATGAGTCTTTGCTTCATGTCTCTGGATGCCGGCCCGGCAGCACAAAGCGTCCTCCAATCATACACTGTCACTGGCCTCAACCGCACACGGCCACAGGCACACAGAGTATCATTCCCCTCCGGAACAGCAGGGGGCGCTGGGCAACATACCTGCCGGGCTTGTTGATGTACTTCTGCAGTCGTGCCTTCACCTCGTCGTAGGTCAGAAAGGCCATGTAGCCCGGGTGAGTCACGGCCAGAAAGTTCCAGTTCCTCAGGATAGACCCCCAGGGCTGAGGGAACAGGAATGTGGTGAGGGGCGCTTACGGGGGGGGGGGGGGGGATGGCGTTTGGGACACTGCAGGGAAGGAGGTACGGCTACCACAATTGTCTGTCTGCACATTTACAAACCTCCTCTGCAACCCCTGGCTCATTCACCGCAGGGCGGTCGATGCCAGTCGGGAAGGGTATGCGCGAGCATATAGCACAGGAGTGAGGGCGTGGATGAAATAGAATCCTCCGGAAGTGTCTGGGCCACCTCTCTCCCCCACCCACTTAAGGCAGGTTACATTCCATCCTGTCTGGCATCCCGGGAGGGAAATGCAAAGCTATTATCCTTAAAAACACAGAGAGGCACAGAGAATGTTCCTGAAGTAGATGAGCTTGTACTGCAGAGTAGACGAGCGGAGTACAAGCTGTCATCCAACAGCAATATGGCGGCCTGCATTAGGGGAGGTACCAATGGGTAATGGGCAAGTCATGAAAAAGAAGCCTTCGAGGGCCTTTTGTCTACACAGCACTACCTGCAGGGGGCAGTATTGTGGCTAAAGATAGATACGATTCACTCTAAGGCAGAGCAGGAACAGCTGAATCGGGTTTCACCTAACGGTACAGCATCACTTGGGCTCACGGTGCTAACAGCCAAGGTGAAGACTACCCCTGGTAAGTGTCAGCTGACTTAGCAGCGACGATGAAATGAAAGATCACATGATACATGACCCCCCTACAGGGCCCCCACCAGCTATACCCTCAACTCATCACATGGAAAAATATGCTAATAAAAAATTTATGGGCATTAATGAGTGATTATGGCCAAGGTTACCACGAATAAACAAGAGTTTAGACGCTGCTCATCTCATTCAGCAGGAAACATGAAAAAAAATATATATATATGGCGCAGCTTGGGGAGGATTTACGCAGCTACACACCATCGCACAAGAGGGGGACGGAAAAGTCTGCTGTTTGCTCTGCAGCGAAGTGCAGGAGTTTCCTGTACATCAAAAAAGACAATAAAAACACACCCACCTCGGGGAAAAAAAGGTGATCCCCTGCTTTAATGCTCATCTCTCTCTCTCACTGGCTTTGAACATCTGCTTGTGAATTTACCCAGAACAATGCTATGGGGGCAGGGGTGACCCGGGGTGGGGGCGGGAGGGTGCCGCTTACTTGGAACAGCCGAGTGAAGATGTCGAACTCAAAGACGGAGATGTAGTCGTTGCAGGTGAGGTCAATGGTGGACTTGAGGGCCATGGCCTCCAGGCCAGAGGTGATGGGGTGGACTTCATGAAGACACTGGCGGAAGATCTTCCAGGGCACGATGGTCCTGTAGGCGTACAGCGAGTGAGACAGCGGTGTCTGCACCAGGCTCCCCTGAAGACAGGGGTGTCACCCTACCGCATTTGCACTGAGAGACTCAGGAGGCATATACACACAAAACGGAACACATGATGAAGAACACCCCCCCGGGGGCCCAAAATAAAACCTACACGACGACAGGGTTTCCACTAAAACATGAAAACGGACCGTTACTGATCAAGACTGAAAGGTTTTATCGTCACAGTGTTATATGTGGCAAAGCTACGTCAGTGACCTTTTAAAACAACATACACAAGATGCAAACAGTTTACAAAAAGATATAAACTATATACTGAAGTGGTCAATTTATTAAAGCAATTAAAGAGAGTGACTATGTAAAGATCAGTGCAATGTAGGGCGTTCACACACATGGAGACCAGATAAGAGAACAACCAGTAAACCAATCCGTCAGCTAATTAACTAGCATTTAACAAATAGGGCAAAGCCATGGTCTTTCTAGAGACATCACTGCAGAACACTCTGCTTTCAATACAGCTGATACGAAGACACGCGGTGCCTTCCTGAACATTCTCCCTCAATGTCCGTGTACTGGAACACCATTCTCGCCTCCATTTTGAGTTGGAAAGTAAAGGTTACACCCACACGCCCGAGACTGGGAGCCTCCTCCACCGCGTCGGAGGGAACGACGAAACGTTTCTTGGTGACCTTAAGACGAGGCCAGGAAAATAATCAGAACTCAAGTCAGAAATGAATACCTGGCTTTTGTTTAAAACAAAACAAAAAACCTGTTAAAAACAACGGGAGAAAACAATAAAAAGAAGCGAAAAGGGGGCCTTTGGAGAAGCGCAGGGAAGCATTACACGCTGCAAATTCGCATTTCCTCCTCTGAAGGAGTGTGCATTTAGCTCGAATGACACGCCGATCATGCTGCTCTTCTTAAAGACGGAGGCATGCAAATCGCATTTTACTGCCCGACCGCTTCTGCTTTGGCTCCTCTGTCATGTTTATAAGCAGGATAAAGAACGGAGGCTAACAGAGGCTAACTGAGGCTAACGGAGGCTAACGGAGGGCACAGAAAAGGGTGGTCAGGAGCTCGAGAGTCGGGGGACATCTTCACAGCCCTCTCTCTCCCTCCCTGTCCCGCCCTCTGCTCCCAGACTCCCCTCTCCCAGCCTTCCTGTCTTCCAGAGAGTCTCAAATGATGCAAGACCTTGCTGGACAGCGATTACTTGTCAAACGTGAACAGCCATGGGGAGTCGTGTCAGATCCTGCCTGTGCAGCTCCCTGGGGGCAGATTCCCAAAGAGCCGCCTGCTCTCTGTACATCTGGCACTGCTCCTTCTGCCAGGTCACATGGTTTCTGGTTTATCTGCACTCCGTCGTACATATGAAGCATAGATGTTGCAGAAGTGTATATTATTTTTAACAGAGACTGTGGTGCTGTCATGCAAAACCCACTTAGTGAAAATACCGCTGACAAGGCTCAAGTGAACTTGGTGTTAAAAAAAAAAAAATCTGTAAAGGTCATGTGAAAATTGGTGGGTCCTGCAGGCTGGGAGCCTCTTCTATGTTAATATCAGGCTCACAAAACAGGCACCACTGAAGCGGGTGCATGAACATCGCAGATAACATCATAGGGCAAGCCGTCAAATTCAAAAAAAAGAAAAAAGTAAGTGGAAAAAAAGCTGAGTTTCAGTGGCATCAGCAGCCGGCTGATGGTGAGACCTCAGCCACCACCCCCTCGGGACTAGCTGCAGAGTTAGGGGTGCAAAAATGACGTGGCCCCCCAGCCAGCCCTTCACGCTGCCTCGCACTGAGTACGTTTCATTAGCCGCCAGGATGTGCAGGTCCAGACAGGCGAATGGTTACAGTTAACTGGTGGAGATCGATCCCCGGCACTGAAGCGGGCAGCTCTGCCGATCCTCAGCGTGGGCTGTTAATTACAAAAACCACTTTGCTCATGTGTCCTCAAAGAAAGAAAGAAATGATGATCGAGCTAAATGTCAGGCCGCAGGTTTTTTAGGGCCCACAGCCAATGATGGTTATGGGACGGGGTGTGTTGGCTCCAGACCTGAGGAGAGCCCCTGGGTTTGGCTCATGTCCCGCTGGGCCCCTGATCGAGCTGTTAGCACTGAGCAGATTCAAAATGGCTGCTTCGCTATTTTACTGGCTTTTGTGAGGCGTGACATTTATCGAGATTTTCAAGTAGTCGTGTCACCCAAACACATCAGTGAGGTCATCGACCCCTGTTACCACCCCGACCTTCAGGGGTCAAGAGGCACTGAAATCAGAGGGTTTATTTGCCGGCATAATGCAAGCAGCGCCAGTCAGTGGAAGGTCAGTGGTGTGACAGACCCAGTTATACAATAACATTTTTTTCCAGTGGTGGGAGGAAATTATTTAGTTTCTGCCTGCTTTCAACTATACTATAAAGGCAGGGACCCTCCCACATACCTGCCCCCCCCTAAAGGCGGCAAACCCGGGCCAAGGTGAACCAGCCCTAGCAAAATGGCAGTGGCAGCGTGGCATCCGGTGCAAATCGAACCACTTAAGGGACGGAAGACAATGACAGGGTAACAGACCACCCTGCCGTGGGGGGGGGGGTGTTGGTGGCCCGGACACATCACAGCACAACACATGCCTCTGGTAGCTACAATAATGTCAAGGGCCACAGAGCTGCATGGAAGAGACCACTGGAGACCTGCTCATGGGGGACGAGAGCGAGAGGGTCAGAGGACACTCACAGACCTGTACTCATATCTTTGCAGGGACCCTCCATTAATTTCTATGAGCAAAACCCTAATCCTAACAGTGACGACCTTAACCCCTATCCAGCCCTAACCTTAATCATAAATAACCAAACTAAATACAATTTTTAGTTTTATAGTCACTGATGTTCATAAAACTGAATTTCCCCTCATGGGGGGGGGGAGGACCCATACCCCCC
>JABFDZ020000109.1:18025275-18040804 GCA_019775955.2 Pollimyrus isidori | reverse complement strand
CATGACCAGTCCAGCGGGTCATATATAGCACATTCATAACATGAACTGGGAAAGGGTTATTTTTACAAAACACCTGTTTTTGATTTCCCTGGGTCTGTATGATCATTTTATACAATATTTTTCCTATAGGTGGTCTGGGTTCCCCAGGGTTAAACATAATTACAAGTGTGGAAAGCAAGTATTCTAGAAATGAATTGTATGCCAATATGTCATTGTACAATATGGCGGGGCACTCCCGCCTCTCAGCTGCGGGGTTGGAGTTGAGATCCCACTTCCAGTAAGCTAATTAGTATCTCTGAATGTCCTAATTTGTATGCGCTTTTCTCCTAATAAAGAGAACTGCAGTATAATAAAATTTTGTTCACATTGTTTTTTTATGCAACAATTAAAAAATATTAACAGCAGAATAAAAATAAAAATCAAGGATTTAAAAGGGACAGTAAAACATTGGTCCCCCCAACCCAGACCAATCCAGTCATGTTCCACAATTTTTTGGTTCCTTGTCACTCAGGGGCCCTGGGTGTTGTCCTAGCTCCTAAATCACCCCCCCCCCCCCCCCCTCCCCAAACAGCACCCCTGGTTATCTCATTACAAGCTAACCCTCTATCCAAGGTGTTGCTTTACCTTGTGTCCCATGCTGCCTGGGAGAGGAACCAGGCCATCCACATAACCCAGTGCTGGATAACCAGTTAGAGATCTTCTCAAAGATATAATTTGTTCACCTTTTGCCAAGCTGAAGTCTGTGATATACTGTATATATCAATACGATTCCCACAAAATTCCTGACAAATATTTAGCAAGAACATGCCAGTGGCAGCAGTATAAAGTGTATAAGTCAAGCCAGAAAATATTCTTTAAGTAACAAAGTAACAAGAATTCTTTCCAGCAAGTACCGAAGACTCCTTCCTGCAAGTAGCAAGATTACAAAGATCCCTTGTGTGCAACAAAGTAGCAAAGACTTTCATGCAAGTACCAATATAGCAAAGATTCTTTCCTGCAAATGGCAAAGTAACAAAGACTCCTTCCTGTAAGTAGCAAAATAGCAAAGACTCCTTTCTGCAAGTAACCAAGTAGTAAACACTCTTTCCTGCAAGTATCAAAGGCTTCTTCCTGTAAGAATCTCCTGCTTGGACACAATGAATTATTACACACTATATGTAGCTGCTGGTCCCATATTAGTATACTGCTATGCTGTCACTGCTTCTCTGGCACATATATAATGTGCCTCCTTTATTGAAAATGAGTTATAGCAGCCGCTTCAACTAGCTTGTTTTTGACCTCAGTCCAAATTGCAAGTTCTTGCTATGGAGACAGAGTAATTAATTGTCTCTTTAATTCAGTGCATGCGTGCAATGTGGAGCACTGACAGTCATGATAATAAAGAACCCCACGAGAATGCATGGCTTTCTGCAATTTTGTTCACAAATATGGTGGATACAGATTTTGATACTTCAGAAGTGAAAAGAAAAAGCAAGGTTATTCCTAGAGTAGGATTGTGGAATAAAAAAGAGAGAGAACACACTGTTGTTTTCTGCATTCTTTCCTTTTTGACTATTCCTTTACGTGTTTCATTTCCTGTCTTTTGGTTCGGTACACCAGAATGGAAAAATGATTCATTCTCAGGTATCAGACGTGTTCGGATGGCCTTGTTGACAAATCGCAGCCTGTTTTCTTCCCCCGCGCTTCTCTGTTTCGAAAATCGGCGACTTGGCAAATCAAGAGATGTGACACTGAGCAGTTTCTTTAGGCTGCTGTCACACATGGCATGTTTAATGAAAATCAAGCAGCTCGGGGGTTTAAGCACGAGGTCACTGGATACGGGACCTCACTTATTAAAGCAGAAAGCCCGAGGACCTGCTTCCGTGGGGTGACATCACGCAGACGGGAACATGATCTGGGGGCTCCTGGACGTATCTTTCATCTCCGGGATGATCCACAATCACAAACGCATCGTTTCCTCCCTAGAAAGGTAGGATTGGTGTCAGCAGTCAAACCCCAATAGCCTCTGGTACTTTTGGCAGAAATACTGTTACTTTTTTATTTAACCGTGGATCATCTCGTGCCTCCGTTTTTGGAAATGGCAGCCAAGCACGGAGAGTTAAAATAAAAACAACATCCATGATTGCATAGAGCAAGCAGCCTGAAAACAGCCTTTCAACATCGGCTGAACATGTAGCCATTTGCTGGACAGTCATAGCACTTTAGCTGTTCCTTTTAGCATTTTGCAAATCCTATTAAGAGTGGCAGTCTGTTAAATGAGCAGACAGAAGACCTCCTGGAGGGGCGGCAAGGAGTTTAAGTTATTCATAGGTGGGGCGCAGTTAGCAGATTTGCACGTAGCATTTCCGAAAACGATGACTGGTCAGGAGAAGCCTGACACTTGCGTCAGCATGTCTTTCTTTACTCTCTGGCTGACCCGCAGGGGTCAAGCACACATTAATCCCCCTGATTTATAAACACATCCTGGAGGAAGAGAAACAAACCTCTGTATTTTGTAACCCGTCAGCCAATCCAAAGCATTTTCACGCGGTGTGGCTGCTATTTCAAAAGCCGGTCTTTCCAGAATGAAGCACATAGTTAGCATACATAGTTTGCATTGGGAAATACCTTTGACGTAGCTCAATGTCTTTGACGCAGCTAAATATCTTACATGTAGTTCAATCTTTGTATTAAGGGATTGTGGCTTGGACAGTGAATTCATACATCAGTCATATATTCAATCCAATCGTTTTTTCAAGTATTTATCCTGGTGGGAGATGTACAGGGTAAAAGGCAGGTACATACTGTGGATGGGATACCAGTTGTCTTCTATATATTTATCTCAGATTCAGGCCCGGAGAAAAAAGTTGTGACTCATTGGCGAACAGAGTGTTCATAAGAAAGTGGAAATGGGGAAGCAAATTAGCGCTGATTCAAACGACAGTCAGGTGTAGGTGGACAGAGGGGTGGATAATATAAACATCAGCCCCCTTTGTGGTGTAGAGAGCATGATACTTAGAAGCATCACCACAGGCGTCACTCCAGAAAAGAAGGGAAGACGCAGAATGAATGAAATACCTATATCTTTGTTTTAAAACACTATAAATATCAACTCCTGCTGAATAACGGCCTGCCACCATCTGATGGCGACACGCACTTAAGTCTGATCTCGTCATGAATTACTGTCCAGAGCCAGGATGTTCCCCAGACCTGACTTATTCTAAGTCGAAGGTATTAGTCAGGTTTCCGGGGAAGGCTGGGATCGCAAATGCAAACTCAGTCGTGCCATGACTCTCTAAACCTCCCCTAATTTCAGTTCTGGCCTGAGACTTTAATTCCATGAACATGAGATAGGCAAGTGCAAACAGAAGTGGCCTTTCACCATATTTGAGGGTATACTACAAAGCAAGTTTTACATGCCAAGAGTTAACTTGCTAGAGCCACATTAACTATCCTCGATTGCCACAACCGATGGTGGTTATGAGCCTGATAAGTTGATTTGAGGTTAATCTTTAAGTGTTTGCATCACGGGCTTGGGGTAGGTGCTGTAAACTAATGATTCAAACTAAGATCTGCAACTAGCTGAATATCGGCATCATGATAAAAACTTTTAATTCCATTTTATTTTATTTTTTATTGTATTAGATTGAAAAGAAATGCAGTGGTATCGCCCATACCAAATAATAGGCCAAAGTGTTATGGCATGCAGGACAAAGGACTCGAAGGTTAAGCAAAAAAGAGGTTTTATTAACTGAAGGGGAGCAGGGAAACAAAGGAGACCACAAGGGGTCAAAACAAGAAGGCGAGTATGGTGAAGGACCTTGCGGACCGGAGGAACGACAGCAATTACCAGACTGGGACTGACGACACAAATAGGTGCTTAAATATAAAAACTAACAAGGGCCAACAAACAGGTGTGGCCCATCAGGGCCATGTTAGGGTGGAGACAGGAGGGTCAGGTAGACTCGACGGGTAGGACATAACCCAAAGGTCCTTCTTAAAACAGCTATGTTATAAATTTATGGTATAAAAAACTGTGGAAAAAATGTCAGCTTGCATATGTGCTTTCAGTGAATGGGCAGGACATTCACCTGTTTTAAGCTGAAAGGCTATGCTCAAACCTGCTTGGAGCAGATCAGGTGTGCAGTGTAAATTACCATAACAATGCATGCCGTCTGTAAGTAAGCTATGATTTATAGGACGCAAAACTCGGAAGTAAACCTCAAGAAACCTCACTAAGCCAATGAAGCCCCTTGGTATTCGCCCCTCTGGGTGTGCTAAATGATAGATTTCTGCACATGTTTACAGACTGATTCTGGATCCAGGTCGGGTCCAGGTCCAAATTAGTTTGTTTTGATACAGTGTTCCCCTTCAAAAGGCTCGGTGACCGTCACAAGTAGGTTTAAAAACAGCACAGGTGTAATAGGGCCTGATGTTACAAGGCTGTAGAGGTGAGGAAAAACAAAATAATGTAATGATGTTTGCTAAAAATTCTGTATCAGGCACAAAGCCTACAAAGGCCTAAGTCAGCCCCCCCAGGCTGGGGCTACGGGAAGAAGACTTAATATACGTGCAAACAGGATGTTTGTTTGTCCCACACACCCCCCTCGGTCATCACGGAACGGTACTATAGCCTCCAGAGCGTGCAGAAGTGTGTAGAAAATCCCGCTGTCATGTAGCAAACTAAGGCTTGCGATTGCAAACAAAAATAACCGGCGAAGGCACTCAGGCAACCTGGGAAATCCTGGGGGGCCCGTGCACTTGCCTAACGACAATGGACTGTCCTCGGAGTACAGCTGACAGGGGGGCTATTAATAACAGGCTCCCGAAACGGGCCATCTCATGGCAGAATCTGCACGGTACCATTCATCGGAAGCAGAGGCACCGTCGGCCTCATTATACGAGAGCTGACACTTTGACACCCTTGTGAGGGATGTTACCTCGAATTAGCCCCTAGCACACGCACACACTAAGTGTTTGTTTACTGCCGCGTTGTTTATCTGCTGCTGTCGTACGTGTTCTCCAGTGTTTATTGGCACTGTGGCCCAGAGGAAGCACGCAAGTAAGAATGTCACTGTACTCAGTACACATGGCAATAAAACTCTGAAATTCCAAGGCCGGAAACTTCTGGTGCCGCCGGGATCAGCTAACGCTCCCCGGGGCCCAGTGATTAAAAAAAATAATATTGCCATTTATAAGTACATGAGGATGAGGGAATGTGTGAGGAAACATGAGGAACATTAAAGAAAAATAGATACATAATTCCAGTACGGCTGTCGTCGGAATCCCTGGATCCTATTAAAATACCAAAATTTCCCAAAATACGCAAATTCCAGCTTAGTAACATAACAGGCGCGCCTTCCTTTTAAATGAATGGGAGCATTTTGTTCGACTTCCCACAAAAATATAGAGCGGTGACGTCGCCAGTCGCCGTGGGCAGGCCATGACATCACCGCGCTTCCACGTTATCCCAGAATCCTTGACTCATGAGCCAGACGTGCTGGCTTGGATTCGGGGAAGCAGCTTCCGCACAGGAGAAGAGTAACGGCCTTAAAAGGAAGCGGCCATGACCCAACTTGGCCCTGGTGGGGGCCATCTGCATTGTGAAACACGACACCATTTTGGAGAACAGGGGTGCGGGGGTGGGCGCTGGCTCCTCCTACAGGCCGGGGTTTGTGCAGCTGCCTCACACTCTTTAGAGAGGTGCTGAAAGCTCATACATGTCACTCCTTATGTCTCACTCCTGTTCCCTTCACACAGCACACAGGTCAAACGTCCTCCACACCCTAACCTGAGCACGAATCATGCGCCTTCCTCATTCCTCCATCTTCGCCTTCTCTTCCCGTACACATCTAGCAGACAATCTCCTTCAGAGAGCAAGTTCAGTTACGTTTTTGCGCCGCAGGCTGTTTATATCCGCGCGGCTGATAGCTCTGCCCCGTCAATCCGGCGCAGGAGGGTTACAGAACGAGATCCGGTTTCCATGGAAACCGGCAGAAAGCGGAACACACGCATGTTCACTCACGAGCGAGTCGTTCGAGGCACCCTCCCGCCAAAGGCTCATCTCAGAGCGGCTCGGCCTTCTTCCGAATCTCAGGCATCAAGGAAGAATGATCCTGCACTTGGACTGAAGCCGCCAAGGTTCTGACGCCTCTCCAGATATGTTTTATGTCACCAGCTCAAGCCAGCTGACGCCAATAAAGTGACAGGTGGAAAGTCAGTGTCATAATACGAACACTGACAGGGGAGCCCCCTAGTGGTGCACCCAAGGCATGACACCTCCACCAATTCACTGGTTCTTCAGTGGTGCTTCTGCTAGTTGAGGTTCAGGATGAACATTTTTTCATCAGGTGTTATTGATTTAAGCTCACTGAAATTAAATTACATTCCACTAATAAGGAACACAAACATATAATGAAATTAGTTTCTCATTAATGTGTCTGTGAATTTTTTTGATTGGCCTGACCTTTTGTATACTCTATATCAGTATTAGATTTACATTTAATTATCTAGCAGATGCTCTTGTCCAAAGCAGCATATAAGTGAGAATCAGGGATTAGGGTCAGCCAGCATCCCTGGAGCAGTTGGAGTTGTGGGCTATGTTCAGGGCCCAGCTCATATGTATATTCTGCCAGCCACAGTATTTAATCCCAACCCCTTCCAGACATGGGATTTGATCCAAATCCCCTTCTCAACATGGGGTTTGATCCCAACCCCTTCCAGACATGGGATTTGATCCCAACGATTTTTAGATATGGGCACATATCCCTGACCTGATGAGCTGTATGTCACCCCATAATAAATGACATTTTCAAAGTTCTGGATCCATCTCGGAAATATTACTGAGATTGTTTTTACACCAAAAACAGTGGCGATTCCTTTAGTAATTTTTGTCTTTAATCTTGCCTGTTTTTCTCAAATCAAGAACTAGATTTTAAGTCTTTGTCCTGGTTTATCAAAATGTCATACTAAGGTATCTAATGCCATTTTAAAATGGCAGGCAGGTCACTCATTTACCCCTAATTCATTCACAGAGAGCGTTCCTTTAATCCATGATTTAAATCGAAGTGATTTTCGATGTCTCTCACTAAACCACTAACAAATGATTCTTGCAATCATAAAGCTTCTATTAAACCAGTAATAAAAATGAACATTCTGTTAGAATTTCCATGAGCTACACTCAGGATAATAACTATGCTCTGTAAAAATTATATTAGACCGTTAATCACACTCTTTAAATTTTCTTTTATGAGAACAAAAAAATTAGTAAAATCACCCCAGTTCAACTGGACAAAATAGCTATATCTAGCTAGTCCTGCACACAGTGTCTTTTCCAACTTTGACTTAAAAGTAGTTAGGGGTACATAACGTTATGCACAGTGTCAGTATCAGTGGTCTTTAATTGGGGGGGGGGGGGCTTCACAAACCTTGACGAAAGCATCGACAACAGCCTGTCAGGGGACTGATTGGAAAAGCTGAATTATGAAACATTTCACATTTTCATTTATTTTAGGATAAGCAGCTACAAAAAAATGGGTGGATGGATTTATCTTATTTAGCAGAGACTTTCAACCAAAGCAACATGCAAGTGAAATAAATAGTACATCCCAAGCGTGCATGCGGGCGAAACGACCAGAGAACGCCCCATTAGAAGGGTTAGTGGGATTGGAGCAGGAGCTACACAACATGTAGCAAGGAAGAACCTATGAAGACAACTATTTCATTCAGCAGAACGTGCAGCATTCAGGAAGCATGGAGCGGTGTAGGACAGCACAGTTATTCCTGGAACAGATGGGTCTTGAGGCATTTCTTGAGAGGGATTCAGATGATGATACGTGGTTCGACGCATTTTGTGCGCGGCTGACATCCTTCTAACCTCCACAAAGCTGCAGTGCCCTAGTCACACTACAGGTGGCTCCGATTAATTTCTACTCGGCCTGATTTCCGCTGTTGTGTGACAGAAAAAGTCATTGAACAGCCGGACTCTACAACGGATGGGCACAAGGCAGCCCTGCAAGATGCCTGTCCCAAATACTGACAACACACAGGGTCTAGACAGCTCTGGGGGTGGGGGGTTGGAATCCAAGCTGAGCCAGTACCATAACCCGGTACCTGGCCCTCACTCCAATGACATATCCAAGTCGCTTCCTTTAACCATCTTGTCTCTTTCTGGGAAAGAGTATTTCATTACCTGAAGCATTCACCAAATAACCATGTGACTGCCTCAGATGTTAAAACAAATTAGCAGGTTTCCTTCAGACAAGTTGGAACAGGAGGAGCACCGAGAACAGAATCAAGGAAAGGAATGAACCAGGCAAAACAACAACATAAGTGTCCATATTGGGTGTTACATATTTTCTCTCAGGTAACATTGCTGGATACCTCAAAGGTCCTTCCACACGAAGCAGCTCAAAATTCCACAGATGGTTAAAGGTGTTTTTTTTTCTTAGATGGGCTAAACATGTGGAAAATGCTTTGCACGCATCAATGTGCAAATAGCCAAATCCAGATCACAGGGGTGACCAGCTGTACCCAAGACAGAGATAGCATTGACCAAGGACCAGAGGCTCCATCAAGCAGGCTTATGAAGTCCTCAGAACTGAGAGCAAACATGTGTACTGCCTTAAAAAAAGGAAAGAAATCTCAAAAGCAACATGTGAAACATGAAAGTCCTTCAAAAAACATATTTAATCAGGCTGTGGGTAAGTAGGAAGAAGGAGAAAATTATTAAAAGTGTTGCGTAAAGGTTCCCATCACTTCGAGGCTCCTGGAGGACTGGTTTAATTTGAACACCCTGCAGTTTGTGTTTTCAATCAGGTCCTCGCCATCGAAAGGGCTGCATCTTACTTTCATCAACAGACCAGGCACCAACAGCTAACCGATTCCAGTCCGGCAAGACGTTTTTATGAGCAGATTAAAAGGACGTTTCTTCTTGTATGTTTTCCTTTGAGGTTCTGGGTGGCATTATCTCCATCTGCCACATCTGAAAGTCTTTTATTTGACTGTTTAGGTACAGCGTTGGGGCGAAGTCTCTCTGTGGCCGGCAGACATCCTCGGGACGAAGCCATGGGTCCACATGTCCAATCAGGAGTTAGGAATTAAAAATATGCATAATCAAGTGCTGAGGCTCTGAATCACATAGCAACTGAAGTTACCTGTGCGTACATTGGCCTCGGAGGACACCCCCCCGCACTTTTCAAAGATGACTATTTTTAGATATTTCAACCCCCCTCAGGTTGCTAGTTAGAATCAAGTTAATGTTTTTTCACAGCTACCATTGAGAACTTGCAAATACACCCTGGGGACAGGGGACATGGTAGGGGGGGCAGGCCCTGATGGCAAGGGGATGTTTGTTTTGTTTCCACCCGTGGAGTGACGACTGCATGCAAAACAGGGTGTGCAGGGAAGCCGCACATCGGGTCTGACACGCTGAGCGCAGGGTGCCATGGCAACATGCACACTGGCGAGGATCAGCGGGATCCACAAGCCAGCAACCTACCATGGTCACGTGACCTGGACACACTGCAGAGTCCAACTGAGGTAACGCTTTCCTGCCTCGCGCTCATGAACGTGACTGCCGGCTTCAACCTCCACGCTAAAAATACGTAGGCAGTGTTGATTAATCAGGATGTGTTGACGCGCTGTTCCTGCCAGGAGGCGGAAGTGGAAACGGGACGAGGTGTGTGTCCCCCCCGCCCTCCCTCAGTCCAACACATGGCCAGCAGAAGGGGAAGGGGGATGGTGTCTCCCAGAGAGAGTGGGGCAGGGAGAACAGTGCAGGGAGTGAGAGTGGGACGGGGATCATGCCCCCCCCCCGACCTCTGCCGCCCATCAGGGGGAAACACAAGCAGCTGTGACATAAGGAGGCACAGAGCTGGAGGGGAGGGGGCCGCAGCCTTTAATCCTGCCGGGTGGCGGCCCTTTGACACGGCCCCTCCTCCGCGGGGGGCCATCAAGGCCGCAGATGTTCAGGGGATAAAAAAGAGGCTCACAGGAGCGGCTGTTCTGTAAAAGCCCTCTCCATTGACCTCTCAAGGCCCCCCAGGTACACGAGGTCCATAGGAGGCACGCTGGTGCGGAGTGTTAGGGTAGATAAACCAGCCCCTGTGGGGTCACATGCTTTCTGCTCCTGATACAGGTCCAGTGGGTGGCATATGTGACACATGCGCTGTATTCGCTGTGATGCCTTTTATTCTGTTCATTTTTGGTCAACTTGGGAAACTCCAGCACACGGGACTGCTGACGCTCGTTCTTGGGGATTCACGGGGAACCCCGCGCACTGACGTCAGCTTCAGACCAAGGCGTCCGGGGGCTCCTATTACATGGGGGGCCGTCACCCCCATCCCCTAAAATCCACAGTGGGCTGGAACGTCCCACTACGACATAAAAAGCAGAAAGAAGAGGCTCTTATGCGAGCTGCACTTCAGTCCGCGTTCAGACTGTGACGTGCTTTATAGTTTCACAGTTTACAGCTATAAGATTTTACAGGGGTGGGGGGGGGGGGGAGCACTAGAGTACTATAAAATTCGGTGGCGTTTTTCCAAAGTTAGGGTGAAAATTGCACGCTGCGGAATGAGAGGTGCCTGTTCGCGCACACTGGCGTGGCACGCTGACAGCGTCTGAGGTTAAAAATAAACCTGCAACTATAATGCTTTTATTTTCGCCTCCCTCCCCGGAGGCGGGGAAAGGGCCGGGCGAAACGCAGCGGAAATGCAGCCTCTCCGACACACGCTGTGAATGACACATGACTGACTGAGTTATTCACCAGCCCGGATCCAAAAGCAGCTCGGTGGGGGCCCAGGTCAGAGTCACCCCCACAGTGTCCTGGGTATCTGGGCCATAGATCGGGGCGGGGCTGGCGCCACCTGTGCCAGTTGACCCATCAACAGCGGGGTAGACCTCCCCAGCATCACCGCAGCCCCTTCAGTAGAAACCGAGCAGGTAAAGAAGTATTTTTTTTATCCCTGGTTTAACATAACTAAACCGTAAAAGCCCATGAGCTGCTTTGTACCGTTATAGAAAGATCATTTATTCAGATCAATATTTCCTGATTCAAACAGCCGTGGGAGCATTTACAGACCTTTCATGGGGGCAATTTCATCCAAAAGACCCATGAACCTACCTCTAAACTGTCTTACACCACAAAAAAAACAGATATAAATCTCTAAGTTTGACCCAAGTGCAGTGTTTTGAATCTAGCCCATGCTCCATTCGAGGCAGTTTTATGTGGCAGGGCTCAGCGCTCATTTTGGATGTTCTGTACAATGTTTTACGCGCAGGTTACATGAAGGTGATCTTTATACACACTATACAATGTGCCGCATTCATGCATGAGTGATTTTTTAAACCTCGGGCCAAAAACACACAAAAAAAAACACAATGTCCAATGGGACCGGCACAGAGTTTGAAAAAAGAAAAGAATGTCCCTGTATATTCCCAGAAAGTTCTACCCAATTTCTTATTTACAGTTTTTCTCGACTCTCTGTCTCTCGGCTCGTCTTATTAGCAGGGTGATGTATAGCGGGGCTCAGAAAGTATATATTGGGGGGGCTGGTGTTATGCCTAGCAGTTGGACACTCACCACAGTAGGCGTGTCTCAGCACTACGGTATGTAGCAAGCGGAAATCTGAAGGAGGGGGCTATAATTATGCAGGGAGCTCAGCTGGACCCAAACCCGTGTCCCTCTGACTTCACTTGTGGGCAGAACAGCCTAACATCACCTCCTCAGCCACAGACACCCCATCCGGTCTCAGCCATTTGACCGACCGCCCTCCACCCACACTGGGCCTGATGCGGCATCAAAAGCCTTGGGGAATGAAGCAGAGGCCGGGGTGGGGTGTGATTAGCCATCTCCCAGAGCCCAGGACCTGAGAGCTCGGCGTCGCCTCCCAGTGGGTGAGGCTGACAGGCCAGATTAAAATTTCTTCACCCTGAGGGACACCAGAGAGAGGCGGTGAGTCACGGCGCAAGACTCCGAGCCCACGAGGCGACATTGGGAGACGCGTCACTGAAGGAAACCTCTCTCCTCTGGTGAGAGACTCCTCCAGGCTGGCCGAGTGTCATCCGGTGACACTTGACTGGATGCTGCTGCCCCCTGAGGAACAAGGCAGTCTGAACCACAGAAGAATGAGACGACGACGGTGGCAACACACACGTTTCACCCAGAATAATGGAAATCACAACAGTATCATGTTACAGCGAAGGATCCGTTTTATTTTCTAGAGCCAAATGCCTCCTCAGATCCATGTAAACGCTTCTCCTCAAGATGAAGGCGGGGTGTCAGATCTGTTTTGGCCTGCCAGAAGAGTGCCGCCATTCCCAGAGGAGTACATATTTAGTTTAGGTAGGTACTCGGAAAGGAAATTGCAGGTGTACAGTAGGACAATACATAGACGCATTTCAGAAACATAAACAAGAAAGAAGGAAAGGACACTACAGTGGAATTTTTATTACAACAATCCAAAAGGCTCTTTTAATGTACGATAGGGAGTAAAAGATCAAAACACCAGCTCTGAAAACAACCACACTGACCTTAATTGCTGAATTAAAAAAAAAAATGTAGTCTATAGTAGTCTTTCTTCTCCCATGCATTGACATGAACCAATAGGCGGCGTGCCTCGCCACAGATTAATTACCTGACAACTGGGTTAAACACTGCATTTATTATACAATAAACAGAATCCTCTCGGCATCCGAAAATTAACGGGTGTGATCGTTCTGTTTCCAAACCGATAATGAACTTGATAGCTGAGGTTGGATCATCCTCGGTATGCAGCCAAGTTCAACAGTGCCCCCTACAGGCCATATTTGTTATTACACGTACAACTTTTACATTCTTAATGGGACCTGTAAAAAGTCTTTAGCCCAATTTTATTATTTTGGGATTCCTGTAACTGTTATATTCAATAATATGGAATGCAGTTGTACAGCATGCTTTTATACTCACTGAGAAATGGGGATTCCAGCCTGCAGAGAACATCTAACCCTAACCACAGCAGTGGGGGAGGGGAATGAATTTTTCAGAGACCAATTTCTGTGCAAATGCTCAAGGAAATGTGGCCCGTAGTCAGGGAGAGGGAGAGACGAGGGTTAGACCATATTTTGCTTTGTATTGCGGAAAGAAAAAAACAATCACAGCATGCGAAATCCTGACTTTGAGCTGAAGGTCTTTGAAATGTGGTTTTCACAGTAGAATCCATTATTTTTACCCCACCCTGATCAACTAGCATCCCCAGCTCAACCCCAGCACATACTAACCAGAGTGAAGAGTGAGGGTTCTGTTCACATGACCCCAGACAGAGTGCATGAACTTCCTATAATCCTTTGCCGAAGTGTAAGCACTGTCACAAGGGCACTGACCTGAGTGGGGGGGCCTGTTGTACCACAGGTTTCGTGATGAGAGGGGGCGCTTTTTCACCTTGGCCCACAGCAAAGCTGAATGGTCATACTGGCTTGGGAACAGGTAGAGTCTGTCTGTAGTGTAGTCAAGCATTAAGCTGAAATCGATGCGTGTGCAGGCAGGCGGCTCCAGCGTGTGGATGGGGGTGGAGGCCGTGGCGGAGGACAAAGCTCACAGGCAGCCAGAATTCAGGGGGGCGCTAACATCTGAAGCCCTTCTTATTTTCAGGCTGAAGAGAGGGACTTTCCAGACGTAGCAACCCCACCGCAGTGCCGATTCGGCAGCTGAGACCCACTGCCTTCTTGTCGCTAGCGGAGGTTGGCATGGTTGCCACGGGAAACGCTCTCGCGGGCAGCCGCACGGCCGCTCGTCCCAGCAGCCAGGAAAGTACCTCTCAACAGGAAGGGGCCCTGACCCCACTGACCCTAGAGACCCTGCCGTCCGCTATATGCATGGCTAAAAAAACTCCAACCAGTGACCCAGAAAATCTGCCTGAGAACAGCCACGTCTCTAAGCCTCCCTGCGCTGCATTCTGACAGTAATTGGCGGTTATTCTCAGAAAAGCTGTGATATACTTATCAGCTTCAACCCACAAAGCTGCCATTAAAAGTGACAGGTTATCTACAAAACTGAAACGTGTACAAATTCTCTATCAGATGTTTGTTTACCTCCCCCATAGCAAAAAAAAAAATCAGTCCCACTGCTTGCCCAGCAGTGCGGCGACATGGTGTGGATTCTTGGCTATGTTAGTGAGCCGTCCGCAGTGCCCCCCCCTTCCTCGGAGCCCCCTGTCAGCCCAGCTGCTCTGCCTACACCGTTCTCAGCATCCTCCATCATCCTCTAAATGCATTGGTCACAGAAAATAATTTCCAGGACCAAATCAAATCAGACTAAGAAGCCATCGTCTAAATCTGTGCCCGTGTGAGAGGGGCGGGAGAAAGTCAGACACAGATGGACGTGTTCTCCATCAGAGGTAGGATTTTCAGTTTCTGCAGAAATGTAAAAATACTACATAAAAGTAGATGTGTCAATGTGGGAGACAGATCACTGGATGGTTCCTACGCGGCTCTTTCGTACTGTCTCTAGATATGCAGAAAGGAAGTTCCGGAAGCAGAGATGCACCAGATTGGGTGGAATGCAATTCCGTGTTTTTTGTGGGTCACCTCCTTGCAGGAAATGCTACAGGAATTGGACCAGCAGAGAACAGCTTAAGGACGAGATAAAGGAATGTGCACTGGATCAGGTGGGCGGCGCCAGCCCTGACAGCTGGTCCGTTTCCTTGGGTTACCGGGAACCTCACAGTGCCCACTCTCCAGCTTGGGAGGGGGGGGCTGCTGCCAGCTCCCCAACCCCTGGCTGCACGCAGACACTTTGGAGACAACAGTGGCAAGAGCTAGTGTGCAGGATGTGGGGGCAGGAGCATCCATTAGAGGCAGAGAGGAGAGCTTTTCTCCCCCCCCCCCCTCCAGACCCCCATCCCTAGTCCCTCCTCATCTCTGCTGACTGCAAAGCCACCAAGTTGTATTGGCAGACAAACCCGACAGACACACACACTGTCAACAGAAAACAAACAAACCCATTTCTCGACTTGGGGCAGTGGGGGGAACAAAGACATTTTAGTCTCAGTCTACATTAGCTGATGAGCACAATGAAACCTGAAACGAGTTTGATTTACAGGGAATAAACCTCCCCACAATAAAACCATAAAATGGTTTCTTCCCTTCCAGTAAAGCCACTGCACTCAGAATGAAAGGATCATTCGGGGGTGTTCGATGTCCTTATAACCACACGTCTTCCGCAGTTATTGCAGGCCTGAGGACTTTGTATTCAAATCTGTCATGCTCTATCAGGCTATAATCATTAACAATTCATCAGGCCGAATGGGATTTAATACTGTTCCACACTGGCGTCCCTGTGGGCATGCCACACTGATCTGGGGTAATAGCTTCCTGTAGGTGAAAATAAATCTTGATTAGCGAAATGGCGCAGAAACTGATCAATGGACCTGTTTGGGGAGGAAAAGGTCGAATTTAATAGGCGCGGTGCAGCCACTTCCGTGGCAGGGCCGCTAATGGTAAATGCATTATCTGCCCATTTGCATGAGTTGCGTGGGAGCTGGACAGTAAAGGCAGACAGACTGGCTTCTTGGGG
>JABFDZ020000109.1:17942675-17955923 GCA_019775955.2 Pollimyrus isidori | reverse complement strand
AGTTCAGAATACCCACCCTTTTTGGAGTCCCTGGAAGGGGTGTTGGAGAGCACTCCTCCTGGGGACTCTCTTGTTCTGCTGGGGGGCTTCAATGCTCACATCATGAGGTCACAGTTCCTGCTATTTTTTTTTGACGTTCATTTGAACCCTGATTAAGCAAAAGAAAATTAGACGCCAAATAAATATAGAAGATGAATTGGTACATCAATACAAAGCTATAGTCAATTACTTTAATGTTTTTATTTTGCCATGTGCTCTCAGTTACACCAACAATGAGCTGAATATAATTTTATTAATGTAAACAATCTATTTTTGTAATTATCAGTTAACACACCAGTATCTCTTGTGTACTAACATCCTGTTGAAACAGATACACAATTGCTTCGTGGGTGTTTTATAAGTTACCATCTAAAGGGACAAGTGTGGACCAATAAGGTACTTGTGTGGTTTTCTTGTAGAAAGCAGCAAACCTATGAAAAACAACAGCTGAAAGTGCCACATTG
Source organism: Pollimyrus isidori (assembly GCA_019775955.2). NCBI lineage: Eukaryota > Metazoa > Chordata > Actinopteri > Osteoglossiformes > Mormyridae > Pollimyrus > Pollimyrus isidori. The sequence continues at coordinate 17,955,420 of JABFDZ020000109.1, read as the reverse complement.
GTGCCGCCTGTCAACCCGTGTGTAGTTATACCCCGGAAGCCCCAAGAGGCTCACAACATTACTGTCACGCAGAAATATTACAAGAGCTCAGAGTAAGATCCTCACATACCTTCCTGTATTGTGTTATGGTACAAAAACGAAAGAAAGATCTATGAACTTGTAATTTTTCTTCCTCTGTTTGAGAAATGACTGTCTGTCCTGTGGGTGTCTGGTTTCACAGGAAGTTGTATCTTCTTAACCTAGAGCGTTGCCTGCTTCAGGGTGTGATATTACAATGGGATTTACACAGACCTGCTTCATCCACATCTTTCTCACGTTCCTCATCATGTCATCAGGTAACTTTTGTGCTTTATTCTGTCTGGAGGCATTAATTAATTTTGTGCCAATTCCGGTGCTCATTTATACACTTAATCATGCAGTGATCTAGCTTTTCATGTGAATTCTAGATAGAAACATTCTCTAAATTCTAGGAATGTTTTCTGGGTAGAAGTTTACTGTTGTTTTCCTGCAATTGTTTAAAAGCTGGTTTTTATGTACAGTGTCGTGTTAAATGGAGAACTTACAGGATAAGGAAGTGCTACATTCATATTCTTGCAAATCATAGAGAAAAAGTAATGAAATACTGAAATTAATAGAGGAAACTGAGAAGAAAGATTCTAACAGCATTGGTTTTAGGAGTAATAACTGTAAAGCTACATCACTGTTGTGTGCTATTTCTTTTACTATTTCTAACTTTTTGGTTAGCCTTGACTATTTTGAACTTTTGATAATTCTTTATGTCCTCTGCATGGTCACTGTACTGTATATAAATCTTCCATATCATATTTTATCATATTTCAAACAGCTGTGATTCTCTTTATGCACACAGATGCTGAGGGCATCATCACTATTAACGCAAACAAAGGGCAGAAGATCCCTCTCCACTGCAACATATCTGAGGACAGTTTTCATGAAACATATGCTGTCAATTTGAGGAAGAATGGAACCCCTCAGGTCCTCTGTCATTACCGTGTGATAAACAATACCATGAGGGACATGCAATGTGAATCCCGTTATGTGATCGAAGGACGACCTCTGCAACTTTACCTAACAAATGTCAGCTTCAGTGACTCTGGTGTCTACAACTGCTCTGTGAGAACACTCATTCCCCTACCAGAAAAGGAGAAATTCTGTTTGTTGGATCTTAGAGTTCAAGGTAATCCGGTGTAGATATTTTCTCTGATGATTTTGTGCACGACCGCTTAATTTCTAATTGGTAATGAAAATGCATCATGGCAATAACTATAATTCACTATGAAATGGGATGTGAGAGATTCACGTGCAACTGACCACAAGAGCACATTCTTGTATGGTATCATGCCAGGATTCTCTACAGAGCAATGCCGTTTTTATTCACAGAATAATCCATCCCATAGCTGCATATGCAGTGTTTCTAATCCCAGTCCTCGCGGACCCATAGATGGTTCACATTTTTGCTCCCTCCTATCTCCCTGCCACATTTTTGATCCTACCAGGCACTGGGAGGGAGTAAAACATGGATCAGGTCCCTGAGGAAGCAAATTGGGAAACGCTACAGTGGACTATGGTGGTTTTTGCCTGGTACCTATTCTGGAAAGTGTAGGGCACATGGTAGAAGAAAAACCTAATGATAGGATGTCGGTTTGTCTCAGGACACATACTAGCTATCAGAAATTTTGAGATACTGATTTTCCTAACTGCAGCTTTTTCGACTGTGGCAGGAAACCAGCACACACACAACCAGACACCAGAATCAATCCCCTTTAAACCAGTTGTGTTAATCTATAGTGCTACTCACTGAGCCACCATTCTAATCAATTACTATTGTCCATTCACTATCCAACCACTTATACTAGTCAAGGTCAGAAGGTTTAGCTAATTTATGTAATTTCTACCTGCTCTGCCCTGTGCTTCTGTTTTCCGTTTTGGTAACTGCAGTGTGAGTCATGATCTCGATACGGCCAAGATGACAGAGAGACCTTAAAACCCACAATGAGTGGGATCACAGTGCGATTTCAGGTGCTGACTGGTCTAGTGAGCATCTTGTTTTCTAATGAGTAAGGCTCAAAGCTTCATCTCACTCTGTCATAGTCAGTATCCTCAAGCAATAATTCAGCCATTAAAAATTTATTAGAACATTTATGACATCTGATAGCATTCTTGATGCTGATTGTGATTTGTGAAAGGGAAAAAAGTGTTGCTGGGATGTGTTGTATTTAGCCTGTTATTGGTTATAAATGGGGGCAGCGTGTGGGGGTTAAGGTTCTTTGCCGGCCATGGGAAGGTCACATGTCCGGTCACATGTCCGGTGGGGCCTTGAGCAAAGGCCCTTAACCCTCCCAAATGCTCCAGTGGCAGCAGATAAATTGCTGACCTTGTGATTAGACCCCATATTTTGCATATGCGTGTATAAAAACACAGGGCCACTAGATGAGATATGCAAAAAAACAGCATTTGAATGCATCAGTACTTGTGGAAATGGGAAATAAATCTACATTTCATTTTCAAGGGCCTGATTTTTGAAATTCCCCTAAATTCAAAAAAAGGGTAATACCCATCCATTGTGTCCAGGTGTCATCATAGAAAAACTGAACAGCAGTAACCAAGACTGCATGGAGCTCTTCTGTAGGACAGAAGGAATGGTCCAGAATCAGCTGACATTCCACTGGACCTTGGGCACATCTGGAAGCAATTACAATGCAAGTCAGACTCTGAAGCTTTGTGAACTTGGCTGGAGCGACTGTAACACATTTACCTGTCATGTCAACTACAGCAACACACTCTTCAGTGACACCTTCATCTTTTCAGGTTTGTAACACTGAACGTAATTCTTCACCTACAGCTGGCTTTTAGTACTTGACCATAAGTTGTGGTCGTTACTTTGTTTCAGAGTGTTCCACCGGCATAAAGAAATTAATCATCATAATGTGCATCGTAGTGCCAGCAGGAGTCATCCTCATCTTTCTGGTCATCTGTTGTTGCTGTAAATGTAAGTTTCTCCTTCATTACAGTCTCAAATATTATGCCCTTCAGTTTTTAATTTTATTATGTGTGATGTTTATCATTCAGTATGATCATAATCATCTTCCTACCCACAAGTCTTTTTTAAGTTGCTGTCCGGAGTCCCTGATTTCCCCCTGATTCCAAACAGGGGCCATATTGAATTATATCTGCACCAGTCAAAACGCCTCAGATCCTCCATTTAACGTCTAATGCTTTCTGTGCTCCATTCAGTTAATTTTGATGGCAGTGGGACAGAAATACAGCTTGTGCAATGATCCTCGCCCCAATGGCCATTTCGCAAATGCGATGAGGAAACGGGTTGCGTGCCCTTGCTCTCATCTGATATCTTTTCCATAGTACCACTATTTTGCAAGGGCCAGGCTACCAAGAATGCCATTACACTGTTCTGCTTCCAAATAATCTCCAGGTTCCTGTTAATGTGGCTCCACGTAATACCACTAAAATTAGCAAGCAAGATTATTTTTGACAATTTCTCTATAAACGTCTATATTTATAGAACAGCCAAGGAATATGAAACTATTTAAATACACCTGATTCATCATAATAATAATAGATAGTTTATTGATCCCCATGGGGAAACACTCTTCATGCTTCTGCCAACCTGTGCTGTAGTTGAAAACAGGCCGGCTGTGAAGGGCAGCCACCCATAGCAGCATTCAGGGAGCTGGGGGTTAACGGCCTTGCTGAAGGACCCACAGATGTACTGAGGCTGGGCTCAAACCAGCGACCTTCTGATCACAGACATGGAGGCTTAGCCCACTACACATCAGATGACAGAACAGTCCGCTTTGCATAGTCTGCAGTTGATCCCCTTTCAAAGGAATGGTTTTCTATGGCAACAGGCTCTGGTTAAATCAGGCTTTTATTTTATTTTTATACCACTGCTAGGTAAATATCCTTTTCTTATTGATCCAAAGATGTCACGTGAATGTTATTTACAGGAGAACTTCGTTTGCTCGAATGTATAGGTTCTCGTCCATATTCTTTGGTAAAAGAATGGCTCAGTGGTCGAACGTACATTTGCCATCGACCAACAAACCCTTTCGCACTAAAACCTGCCTGACAAAGCACACATCTTTTTACGTATAAACTAAGGTGAAAATACGTACAGTACGTATGAGTCAGCCTAGCGCTAACGCTCGTGTTTTGAACATTTCCGTAGAATTGTGCTTTGAATTTTCTCATGATTCTTTGCTATTCCTGCTCTTACTTTGTTTTTAAATAAGCCACCATGGGTCCGAAGAAGGTTAGATAGAAGTAAACCGAAAATAAAAGGTGTGACATGCATGATAGAGCTTAAAAGGAAAAATAATGGCAAAGTTTGATAAAGGTATTTGTCTCTCTGAGTATGGAATGACAAAACCATTTATTTTATGTATTTATGGATTTAAAGTTTTTATTTATGTTTTAACAATAGGTGTGTAGGTTGAAATAAGCAATCATTTGGGGATCTAGAATGGACTAATCAAATTTACATTATTTCGTTCAAGAATTAAGTTCGAGAACCGAGGTTCAACTATATTTTTATGTAACTGCACAGGTAGTTCCGGTATTATAATTACAGTTTTATATAAATGCATGTTGAAGTTTTATCAAGATATTAACTAGGGCTGGCGATTGATTAAAAAATGTACTAATTAATCAAACATTTTGCAGTGAATTAACTGCAATTAAAATCTTGTTTTTCTTCTTAAGACTAAAGTTTGTTGCAAAGCTTATTTAAATGTAAAATTTGTCATCACATTAATGTAGGATAATCACAAATGACATATTTCAAACAATGTAATAGGTCATGAATGAGAACAGTACAAAAAGTGTCTCTTCTCAAGTTCTCGTTCTCAACCTTTTTGCACTATGGCTCAATTCTTACCATGCCAGCTCAGTTGTGACCCTATATCAAATATAGATTTAAATTAAACTTGCATTAACGCTATAAACAAGCACACATTGCACTCTGTCAATGCGTAATAAATGCATTAAATTTGATTGTATATGCCCGTGAATTTTAGATTAAGCAGCTGTTGTTTGACTTCTTGGATTGATTTAGAGCAATAGTTTTCCGCTAACCAGTTGCACAAAGAATACCTGTTTATATCAGAGGTGGAGATTTCAGGTCCAGAGAGTACAAATCCAGACCAGGATTTTGTTTCGACCAACCAGTTGATTATAAAGGCTCACAGTCACAGAGTACTCACCTGGTTGGTTGATACAAAATCCTGGCCTGGATTTGTACTCTCTGGACCTGAAATCTCCACCTCTGGTTTATATAGATACATTCTAAATGTGATTGTGGATCAAAATAGGAGCTTGCTGGTTTTAAAATGCTGCCATCTCCAACTTTGCCTTGTGACCGTTTCTGAACTTACCGCAACCCAAATTTGGGTTGTGACCCATGGTTTGAGAACCACCCACTTATTTGCTTTATATGGTTGCCCCATCATGCACTGCGCGATGACGTTGCTCATTTTAATTTGCAACAAATAACACATTTACATTGACAGCCTTAATAAAGACCTGTGGGTTTTTTTTCTGATGAATAACCACTAATTCTTACCAGCATTTTCCTTGGTTTTTAAAACACAAGCACCTGCTTATTGACGATTCCTTTGACAGCCTAACAGACTTATCGATTCCAGTGAGTACTGGACTACAGTGAAACTAGACGTTTTATCCTTATAGTGACTGCAGCTTTTTTCGAAAGGGCATACATTACATTCTTTTGTAATTTGTGTATGTAAAATTGTTCGCCTCATTGCCTTTGTAATTTAGTTTAGTCGTGTAAATGACTATACATCTCAATATCTCAATGTACCTGTCCTTTCAATACACACGGAGCTGGACAGAGGTGATGCTTTAGGTAAGCTAACCGTTTTATTGTTTTTAATTGTTTTATTTATGTTTTTTGTATATTTTTTATTTTTCCACGGCACAAGCCCCTCAAGTAGTGCACGGCGCAGAAATATTCTTGCACTGCGGAATGCATTGAATACAACTGCCTTCCGAGCGCAGTACTTCTGTCTGAAAACCACTTTATACTGCTGAGCGTAGGTGTGTGATTGGCTCCGCTCTAGCAATTGTTCAGCGCCCAAGTTTAGCAGCCTGTTCCTACTATGGTCAAAGTGTTGAGGGCCTGCAACAAAACCTTTGGCCCAGCAACAAAAGAGGCTTTGGATTTCCATGTGCTTGTGTCTGAGACCCGTAACCCTCTCATGGGTCCTCCGTCAACATTTAGGCGCCCTACCAGGGACCCTCTTTCCAGGCGCCAAGACCACACATCCTGGCTTCATACAGTCTCCCATCATGGCCCAACCCTGAGTCCTACGCAGCCTCAGCCCCTGACCAGCTGGGGTCACCGCCCGGCTCAGCGGCAGTAATCTGTCCACCATGTTCTCCACCCCTTTAGGCCTCATGCGGCCCCTCCCTACCAGTACCCCACCAAGCACACTAAAACAGCTGGACAAAGCCATCGGGGTTGACTCCTCGGGTTAGACGGGGAGCCAGTTTACCACCGCCCACTCAACCAATGAAGATCACCCTGAATCACTGGCTTTATACATACTTGCAGAGGGATACCAGCTCTAGTCGACCTCCTCTACATGCCGTGCTGCAGCCCACACTGGTCCTCAACCCAGGTCAAATACAGAGTCTTCAGCTGGAACTTCTCAAGCTCTTATAAAAGGGTGCGATAGAATGCGTGGACCAACAGGCTCAGCTGACTGTTGCTCCAACTACTTCCTTGTCAGGAAGAAGGACAGCAGCTTCAGGCCCATTCTCGATCCGAGAGGACTGAACCAGTATCTCAAGCACATGCCATTCTGAGTGTTCTGCACAAGGGATTCAGGTGATTATGCTAAGTGCATAGTTCATCTTGATCGACCGCCAGGATGCATATTTTCATGTTTTTGTTGCCCAGGAACACCAATGCTTCCTACGATTCGCCTATCAAGGGTAGCTTTTCCTGTGCCTTATTCTCCCATTTGATCTCTCCCTAGCTCCACTTGTGTTGACGTGTTGAGTTAAGATAGCCCTAGTCCCCCTACGGTACAGGGGTATGTTGGTCTTGCTGTGCCTTGACGACTGCCTCCTTGTTGCATCTTCTGCACAGCAGGTGACCTTGAAGACCCAGCAGTTTCTTTGGTATATGGCAGTCCTAGATTTTGCCATTAACTGTGATAAGTGCTCCCTTGTTCCCTCCCAGAGTTTATCGGCATAAATGCTGGATTCTCTTACTCCAGCCAGATGGCTTGCACTCATGACAACTCTGGCACAATTCCACAGGGGCCGTCACTTGACTTATCTAACTGTACTTCACCTGGTGATGTTGCTGGCTGCTTCAACATCACTGGTGCAGCTTGACGTCCTTCATCTCCATCCCTTAAAGTGCTTCTGAGATCCATGCGCTTGCTTCCAGTACACCACAGGCACGCTCATATCTGGATTTCTCATGGTTGCATAAGGGCACTGCTGCTGTGGCGTCACAAAGGTCTCCTTCAGAAGGGAAGTCTTGCCCTGTTTCTTTGGTACTTGAGTTTCTTCAGGGTTTTTTGAATTCTGTTTGGAAACCCATGGAGTCCGTTTTCATGTAAAACCACCAACCCACTTGGCAGAGGTTATGGCCAATGAAAAGGCAAACTCCATGCCTTGTCCGTCAGTCCTCAGTGCATGCGATAGGGCCCTGAGGACAGTTCTGTCACTCTGTGTCCTAACCTTGTGTTTCTGTGTATGGTCCTGAACCCCCAGGTTATTAAAAGGCCCCTTTCCTTAGTGGTCTTTGCTGCTGGAACTAGCCGTACATGGACCTGTGTAGGCATTATGGCACTATGATACTCTTAATGCACTCTGGTGTACCTTGGACTAGTTGTTTGTCTGCTTTGGTAGGCAGAACAAGGATTCTCCACTCTCAGAGCAGTACCTTTCCCACAATATCTAGCCCCTGCTTTAATTGAGGGTCACTCGACCCAGGCCATGGCATCTTAAACAGTGCCCCTCTGTCTGAGATTTGGTCTGCAGCGACATGATCTTCGCTCAGCACCTTCACCAGGTTTTACAGCCTAAATATGGCATCGCTTCCATCTGCACCTGTTGCCATGCCTCCTGCTGTCATACCTGTGTCTGGGTATGCTTTCTCGCAACATTCATTGGCATACGTCCTCCACTGGTCTTTCAACTGCCCTCTGGTGTTCTGGAAAGATTGAAATAGAATGCTAGTTATGCATGTAACCGTTCTCCTATGAAGGTGTGGAAGGTTACCAGAGTCTCTGGTAACTCAGAAGGGCGAGAATGACCGTTGAGACCTTAATCCTGTGCACCCTCTGAGTAATATACCTCCCGGCTGTCATGGTCACATGACGATGGAAGTTTACAGCAAAGTGTACGAGGGCATGAGGAATTCCACTAGTATTGCGATTGCCTTTGGATGATCTTCCACACCTTTATAGAACCATGGTTACATGCATAGCCAGCTTTCTACCATATTCACACCAAATTATCTTGTGATTGTCAAAACATCTGTTCAGAAGCTCAATACCATCTAATACAGCCACTACATTTACTATATGTTGAAGGTATTTTACTGTAGGATTTTTAAAATAATCCTCAGAATCTGGTATTTTTCCCATTAAGACACATTGAAAACAATGCGTGATCTTCCATATTCACATCAATTTGTCTGGTGAATATCAAAACATGCTTCAAAGCTAAATACCATCTGATACACCAGTTATACAATATCCTTATATATACTTTGAAGGTAATTTACTGTAATTTTTAAAATAATTTTATATATCAGAAGTCCTATTAAAATTGCATTTTCTAACCTAATATTATTTGGCAATGCAGTTGCTGTGCCTTAACTAACCTTGTAGTTTTATGCACGGGAAAAATGGAATTCATTAAGCCCTGATTGTATTTATGCTGCTTAAAATTTCCCATAAACAGATCTGAAATTTTGGAGCTATTGCAAAGTCATTTTTCACACATTTTTTGCTTCTGAAGTTAGCATCCATACTACTTTTTACTTTTTGTAGTCTTCTACAAATAAACTTAATGGAGGCATGTGAAATTGGCACTGTCATCCTGAGTGTTTTGTCGACCTGTTGCTATGGTGCCAAAGGTGTTATTAAATGCTAGATATAAATAGTCTTTGAGTTTCAGTCAGTGCAGCTAAGATATACGCTCTCTTCACTCACATAAAAAAAATCAAATGCTACCAAGTATGACTTTTGCCTGCTTGCATCTACTTAGTTTTAATTTTTAGGTGTTATTTTTTTGTTAGTTTTAGTTATTCGGTTGTTTCGCATTTGGCTTTCAATGCTGGCACATGCCCAACCCATATCGAAGGTTGACTCAGATGATGGCTGCATCTTTCAAAGGATGTGGTCTATGTAGTCTTTATAGACTGTGTCCTTTGAAGGTTCACATAATGAATCTTGGAGTTCTGGCAAAAGAATAAATATGTTCTAGGCTGTATTTGAAGGAGCCTTAGAAGAATGCAGCCCCGAATTCACACACCGTTCCTGTAGTGACAATGCATCCTTCTATTGCCACCCAACGGATCCTTCATAGGCCAACACATCTCAAGATTCATAGTGCAGCGGTATAGTTGGTGTCCTGGATAGGTGATAGGAGTGATGGTTTGTGACTGGAACAGCTAGTGACACAAATACAAAATTATCTGTAGCCCAGACAATCCCATTTGATCCCCAGATGCTTTCTGTTTGACCTATACAACCCCTGAATTTGAAAACAGGCATCAGCGTACCAGTATAAATACTTGCAACGGTGTTGGCTCGACACAGAAATATAAATTGGCTCTTAGTCTCTATTGCAGACTAGCGTTGTGTCCAAATTCTGAGGCTGCATCATTCAAAGGATGTATGTAGTCTCTGTAGGCTGCTTCCTTCGAAGGTCTGCAGAATGTTTCTAAGGATCTCAGCAAAAGAATAGTGCATTTCTCTGCTGCATGTGATTGGCATTTCAGCTGCGTTTGAAGGAGCCTTCAAAATGCGACAGCATTGTGGTGCTACTGTGAGCTGTTCAGTCTTTGAATGCAGACTTAGATGGAAGCAGCCCCTGAAGTCGCACACAGCCTAGGTGAACACAAACTTCTGGGGAGGTGTTTATGAAGACATCTTGCTGATTGGTTGACCACAAGCACCACTGCTAACTTGGATATTACGCAGGAAAAAGACATCTGATAGTGGAACCAAAATTGAGCAGATGTAATTATTTTTGTGCTTCAGTTACATTTAATGAATACGTTTTGCTTGTGTCTCCATATTTCCATATAGAAAAATTTGACCAATAACCAACATACTTCTGTCTAATTATATATCATTCTAATGCCAAAGGTGAAACTTGCAGTGCTTCTCAAATGAATTTCTTACACTGTTTTGTATTCTGTGAAACCAAAAGATCAATCTGCCAGCCAGATTTAATAATGATGTGGGTCATATGAATAAAGTATAAATAAAAGGATGTATCCTGCTTTGATTGTGGTCATTCTCTATCTCAGTCAACCATTCTTATGCAGTCTTTGGTCCCACTTCTTTCTGACTTACTGTTATGTTTCCCCTGGTCAATGAATGATGGAGGTTCATTTGCATCACTGAGTGGAGCCTCCACAAAACTGGGTTGGTAGTGCATCACCTGTAAAGGAACAAATGACTCCTTATGCCCCTGTGCCAAATGCTTAATATATAATGCAATTTCTGTTAAGAGTCTGAGAGTCCATTTCACTTTTTTTTGGTTGTGTTGTTTTATTTTTATTATATATATTTTTTATTTAGGATGTTTAGATTTTTGATATTCCAATGTCAATATGAGTGATTGGCATTGGAATAAAAATTAAAAGCTCTTTACATAGATGTACTTGCATTATTCTGTAGTTGTAGACAGAATGGGCTTTTATATCTTGTGGCTATTGCACTCGGGTGTATCCCTAATCTCCGCAGCAAAGTGGCTTCACCGTAGGCCCCAAACCCGCTGCTAAATAAATAAAATGTAAATCTAAATATATTTATATAGATGTATAACATACTGCAAATATCTTGAAAGATATTATTTTGGTGCAATTGATTAATAATCAACAGAACTGCAATGAGTCTGTTGTTCTCGTGTATGAATTGATTGTTCAAACGATTGCTTCCTCCAGATCAGAAGAGAAAAAAAGAAGAACACACGGGCACAGTTTTCAACAACAAGGTCTATGAGAACTTCAGCTTCGGTGGTCCTGGGCCGATGGCAGACCCCGTGAAACATGAGGAATGCATTTATGAGAATTAACTGTTGATTCACTATCTATAGCTATTTCTGAAATATAGTGATTGATACTTTGTATCACCAGAGCTCATCCCTGCCTCACGATAGCACTTTACATGGACACAGGTGGACTTATGACAAGACCTAAGACCTGTTGGACGGATATGATCTGAGTCAGTTTTGTCTTGTCATGTGACTGGGTGGTAAGCTTAGCATTTTGCCCATTTTCTGCGGAAACAGCATTGTTATTTTTGGGGCCCCAGCCAAAATGTCACCCCCCCTCCCCGCAGATGTTTCTAAAACTAAATATATAGTGAGGCAGAAAATCGTAGCTATCAAGCCAGTTAGGAGAACACACTGCTTCAGCTTCTCCTGAATAAGGAAGGAGTTTATTTAATATTTAATGTAATGAGTGATTCTGGTTAGCAGCCGCCTGTATCCCAATGCGAGATTTGTTGGCCGGAAAACTTATCACATTTAAGGTACCCCAGCTGAAATGAGCTTAATTACATTTAGCCTGGAATACCTTAAATCTGACAAATTATATAGCTAATTAACACATTTTAATTTGTGATGAAGGCCCCAGGGGGTCTTGGGCAAATGCATGGTTTGAGTGGCAGTAAACACCACTGTCGGCCTTTTGAACGGGATGCAAAAAAGATGGATGGGTTGATGGACTGATAAATATATCTCATTTGTTGCATTTGTTAGGTACACCTGCTTGTGAATGGAAGCAGTCTACACTTCCGAATAGCAAATCATTTGATTGCAACATACATGTACATATGTACCTACAGCATGCAGATGGGGTTTATTGTCATTTTGAGAACATGGGGGAAATATGCTAGGGAATGAAATGAAGTACTGAATACAACATATAGTCTGTTATTCCAGTCAGCCAGAGTTCTGCGGCCAGACACTTCTCATTCACTAACTACACCTGCTTGCGACTGTAAGCTGCGTGCTACTCTGAAATAGCAAATCATTAGGGTGCAACATATTTACCTAACTTACAACATACGTGCAGCACCCAAACTGGGTCAAACTGAGGTATTGTTACTATTTGGTTAATGACTAAGGCAGATAAGAACCCTGATTTAATGATTCTGATTGTGGTTTGACTGTTGGTGTCAGATGCAGCAGCTCCAGTGTCTCTTAACAGCTATCCTTCTTGGGATTTTCACACAATACGTTGTCTGATGTTTACAGTGAATAAAAAAGTGGTTTCTCTGTAACTAGCTAGATGTATCTTACAAAGTACCCGTTGCCCACTGAATATATGCTATACGGGCAAAAATATTGGGGGACATCTTTTGATCATTGAATTTAAGTGTTTCATTCAGACCCATAAAATCAAGCATCTAGATCAGGGATGTCAAAGTCAAATACATTAAAGGGCCAAAAAAACAAATTTGCTACAAGCCGAGGGCCGGACTGGTTCAGT
>JABFDZ020000109.1:17895458-17918996 GCA_019775955.2 Pollimyrus isidori | reverse complement strand
TTTAAACCCCCACGGGCGCTGGGGGCCCCCCCCCCCCCCCCCCCCCCCAGGTGATGCCCACCACAGAGCGTATTGACATGGAGAAGCTGAAGGCCCGCGAGCAGATCATGTTCTTTGAGGAGGTCCTGCTGTTCGAGGACGAGCTGCATGACCATGGCGTATCTATGATCAGCGTGAAGATCGTGAGTCTCTCTCGTCCCCCTCTGTTCAAACGGGGACATTTTGGGTCTCAAAAAACTAACATTAAGATTAAAGTTTTATTTGTCACAAACATTTTATTTGTACGCTTGCTACACTGTACATGTCAGTAGATGAATGCTTTTACCACCTGCTTTCTGCCAGCATCCAGCTCCCCTGGAGCTGGGGTTTAAAGGCCTCTCCCTGGGGCCCAATGGCGGCATTAGTCTGAGATTCGATGCAGCGGCCACCCAATCATGGACACAAGAAAAGAAAAAAATAGTGATCAGTGTTGACTAGGGGTGTAACGAGATCCCATGTCACATGACGAGATCTCTCGTTGGAGTGTAAAGCGATCTGGCAAAGGCGCTGCCAATCAGGTGTTGGAAGCATGTCGGCGTCTTCAAAATTGCCACAGGAGATGCCCCAGACACTCTTAAATCTTTTGTGTGGCAGCATTTTGGGATGGACCAGGCGGGAAATATAAAGGGTGAAAGACAGAACACAAACCGTCTGTAAGCATTGTAGTAATGTGGTACACAGTGGCTAATGCTACTACTATGCAAAGCCATTTGCAGCACCATCATCGCTCTTTACTTAAGTCCACTGCATCAGTGAAGAAAAAATTAAAAATAAATGTTATGTTTGCTATTTATATTGTTTTATTTTTATTCTATTTAATGTTCAATTGAGAAGTCAAATAGGAGAGAAGCCTGTCATTTGAGTTTGTGGTGAAATATTTTATGGTGCTAGATATTTTGTTCTGTTCTTTACTGCATATAATGATGGTGATTGTTTAAAACATTTCACCATATTGTCTCGTCTTAGCAAACCCAATATCGCGTCTCGTTTCATGGGCTGAGTATATCGTCACACCCCTGGTGTGGACACACCACAGCACACGACGAAATGTGTCCTCTGCATTTAACCCATGTGTGACATCGTGACATAGCAGGAGGCAGCTAATTCAGCGCCCGGGGAGCAGTGCTTGGGGGCGGTACCTTGCTCAGGGTACCTCAGGGGTGCCTTGCTGGTCGGGGATTCGAACCTGCAATCTTTCAGTTACAAGTACAATTTTCTAACCATTAAGACAGCACTGCCCACTGAGAGAGAAATTATACAAATAGATAAATTGAAATAGCAATACGTATGACAACAGAAATAAAAGCAATAACAATACAAAGTAAAATCAATGATATTAGTAACTGTATTTTCTGTATTTAGATAACCAACGTGGTTTACATCAGAAAGATGTAAAATAAAAAGTCAGGAGTAAAGAGCATAAAATGTGTTGCAGAACAAGTATGAGCACTGATTACAGGTCATACAAAACAGTCAGAATGCAACAGATACTGCTACTGTAAGGAGTTCCCAAGAAGCGAAGACATTTTGGGCCCCTTTGAAAATATTGAAAATTGAAAATATTTAATGTGACAATAAATCATCATTCAGGAAGAGCCTGATGGCATTTTTGCCTGTTTCTTTAACCCTCAGTGAATATTGTATGTATACTTTCACAAGCATCCCAGATGTTTCCAACAGAATGGAGGTGATGGTGTCTGTCTTTCCTTCCGGCAAAGCGAGTGATGCCCACAAGTTTCTTCGTGTTGCTGCGGTTCTTCCTGCGAGTGGATGGAGTTCTGATCCGCATCAATGACACACGAGTCTATCATGAGGCGGGTACCGCAGGCAAAGCCACCCTGTGTGTGCGCGTGTGTGCGCGCACGTGTTTCTGTGTGTGCGCGCGCGTGTTTCTGTGTGTGTGTGCGTGCGTGTTTGTGTGTGCGTGCGTGTGTGTGTGTGCGCGCGTGTTTGTGTGTGTGTGCACGCACATGTTTGTGTGTGTGTGTGTGTGTGTGTGCGCGCACGTGTTTCTGTGTGTGTCTGTGCACGTGTTTGTGTATGTGTGTGTGTGTGCGTGTGTGTGCGCGCACGTGTTTCTGTGTGTGTCTGTGCACGTGTTTGTGTGTGTGTGTACTGAAAATATATCCAGTGACGGGCATTTCTACATCAGCATTAATTGCATCTTTTATGTGCTCAAATGTATCTGATTTTTTTCCCCCACCAAAGTACTGTACTCACTTCACAAAATGGGGTAGACTTACTGTGTTTCAGATAAAACAGAGCTATATTAATAATAATTTTTAATGACTAACTTATTATAAATTAGGGTAATGGTATTTTAATACACTCTTTTTTCGCTTTTAGGGTGGTAAGAATTACATGTTGAGAGAATTCAGTACAAGGGAAAGCAAAGTTTCTGCACTACGGGTAAGACTGTGGACCTTTAGTGCGTTTATTTGCCTAGTTGATGCTTTCATCCAGAATTGTTTAGATTTTTAAACTTTTTTCCAGTGCAATACATTTGATCACGGTCCTTAATGTCAATTGCATCTGTTGAAATGTATCTTTTTAGGAGCAGTGTGTGGGTCTGCAGGTTAGCATTCTGAGCCTGTGATCAAAAGGTCGCTGGTTCAAATCCAATGTTCTGCAGAGTGATGTCACTGTTGGGTCCCTGAGCAAGGCCCTTAATTCAGGTTGTTCCAGGGACTGTCTGACCCAGCTTTCTCAAAACAATGTTCATCACTTAGCATAAAGGTCTCTGCTAAATGACATAAATGTAAAGGAATGCAAGGCGCGTGGAAGTAGGATGCATAAATGAAAGTACCGGATGTGATATAGACACCTGCTTTGCTCATGCGATGGTGACGGTGTCGCTGCGGGAGAATCAGACACGTGGTGGCTCTTTGACGGCCTCTAACTGGCTTCTGCTCCTCCGGCAGCACCTGCCCCCGGCGCTGTACACCGACCCGAACGAGATCGCTCAGTACCTCCCGTTGCGTCTCACAGAGTGCGAGAAGCTCGAGATTCCCGAGCCGAACCTGCCGTCGGGCTCCGCCGAGATGCAGCAATGAGAGAGAGAGACCCAGCCGGACACTGGAATCCCTCTGGCTCCAGTCGGACTCTGGCGTGAGGGGGGGATAGAGGCCAAGCTCTCCCTCCCACAGAAACCCAGATCTCTCTCTGACGGACCATACGTGCAAATATCCATCAAGCACAAGATCCCCGAATGGCCGATCTGGCATGACTACGGGTTCTGTTTAATCTGGGATGGTTTCTTTTTCATGACATAATCTGTCTCATTTCTACATATTTAACTGTCAAGCTTTAAAATGGTGCATATCTCCTTTTCTTATTTAAAGCCTATGTTTTTGGGCTTATTGTAAATCACAACACTGAGCTTTTTTTTTTTTCTTTTTTGAGACTGAACAGCGGTAGAAATATGCACGATTAACAAGACAAACAGGACTGCTTTTATGTAGTAAGCTTGCCGGTATCCCTTGCAGGGCTATGTAAATTAGCTGCCTTTGTATCCGAGCCATAGATGTAACATTTGTGTATTTTGTTATATATTTAAAAATGAAATGTATAGTTGTGGCATCATCTTTAGGGGGCTTTCTGAATCAAGGCGGAGTCTTTTTGAATGTGTGAAAATATTACTTTTAACCAAAACTTTAGGTCTCTGTTTTTTTTTTTTTTTGTTGAACATTTGCATAACATGTATTGAAAACCTTGCAGGAAAAAAAACATCAGTTTATCAGCTGATACCATGTTGTCCTGACTTATTGGGATTCTAAATATGTTCGAAATCTGAATCTTATTTTTCTGACTAATTTTTTTTTAGTGTTTCAAGTCTGTAGTTAAGGTCTAAATAATTGTGATAAGCCCTCTGACATGACATAAATACTCATTTATTCATACTTTTCCACTAGTTTTAAGGCTGTGTCAGCAGCCATACCACCTGCAATTCGGACTAGGTAATCCACCTGAAGTTAAGCTGGTTTGGACCTAAAGGGAGAACATCTAGGAAAGCTGGGTTGCTGCTGGAAGTTGTTGGTATGGCCAGCAGCCCATCCTGTGGTCAGTGTGGATGCCAATGCCTCATTACAGTGATGGGGACACTGCTGTAAAAATGGTGCCATTCTTTGGATGAGACGTAAAACCGAAGTTTGGACTCTGTGTTTATAAAGAAGATCCTTGGGCATCTTTTGAAAGACTAAGGGTGGTATTTTAGCCTCCTAGATAAAATTGCCCGCTGTGGCTCTTTCAAATCTGGCCTCGTAATCCAGTGTTTCCCAACCCAGTCCTCGGGGAATCCCGGACAGTAGACATTTTTGCTTCCACTCTGCTCCCAGTGCACCTGTACCAGGTATTCGGTGTTTCTGATTGGCTGGGAGCAAAAATGTGGACTATCCGGGGTTCCCCGAGGACACCTAATCATTTCCCATATATAAATGGTGAATTCTCTCCTTCACCATCTTAGCTACTGTTTTTTATGCATCTATCCAATCAAACTGAAAGGCTCTTGTGCTCGGCTAAATAGTTCAGCTCTTCTTGTCCTTTGACTAGTTTGTTTCCTTGAAAGACTCATCCTGCTGTTTCATATTAGCGTTAGTGAAACATGCGTGATTATAGGAGACCGACCAATCAGCACAGCAAGAACTCAGTGCTGATTCATGTCCTAGCTCAGAGTGTTCTCCTTGACATGGATTATCTGGTCACCCTAGTTTAACCCCCAAAAAAAGAATTCTGAGTGTCCTAGCCTTTCCACAAATCAAAGATGGCAACCCTACACAGGCGTGGGCGAACCAGGTCCCCTTGGTTCTGTAAAACACTGTATGTGTAGTGAAAAGTGCTAAATGGGTGAACTGAAATTCCAGATTGATTGTACAATTAACTTGGGTGACCAGATAATCCATGTCAGGGAGGACACAGCTAGGACAGGATTGTAAATGATCATTTCAATTAAACAGACCTGGATTTCACTTTAGCATTCATTTCTCACTGTGTGCTAATTGGTCAGCCTCCTATAATCATTCATGTGTCACTAATGCTTATGTGAAACAGCTGGATGAGTCTTTCAATCAAGGACACAAACCAGTCAAAGCATGAGAAGAGCTGAATTAATTAGCCAAGCACAGGAGCCTTTGAAAGTAGTTTGTAAAACCCGAAGTAGCTCAAAGTGTCCTCCCTGACATGGATTATCTGGTCACCCTAATTTAACATCCTCCATTAATCATTGTAATGTACTGAATGGTGCGTGAACTTTCGACAATGATTGTGACCTTGCAATGTGATAGATGTTCATGGTGTGTGCTGTCTGATCAGAGGAACATTAACATGATCAGAGCCACTCCCAATTTTGTAAGATTGTGTGGTTGCTTAGCGTAATGCCATGATATTTCTTTATTTGTTTTATATGTTAAGACAATGCCATATTAGTATTTTCTGTCTCGGAACACTTCTTGCCACGATTTGTTTCCTGTCAGATTATATTTTATGTAACACCGCTGCTCACACGTGTGCAGCAATACTGACGACAGTGCGTGTATCATTGAGCAAAAAGTAAGTACGTGCAGTTCATTGACGTAATTAAACCGCTTGCTTTTTTGTTATAATCCAACATAATCTTTAAACGGACTGGGCTACTACTGTACTGTCAACCAAATGTGTGTTCATGAAGAAATTGAAATATATGCAACTGCAAATTAATTTAATGCAGGTTTTAGGTATTATCAGTTATAAATGCTCTGTATATTTACAGCATTACATCGATAGCGCATAGTTCCCCTTGCTTGCTAATCTATTTAAATATCCATCAGACTTCAATCACCTCGTCTGTAGTCTGTAATCTGTAATTTCAAATCTGTAGTTATGCAGTTATCTAGTTCATGTTGCTTTTTACTGGGATACAGTTCAAGAAAAAAATATATCGCCCTGCATCACGCATGGGCGAAAATATACTACATTATACCAAGTCTGACCTATATGCCGAATGCGGATACGTGTTCTGTCATGTGAGGGAATCGGTGTGTGGTAAAGCCGGCTAAGCTTCTGTGATCGGAAAGTTACCGGATCAAGCTCTCTGGCCTCTGCTCAATAGTTGCTTTCTGGCTGCCCCCCTGCCGGCACCCCCAAGCTTGCTTTTACCTGCGTATGTGTCTGTGTGTCTCATGGAAAGTAAGATGGGATATGTGTAGAGAAGCCTTCCACCGACCTTGTATTCTTACTTGTATAAATGGTAAATAAAGGATAATTTCATTTCATGCAAACACTTGGTTTGTAGGAAACTGTACTGAAAATATACAGGGATATGCATGTCAAATTTGTTTTGTAATACAGACACTCCCTGGGTTACGGTGGTCCATATTTCGACGATATTTCGACTTGACGATGGGAAACATTTTCACATTCAGTACACTATTCTATACATTACATGAGATATCCAGCACTGTTCTTTTAAAATTAGGTTTTGTTTTAATGATTTTTCCAAAATGTGGTGTTCATAAACAGAACACTAAGAGTTCTAAGCATGTTTTTAATCTAGGCTAGGCTTTTTTGCGTACCGTATAACGTTGGGTGTACCATATTATAAATGCATTTTCACCTTACGACAGGTGTATTGGAACTTGACCCCATTGCAACCTGGGAAGAGACTGTACTTGTTCTGTTTTTAGACATTTTTAATTTGACACCTTTAGTTTATTCTATAATGTTTCTCACTAACCATAATCTGTGCAATAAAACTTTTAGGCAGGCAGTGATGCCAAGAAATAGGAAATCTGCAGCAATGAAGGACGTCAAGGGGCAAGGTGTCCCCCCGAAGCAGAGGCGAATGGAGGAGCCCCCCAAAGATGTTCCTTCACCCCTTAATTTCGACAGTCCCTCTAGCCTCTTCCAAAGCCTCATAGCGCCTCTGGGAGTGGAGGAGTTTTTCCGGGATTACTGGGAGAAGAAACCGCTACACCTGCAACGCCGCGACCCGGCCCTGGCGGCCTACTGCCGCACGCTCTTCCAGCTCTCCGACCTGAAACAGCTGTGTGGCCGGGGCCTCCAGTACCCTGCCGACGTCAACATCTGCCACTGTGTCAACGGCAAGAGGAAGCCAGTGGCCAGAAGCGGGCGCGTGATTTACAATGAGCTGAAGAAGGAGTTTGACAAGAGCAGGGTCACTATCCAGTTCCACCAGCCTCAGCGCTTTAAGGTGAAAGATGGGGTGGCACCGATCAGCCTTCGCAGAATGGGGATCCCCCACCTCCAAGCTCAGTCAGTTTAATCCTGCTGTTTCCGGTTCAGGATGAGCTGTGGAGGATCCAGGAGCAGTTGGAGTGCTTCTTCAAATCCTTGGTTGGCTCCAACGTCTACATAACGCCACAGGAGTCACAAGGGCTTCCCCCGCATTACGACGACATCGAGGTGGGGTGAGGGAGGGGTGCTTGAATGTCCTTTAAATACTCGTCCAGGAGTTGGGTGTGACTCCACCGCCTGCTTGAGTGGTCTGCGTCTCTGCCTGTAATGTGTGTGGTCTGTGCCTGTGATCAGAAGGTCACCGGTTCAAATCCCATGCTTGGCAGAATTGTCACATCCCTTGAGCAAGGCCCTTACGCTCCTGAGAGGTGCTTCAGGGGCACCAGATAAATGGTGGACCCTGAGCTCTGGCTCCAAGCTTCTCACTTGTGTGTTTGTGTATGCAAAAAGAAGCATTTCAGTGTACCTGTACCCTGGAGCTGCGTCTATACTGCAGTCAACCAATATACAGTTTGTTACAACTTTTCATTGCTGAATGGAAACCCTGCACGGATTTATTAATTCATTGCGGTACCATTTCATACCGGCAGAATGTCAAATTTGTTATTTTACAAAAAACAATCGACATTATCTGATTTAACATATGCGATTTCTGTGGCTAAGTGCACTGCAGTGCGAGTGAACTATGCGCCTATGATATGTTACAAGTATGTTTCATTCTATAAGCTTTCTTCCCCACATTTGCAGTTTTAAAAACACTGCCTAGTTGTATAGTTTATACAACTTGGACTTAATTGTGCTTAACAATTCTATTTAGGGTACTGACTTGGTTGTTAATGCCTGTTAATTAAACTCGGCTTGTTTAAAATTTTAATATTTAATTTTAGTTATTTCAGTATTGGAGTGGTAACTATCAGGACACCATGGTAATGCTGTGATATTATGATGCATTGAATCATAACGCTGGTATTGTGATGCGTAGTGTATCGTGGGCTAGTTGGCAATACCCAGCCTTGCTGTCCTCATCCTCATACCAACCGCAAATAAAGTGCCATTTCATTGCAGGCGTTCGTCCTACAGCTGGAGGGTGAGAAGCACTGGCGTCTGTACCAGCCCACGGTGCCCCTGGCATGCGAGTACAGCCTGGAGCAGGAGGATCGCATTGGTAGGCCTACCCACGACATTGTGCTGAAGGTGAGTGGCGCCCCCCAAAGGGCGCAGGGCTCATTGCTGCCACATGTTATTAGCCAGGTTGTGATCTGCCGCTTGCTAACTGCTAATCAGATTTTAAGTGATTCTGAATGTGGAGTGACTGTTGGTGCCTGGCAGCAGTTCCAGCATCTCTCTGATTTTCACCCACTATAGTGTGTGACGTTTACTGGGTACAGTCCTCCACACTCTTTAAAGCTAACGGGAGGCCCACAAGTGCAACAATAGCAGCTCTGTACAACTGTGGTGTGTGGAAAAGCTCCTCTGGTCATGCTGGTAGCAGTTGGCGACCCTTGAAGTGTCCTAGAGGTTCTGGTGGGTCCTGTTGAGTATTAGTTAGTTGTACCTTACAAAGTGCCACTGCGTGTATGTAATATGCGTGTATGTAATATGCGTGTATGTGCAGTAAGATACGGCATGTTCTGGGTTCTTGTTGCCGAGTTCCTGAGCTGCCCTGTCCTCGCAGCCCGGGGACCTTCTCTATTTCCCCAGGGGTATAATCCACCAGGCCGATACCCCAGCGGGGGTGGAATACTCCACCCACCTGACCATCAGCACCTATCAGAACATGTGCGTGAGCACCATCTCCCAGCATGCTCGGCCGGGCCGCATGCTGCACGGCCCTAACCTCTGCCTCCTCCTCCTCTTCCCCCCTTCCTGCCATGGCATTCCAGGTCCTGGGGGGACTTCCTGCTGGATGTTCTCCCGGGCTTCCTGTTCGACTCCATGAAGAGTGACGTTGGCTTGAGGGAGGGTGTCCCCAGGGAGCTGCTGATGGTCTGGCTCTTCTCTGTATCCCATCCGCCCTCCATCACCTAACCACCCAACATACCGCGTCTGACTGCTGACAACAGGATGCTTTCCTGTGTCAGCCTGTATTTACATCAACATTCATCTAGAAAAATAACCTATTTCCAAATTTGATATTTTTTTTCTCTCGCTTAGGCAGTGCTGTTATCTATACAACTTTTAATCTCCATACAGCTGCGGGAAAAAATTGAGAGCACTCTATTTTTAAACAAATATGCATTTTTAAATCCTGGTTTATTCCTGGTTCTGCTGGCATAAGGCTACACTGAGCATCAGGCTGCTTCCAGGTTCAAAATTTCTAAGACCACAGTACACTAGACTAGGGTGAAGCAAAAGACACCAGGAGCGACCAGAAAGGGAAGAAGTGACTTTCTAATGCCAGAGATGACCGTTTACTTCTCAGACAGCTTCTCATAAATCGTAGGACATCAAGTGACCTTCAAAAGGAATGGGAAACGTTAAGTGCAGGTGTGAGGTGCACTGCTAGGGCAGTTTGTATCAGGCTCCTAGAAGCAGGACTGAAGCCCCATAAAGCAAGGAAGGAGCCCTTCAGTAAAGAGAAGTAGGGCTGCAGGCTGCAGTTTGGAGAAAAATACATATTATTCACAGAGACGCACTCATAAATAGAGAAATGAGTGACACAAAAAATATTGTGCTCTGATCTCCGTTTTTTACCATGGCTGTACGTATTTTTAGATATTCTGTTCGAACATTGTTTTGGGTGGGATCTTCAGATGAGTCTTTTTTTCTGTTGATGAAAATAACGTATATAAGTTCTGCTGGTGTGATCAGTTGTATCATGCAGCCGCTATGAGCAGCGATTTGGGCCATTTTGCAGATTCAAGTCTTGCTGCTTTCGTGTTTGTGCCGGAGTCTCTCATCCTGGCCGATTCTGTGAAACACCGCCACTCCCGGTGCCCGGCTAGCCTGGCGCAGGTCCCGAGCTCACCCCCTCCTGCACTCCTCCCATGCAGGGCGCCTCCTCCCGATGCCCAGAGATGGCCAAGCGGCTGTCGGGCCTCCTGCGGCGGCTGGCAGACAGCATGGAGCTGGGAGGCGAGCTACGCTCCGCCGAGATGCAGAGGGACTTTGTGTCCAGTCGGCTGCCGCCATTCCTGCAGGAGAGCAATGACATCTCACCAGGTGGGAGTTTGGGGGGGGGAATGGTGGGAGCCCTGTTGCCATGGTGATAGACCTGCCTCACTGTGTGTGTATATGTGTCATAGCAGGCAAGATGCCAGCAGTGGAGGACACTGTCTGTTTGCGGTTCAAGGACCATGTACTGGTGACTGTGGAACTCAGCCAGGAGAGAACGGTGAGTGCGGAGTCTGTCCCAGACCCGCCATTATTCATCTGAACGTCTGCGTCGGTCCTGACATGCTGTCTGTGCTTCCGGTGGCCAGGATGAGCCCAGGGAGCTGGTGGTCTTTGTGTTACACTCTCTGAGGAACAGCAGGAAGACGCACATGATGGGGGAACAGGAGGAAGACGAGGATGAGGGACAGGTAGCCCGTCCTTCACCAAATCACAGCCATTCGTTGGGAGATGCCTTTCTAATGGTTTTAAAAGGTACCTGCTTCCACCCCCTTGCCCCCCCAGACACAGCTTGGCAGCCAAGGTCTGCGCTTCCCCATCTCCCACCTGCAGGCCCTCCGGCAGCTGCAGAGCACAGAGCGCCTCCCAGTGGCCAGGCTGCCGCTGCAGCTCGACTCGGACAAGCTGAACCTGGCCATGGCCCTCTGGTCCGAGGGGCTACTGCACGTGTGCTAGGCGCAGTAACGTCCCTGCGACGGCCTTGCCTGGAGTCGGCGGCATTGCATGATGGGAAATCATGCCATAAAATGAATGTGGATGAGCTCAGGATCTCTCAGTTTGGGTTTGTGGTACAGTAACATATTAAAGACCACAACTAGTAAATAATGAGTCTACTGCACTGTACATGAGTAGGACTATTAATAACAATTGTATCATTTAAAAAATTACTGCTAAGGAGCAGAAAGGTGAAAAAGGTGAAAAATTGTGCTGTATTTTGTGTTCTTCAGCTACAAATAATCACTCCAAACCAACACCTTGGTATTTCATCACTTTACATTTTTAAAAATTGTACTCTTAATTGCACAAATTAATATTTCACACATACTGTACATTTCTATGGACATTAATCACATATTGAGATACTCCTGATCTATGCCTGAATATATTTTTTTTTAATGTATTTTTAAATCCAGTGAAATGACCTGAAAATGCGTATATGCCAGGAGTAAGATGTCTTGGGTTTACAGAGAACTGAAATGCTGTTTTTTTTCCCCCCATAAGGCCCCTACAAGACACAGATTTCTGCATATTATAGACGGATAAGGACACGCGCTAAATGCGGGACGGTAGCTTATCGCTCCGAGTCGTGGGTCGGACAGGCCCCCCCCCAGGGTCTCGGGTAGTGCAAAGGACACCCTGCTGTAACGCCAGAGACTCGCGCTGTGGCGCAGGGGGCAGCCACTGAGGTGCTGTTCAGCTTCTTTTTTTTTTGGTTTTGAGTCCATCACTCCTTCCATTTGGGGTTTTGCCTGGACAGCTAGAGATACCCCCCCCCCCCCCATTTAAATAAAATGTGCAGTTTTAGACGCTGGACTCTTAAACGTACACTTTACCGTGACCTGAGATTATACAGTGGATAGATGAGATTTACAAGAAAGCCCCTTGCTTCTGGAGTTTTCTGCGGTGGGGGCGGGGGGGCTGCAGCTCGTCGGTGGTACGGCCTCCTCCAGGCCCCTTGCACTACACAGCTGTTTTCAGCAGGGAGCAGTGTCAGTGTCAATCTCTTGGCCCCAGTACTCCCAATTCATACCACCTCGATGTCCCAGTACTGCATCTCCCGATCGGCCGTGAAGCCACTGGTGACCAGATGGTCCCTGTTGAGCCCACTTCCTCCTGCCAATAGGAGAGGAGGATCCTTCAGAAACAGCATCATGACGACAGCACTAAATGTGAGCCGATTGGTCCAGACACAGCGAGTAGAAATAAGCACTGCAGCGTAACAGGCTTCTAAAACAGCTAGTAATCAGCAAGTACAGATGTTTCAGGGGGTGACAAAGTGGCTCAGTGCAGTGTTGCCTCATGCCTCCAGGACTGGGGATCTGAATCAGGCCTTTGGTCTATACGTGTGGAGTTCCCTCTAAATTTCCTGTAGCGTATGATCGTGAGTGTGTCTCCTGTGATGGATGGGGATCTCATCCAGGGTGGACCCCAGTACTATGCCCTATGCCAGGTCCCCTGTGACCACAATCAGGATAGAAGATAGATGGCAGTCACTTTACAATGTGACACTGACAGTTTAATTGTGTAACTGTCAGCTTCTGTATACAGCAGTCTCTGTTTGTGACTTCCTCTTTAACATAACCCATCACCTTCAATTTCTGCTGCAGCGAACCACGCCCACCTAACCCAAAGCCTCTGCCTGTTTGACGGGCATGAATAGATGGTGTAATTTCACCTACGTAAAATATGACCGACTGTGTTTCACAATGACAGATTTAAAAAATGTTAAATATTAGTGTTGCCCACAAATTTGCATGTACTACAAGAGATCTAGAAAGCTCATTGTCGTCACTGAAGTGGGTATCAGAAGCAGTTAATTGGCCAAGTGTGTGTGTGACACACAAGGAATATGTTTCCAGTACATTAACGTATAATTGACCAAAGGGAATAAAATGTGGAATATAATGCAAAAGAATTTAAAAAGTATAATGACGCTACTTCAGTGCTGCTCAGGCCCTGTGCTGTAGGGAGCTCATTAGGAGGCCATGTGGACGCAATACTGGTTCTCACCACTAGGTGGACTCACTCAGCCATATATATATATATACAGTGGTACCTCGGTTCTTGGACTTAATCCAAGATTGAATTTTTCCCTTAAGACATAATGGAAAACCAATTAATCGGTTCGCAGCCCCCCAAAATGACACCTAAATATGTTTTTTTTTAGCATTTAAACACAAAATTGGTTTCCAAAACGATAGATCTTATCCCAACGTTACCCCTGTCCTGCCCCAATCGTCCTTCCATGTGCCACACCCCCTCGTTAACCTCACCTGGGATCCCCATGTGATCAGCTGTCATTAGTCCTCTGTATTAAGTCCACGTTTGTTTCCCCAGTCCGGTCATTGGGTGCGTTCCACTTGCTTACAGTGCTGGCTTAAAGCAACGCATTCTGATCCTGACACAATGCATTACTGCTAGATGCACTGTCACCACTCACCCGGCTGCACAAACTGGAAGCGCCTCCGTCATGAGACACCTTTGCCCTTATTGGCAGAAGAGTTTAGTTACACGGGTGACATTTGTATCCCAGGCAGTTCCGTTTTCAGTTAATTTACCTGGTAAAATGAAGTTTAAATAAATTACATAAATGCTCTAATAGTACATGTAAGTTAGTGGTTTATTTGTTAGTTATTGTAATGTTGCGCTGCTTTATTTGGTTAATCGTCCAGTCTGTGAAGAAGGCATTCAAGTAAGACTTGCATTATAGTATGAGTCATTTCCTGGCGCACACAATTTATATTAAGTCAGCATTCATAGTTCAACTTCTGATATTCAGATCGAGTTCTAGGTCAAACTGGTCTGTTCCACTTTCAAGAAATTCGAGTTCTAGTGAGTTTGAGAACCGAGGTACCACTGCATGTGTGTGTGTGTGCGCGCATATATATATAAATATATATATATATATTCAGTTTAGCTAGCTGCAAATGGCATGAACATAGAACGATAAATAGAAATCACTGGTTAGAAATATCAGCCCTGTATTTCACTAGAAGTTTTTATCCAGTGACAGCATTTTTTCTATAAGCTGCATCAGACAATCCCAGGAGCAGTTGAGGTCTTGCTTTGGGGCCCAGTTGTGACATCATTCTGCTGACCCTGTGATTTAGACCAGCAACCTTCCAATCATGGACACTGCATCCTAATCCACTGGACCAAATACCTTTTTGTACCAAGCGAAGGTGCACCGGTAGCCCCCAAGGCCGCCCTGTGAGGCTCACCCTTGATGTCCAGGACGAGGTTATGGTCAAGATGGGAGGAGATGGTTCCGTTCTCATTAAGGCTCCACTTCTGGTGCTGCAGGCCAAGTTGGGGCCACAGAGCCACTTGGGCTCCCGGTGATGCCTTCCCACCAGCCACAGATAAACACATTCTCCCGACCTACAGAAGCAGCACACACACACACTCCGCCTGAACACTGCAGAACAGGCCAAAATAATAAACCTTCACCATAAATAACTAAATACTATCACCACTCAGTTTTAACTTGACCTTTGATCCATTTTTTTGATGTATTTATAAATTGTAATCTTATACAAGTTGAAAAACAAAAACCACAGCAAGACACATTGGGGAGTCAAAGATAGCAGCTGCACTAAGTTTCTGATTGGATCTTCACTATAAATAGTAGCAAATTACAGCAGGGGTCTATTTTGGGCACTGAATGTTTGGAGGAAAACGGCAGAGCGATTAAGAGAGAGGATTGAAACATGGCTGCACCTAGGTATATGGCTCTGGCCATCTCGGCTCTTCCTTGGCCTTAAACCCAAGTGAGACTCTTACCTTAGACTTGAGCATCCCCCCGGTGAAGACCCAGAGCTGGGTCTCCAGGCCACAGGCGGGACTGAGGGATGCAGTAGAGGGAGCCGTTCCAGTAAATGTGCCCTCTGCTGTCAGCACAGAGCTGAGGGCACGGTTTCTGAGCCGGACGTACATCTTGGGCTAAAGAGAGAGAGTCACCAAAACGGTTGGCTTCCATGGTGTTTTACAGATCTTCAAGCATGCAGCAGCTTGGTGTTTTAGGGGTACAGTATGATTCCACATGGGTTCAAATCCCAGATAAGCCCCTGCTGAGAAAGTTGCTGGTTTGAATCTAGTGCTCACCTTGAACAAGGCCCTGCTCAAGGGACAATCTGGTCGTCCTCTCTCAAATAATCTATACTGCTTTGGATCAAAGCTTCTACTAAGTGGAAGTGTGTGATACCGTTCAGCAATTCTTGAAAACGAAATTCCGCTGTTGGGATTTGTGGTGGTTACTTCAATCATCACAATAAAAAGGGTCATTGTTCCTGAATGCTGAGGACCGTGCCGGCCTCGAGGCAGCATGGACGCCCCCGACGCCTCGAGGCAGCATGGACGCCCCCGACGCCTCGAGGCAGCATGGACGCCCCCGATGCCTCGAGGCAGCATGGACGCCCCCCGATGCCTTCAGCAGAGCGTAAAGCACCGTGTCCCCCTTCCAGGCCACGTTCTACACTGCTTGTGAAAGACATGCTTGCAGCAGGGTCTTGTTTACCACCGACAAATATAAATATCTTTCTGGGAAGCCCGCTTATACCGTCCCCCCGCAGGCCGATCCCACGCGCGCGGATTTCAGCATTCTGATCCATGGTAACGAGCCGGGCCCCGCAATTTCAGGCCCAGTGGTGTGACTGGGGGAGAGAGATAAGGCTGAACCTCCTGGCAGAAACAGGCTCACACGCAGACACGTGGATGAAATGCGTAAATAAATAAACAAACAGCCATATTTGTGCAAACGAGGCACGGAAAACACTGCCGCGGCCCCCACTCCGGCTAGTTTTTATGGTCCAGCCTGCTCTCGCCACGGAAATGGGGAACTGTGCAGGACAATGAGCGAGACGGGGGGCACTGGGCTCAGCTGAAATCTGATTGGTCCCCAGAGTGCCCCCCTGCCCTGTCACCCACTGATTCAAAATGCATCACTGGCTCATGATAACGTTTGAATCTCTGTATGAATTATGGGCCCTTTTATGCCCCCCCCATCTTAAAATAAATCTCTGAATCGGGCCTGGGGAGCGGGTGGCTTTGACTGCCCAGTTTGCATGAGCCATGTTTTGGGTCCGTTTTGGAGCCGCTGACCAGAGTTGGCAGACTGACCTCTGACCCAGATACGTCCCTGTGTGCTGTCAGTACACCTGGGCGCACAGACGATCAGAGCAAACACAGGGTGACTAACAGCGAACAACGTGGTGTGACGTGGAACCTGTTAAACACACAGCCCACCCCCCGTATCACCCTGCAGGGGCCCACGTCCAAGCAGCAACCAACAGAGGACATATTTTTAGTCCCACTTCTAGTTTCCTCCAAGCGCAGATACTGTCAGCAGTAGAGCGGCGTGGTGTGGCGGGGGCTGCTCAGCAAAGAGTCAGGACACCTTTCTCGGGGGGGGGGGTTCCTACCTGTCTCAGCACATGCAGGGATCCCACAGTGTCCCAGCCGCTCTGCCGCCCCCACGAGGGGGTGTCCCCGCACTGCAGGAGCATCTGCCGGCCCTTGAAGCCGGCGTACTCGTACACCACCCACCTGGGAGGGGGGGACACAGTCACGGATAGCTGGAAAGGGGGACTCCCGCCCAAAGGGGGGCATGAGGCACAGACCCCCCCACAAAGGAATACTTCTCACACAACAAAAGGCTGTCATACCAACTCCTCATTTTTCACGGTTTTGGTGATATGAATAATTGTAACGTACTGTTATCATTAATTATGATGTTTCAAACCAGCCTGTGTAGCCACAGGCAAGTTATGCAAGTTAGAATCAGTTAAATTACTAGTTACTTCATTTAAAAATAAGTTTCGTTAGTCCACAAATTAATGCATATAAAAGTAGCTACGAGGGAAAGTAACTAAAGTAAACTAAAGTAAATAACATACCCAGACAGCACACATACATCACTGGGATGTTGGTTTGAGATCGGAATGTTGTTAAATGATCACATTCCATTTAGGGCTATTCAGAATATTTAAATTATTACAGAAGCTAATCTGTATTTCAGTGAGTGCATTTCTGTTAGGTTTATGGTTACCATTTCTGTCATGTTGTCAATATTAAAATTAATTAACGTATAACTTTTAATCAGTTAAATTGTTTGTGTGACATATTGTTTTTGAATGTAGCACGCCTACATGCGAGGTACAAACCTACTCTATAGTATATAAGGCCTAGGTCAGGGGTGCCCAAATCCAGTCGCGGGGGGCCAGAGCCCTGCACATTTTTGGGTTTCCCCTCATTTAACACATCTGATTCAACTCATGCTAATTACCACACAGCTCTTCAGCTGAATCATTTATGGTGGAACAGCGAAATAACTAAGGTATACATGGCTCCGGCCCCCCAGGACTGGAGTTCAACAACCCTGATCTAGAACA
Organism: Pollimyrus isidori; assembly: GCA_019775955.2. NCBI lineage: Eukaryota > Metazoa > Chordata > Actinopteri > Osteoglossiformes > Mormyridae > Pollimyrus > Pollimyrus isidori. The sequence continues at coordinate 17,901,507 of JABFDZ020000109.1, read as the reverse complement.
GACTTATTGTGGGTGATACAGCCTAATGGGGAAAGATAACAGCAGGCTAAACATTGCATAGTGATCTCAATGACACTCAATGAAATACATCACACAGACATTGGGAGAATGTCGAATCAACGTTCAGTAGCGACGTTTCTGTGACAGACATGCTTTGCCGATTGGTTTTCGAGCATCGCGGAAAAATCGTGCCAATGCATGTGTGTGGTCTGGGTAGTTATACTATTTAGTGTTGCTGCTCTGACACAGTGTGAAAGAACTGTCAAATATCTCTCTCTGTACCTTATATTGCTCATTCATCCTGCTACAGTATGGTTGTATGGCGTTAGATCATGAACAGAATATTAGGGGAATAGGCTGCATTTCTCCTTTAATAATTTCACATAAGAAAAAAGTAACTAGTAATGAGTTCATTTACATTTCAGTATTTTTTACTGCATTAATTAAAAAGGTAGTTACATTACTCTTTATGGACAAAAGCAGTCGAATTACAGTGATACGTTACTTTGTAATGTTACAAGCAACACTGTGGACAATAAAGATTATTATTATTATTATTATTATTATTAAGAAGAAGAAGAAATCTTCCTACAGGCCCGGTTTTCTGAGTTGCTAAGCAGTTGTCAGATGGGGTCGACTCACGTTCCACTGTTGACCCGGACGGACTGAGTGAAGAAGCCGTCCAGATGTTCCATGGACGTCACGGCAACCATCTCCAGGCCCTCGAAGGAATCCAGGGAAAAGAGGCTGATGGATGGATCTGAGAAGCTCTGCAGAAGGCAGAGAGAAATGGTCAGGGAGCTCCACCTTACAGGAAACGGGGCAGAGTTTGGCAGGATACATCTGCCTCACGGCAGCGAGCCGTCGGTGGTCAAGCAGCAGACAGCAGTTCAGAGCGACTCACATACGGAATGGGCTTCAGAGACTTGATGGACGTGGTGACACAGCCACAGGAAGTGAGGTCGGGGTAAAGGCCCTCCCCCAGGACAAACTGGTTTCCGGAACACCCCTCCTCGTCGAAGAGAATCCAGCTGCGGATATCATCCCCACAGAAGGCCGTCAATTATGTCATTTAAAAAGAAAAGGAAAAAAATTATTAAGAGCCGCAGTTGCCGACGCTGTGAACACAGACTGGGAAAAATAGACAACAATTGGTCATGGTGCAGCATGCTGCTGGAGACAGCATTTTAGGAGGGGGCATCCCAGCGACACCACACTTGGGGGCCAGGCACTGTGCCCACCTGCCTCTGATCACCCTGAAGGACATGGCAGCCTGGGGGGGCAGGCTCACTTCTTCGTGCTCGTACCCCCGGCTCTCCCCCCGGCAGCGGGGCTGGCTGTAAGCTCGCATCTGTAGCGGGAAAGAGCAGGAGCTTCTTCACGCATCTTCTCAGTGTTGTTTATAAGATGCACGTCAGCCCATGAAACTCAGCAATGGCCCCCCCCTTCCAACCATCAGGCTTAATTTCCACTATAATTTGTCTTCCCAGCCTCTCCAGAACTTTCTGGAAACAGCACATGCTATTAGATCTAAGGCTACCAGCTCACCCAGTTAAAAAGAAAAACATGCCATAAACACCCAAGACACATTCCTGTGAACATGCAAAAGTGTCGGCCAAATTAATAAATGTAAATTACGCCAAATTCGGTCTTCTTGTCAAAAGCTTACAACCATCAATAAACACCCTGTCCCTGAGAGATGAATTTGTCACACCGATGTAAATCTTACCAGAAATAGGGGTTCCCCACTGGACCAGAGCTCCTGCAATAACACAGTGGGGGGGGACACACACACACATAATTCCTGGTGTGACACTCGCAGGATATGGAAAAGGCCTCCCTAGCCAAGGAACAGCATCCCGAAGAAGCAAACACCCACTGGATATGCATGTCCATCTTGGCTCAAAATTGTTTGACAGAGGTTCAATCAGAGCACAGGAAGCCTAAAGCCTGGAATACACTGGGCCGATTTTCGGCCATCAATATCTGTGAAGGTGTCGATGACAGCCGGCGGCTGCCTGCCATGCCGGGGAGCGCGACTTCTCCCTGTTTGTGGCGTTTCGATCGCTTCAGCATGCCGAGTCTGCATTGAAGCTTGCTGGTCAAACTGAGCTTTCTGATTGGGCTGTAAGTCAACAGTCACCTCCAGTTGTGCTGGTGTGTTCCAACAAAAATTTACACAGCCGATGGGAGGGGATGGGAACAGATGGTTCGTCGGCCTTGGTTGGTGTGGCTTCTTACCCAGCTAAGAGGTCTAAGGAAAGGTTCATTTTAAAGCTGAGTGACACCATGTGGTCTCTCTAAGGGCCAACCCCACTTCCTGATGTGGGCTGTTCTGTTGGCTGGGTAACGGCCTAAATCAGACGAGTTCACAGTAAGAAGATGGGGGGGGGACTCACCTGACGTATTGGCCGGATGGACAAGGCGGGGCCGCTGACGCCTCCCCAGTCCAGGGTGCCTGTGTAGGTGCCCTTCTCCAGGACATGCTGTTCACCACAGAAGAATCGCCGACTGTACGCCACCCATCTGCAACCAGAGCACACTGCTGATCACTGGGCGGCTCCGGTTTCCCTGCAGTGCTCCCACCCTGGGACACTCAGAAACTCAGTGTTCCAATAGACCCTGGCTGGCTTTATGACATATGGATTCCGGTTTCATGGTACGGAGGTAAATGGTAACGCGTCACGGTCACTATCTCTCGAAAATATAGGGCGAAACCTGGAAAAAACCAGCTTGGGAGAGTTGGGCGGGTGTGTTTGTAGATAGAGAGGGGAGCTGTGCTGTGGTTTTCTGGGGGGGGGGGGGGGGTTAGGGGGGGGTCAGACGGCCACCCAGCCTTGGTTCTGTTAGCTTTGCGGTGACCCCAGAGGGGCTCCTAAATTACGAGCGATAAACCAGGACTCTCAGCACTCACAGTCCGCTAATGACGCAGATGGATGTGGTTCTCCTGGCCGGACCCACTGGCTCGAGGTCCGGAACGTCACAGTCCACGAAGTTCATGTCTCCGGCACTGGGAACGTCAAGCCCCATCCGCAGCGAGACGGAGGGCTCAATGAAGTCCTGCGGACACACCGATCGCAGGGGTCATTCGGCTACGGCCTGTCTGAAATGCTCCCATCGACAATGACGCAGTCCTTCATACAGAATTCCTGCCAGATGTGCAGTGACCAATTCAACAAGAATGAATAAGTATCCCGGGTGTCATCCAAGTTTTAGGTGAAGGTAGCTGGGGGTGTCCTGACGTGTGGTGGGGGCAAGCGACACAGTCACTACTATCACCTTGGTCCTAGTCCTGATCATATAAAATTAATCCACAGTTACACCACAGGGCTTAATGCCATCCCAAAGCGACAATATTACTGATAACAAGGTGTGGTTTTCATAGCTAAAAATACGACATAATTACCAAACTTAATAAGACATCAGCGAATTATTTAGCTAACCGCTATACGTCTGATGAAGAAAAACTATTATTAAAGCCTTCCTGAATAACGCAACTCTCATAAAATTAAATCGTGAATAAATCACACCCCGTTAGCAAAAGTATGTGAGGGAAGGATTCATAAATTGTGAAATAATAAATCTCCAGTTCCTTCTTTAAACAATTCTGATCAAATATTTGAGCTACTTTATTTCCTATGAATACGACTAGAGGCTTACATGTTCACATATCACACTCTCCAGTGAGAGCAAAGCTCTGGGGTCAGACTCAGAGCACCCAGTCAGGCATTTATCTGGCTCACTGGGAGCACTTTTTGGGGTTAAGATCCTCGCTCAGCAGCCAGATGGTGATATGATCACTGTGCCAGCCATGGGACCCGAACTGGCTACCTTCCAGATAGGAGCATGGATTCCTGACACACACCTGCCCTGTAAACTACAAAAACAAAAATGAAAGCCTGATAACTTGTTTCCCCACATGCAAGTGTGACCTCAGTACTGAAGAACAAATCCTCTGTTCAAGCTACCGCCCAGTATTATTAATCAAAGTAGAAGTAATTAGCAATCCGGCTCGACTGTCGTCTCAGATTCCATCCAACCACGCCAGACTGACTTTATTAAAGGTAGATGCTCCTGAAACAACACACGTCTATTAAACCTCCTGCAAAACAGAGCAACATAGATACTATTACAGCATTGAAGGATGCAGATAAAGCACATAATCGGTCTGTTTTTGGGACAAATCGGGGTGCTGGATTGCAGAAGCCGCACCTTCCGTTCACTACAGCGAACATCACCTGAGCGCCGAGATCTCGTCCAAAAAACAACTTACATTTACATTTATTTTATTTAGCAGAAGCTTTTGTGCAAAGCAACATACAGGCGAGGGAAAATGGCACTTTATAAACACACGGATGTCAAGGAGTCCATTCGGCATAGGAGCAGCTATGCTGAGCTTCCAGCGAAGGCCCAGGCGTGAGTGTAAAGCACTGGAGCAGGAGCTACACAACATCTTCCAAACAAAGCAAGAACCTAATAAGACAACCATCCAAATCAGAAGAGAGTTCAACATTAAGAGCATTCAGGGAGTAGGAGGGCTGTAGGGTAATAGAGGTATTACTGGAACAGATGGGACCTGCAGGGTTTCCTAAATGGCTAGTTGAACCTTCCATAGTCTTAGTGGACATCCTGCGACCATCAGAAGAACTAGATTACACACAGTCAATTATTTACTTGCAATGACTTCAGCACATAGCACCACAAAATGCTTTAATAGATTGGACAGCTTAACGACAAAATTATCCCAAAGAACTGGAAAAAACACATAATACATTATCACGAAAACAGTAACGTCGAAATTACAGAGCGTGAACAGCACCAGACTTTCTCCGTTACTCTAGCAAACAAATGGACACATGGAAACCAATATCACATGTACAGATATCAATATTTATTCATCAATCTTTCACGTCTCTGTAATATTAACGTCAAACTTTAATTACACTATTATGACAACTCTGGGAGCCTGGAAATCTAACACACTAGCAAACTCAGACTTTACGATGAATAAACCTGAACTTATGGTTGACTAATGGAAGAAGCAGGTAATCGGCCGACACTCAGACACTGCATGTCATCACACAGGAAGGACCCGGGAGACCAGCCCGCTATCTGCTGAAACTGAAAAGCATGAGGAATACTGGTCAAACTTTTTTGCTCAAAATAGTTGAACTTTACAGTATTGTTTGTGCTGAATTCAAACATCTAAATCAGATTTGAGATATGATTTCCAGTGACACACAATTAAACCTTATGCTATATGTATATTTATTAGAGATGCACAGATTGTTTTGGCCAACTATGAGTATCAGCCGGTTAAAAAATAGCTGATATTTACCACCGATAAAACAGTGACTGACCCGTGCTGCTCTGCACACATGCCTACTGAACAGCAAGAAAAATGTCTGCTGTGTGGAATTTATTTTAATGATAGTGAAAATGACATTAGAAATGTATTTTGCAAACATAGCTCTGCTAAAATTTCACAAGGAAGATCTATTAATAAACACTTCAACATCACAAACTTGACTGCTCACCTTAAGGTGTCAGAGTTTATGAAAAACAAATCCTGTCAAATAGAGAAAGCTGCAGTACGACCGAATAACGGTACCGCGAGCGTTTGATAGCAAAAGAAAATTCCTTGCAGACAGTGCAAAATCAAAAGATATTACTCCTGAAATGATCACAATTGATGATCAGCCCTTGCCTGTTATAAATGTTAGAAATACATAAGATGCATACACCTTATATACATGTTATATAACACAGTGCTCTGAGACTGTAGTTCTATGCCAGAGTTGGTGTTGTTTTCCTACCAAAAGATAAATACATTTTTAATTTATTTGGGTGGAGTGTCCCTTTAAACTTATTTAAGCCGAACCTCCCAAACAATTGGTATTGGTATGAGTGTCAGTTTTTGAAATAATCGGGTATCGGAATCAGCCAGAATTTTCCTTACAGGTGTATTGCTAATATTTACAGTATATGTGTCTGGTGGAGGTTACTCATCCTAAAGGCAGAAGTGTATGATTTCCTGCTGTACTTGGCC
>JABFDZ020000109.1:17849459-17859991 GCA_019775955.2 Pollimyrus isidori | reverse complement strand
CCCCCCCACACCCCCCCCCCCCCCCCCCCCCCCCCCCCCCCCCCCCCCCCCCCCCCCCCCCCCCCCCAGACCTTCTTACATACCACGTCACCGGTGCTAAAGTGATTTTTGGCTTCTGTTGTCTATGAGCAAAGCAACACCAAGAGATGTGCAAGAAAGCAACAGACCATAAAAACAGCAGCATCTCCTACATTATGATTTAAGAGATGGGTTTGGGAGATCATTAAGTTGCAAATTAAGGGATATGCTGTCAACAAATATCACCCACCTGCTTGTCCTATGCAAGGTCTGGAGCCTATCCCAGAAGCTATGGGTGCAGGGTAGGGCATGAACAACCCATTGCAAGGCACACTCACTACTCACACTGGCAGCCAGTTTGGCAGCTTCAAATTACCTTAACATGTTTTTGGACTTGGGGTGGCAAACCTGGAGAACCCAGAGGAAATGCCACAACAACGTGGAGAGAGCGTGTGGATTCCACCCAGGGACAAGGAGACTTCAACACTGGTCCCAGCTGTGCTGACCACTGCACCCCCATGGTGGTCCACATAAGTACCATCCCTTAAAAAAACAACTAATGCATGAGTTAGCGATGTGGATCTGTGTGACTGCGGTTCTATGCTAGTGACGATCATTTGAATAGAATTTGGACTAAATCGGTAGTGTCGTTCTCAACAATATTAAGTAACGCAAACTGCTCCCTCACCTGAATAAAACTCCCCGCTAACTTGCTCGCCTTTTACAGAACAAAATTTGTCTGATGTCTGTATTAAAGTAACTGCAGTTGGTTAACTCATAATTATTTAAGTTGAGTCACATGGTCTGTTTGCGCTGCAAAATCAATACAATATAAGCATAACAGGAAATAGCATGCTGATGGGAGAAGCCTGAGCCCCAGATGTTAATTTAGGTATTAAAGCTAATTTGCCGTATCATTAATCATCCCCCCCCTTGACACATCGTATATTTTTGTTTTTGTTTTATTTTAACAAATTGAAGAATTGCTTTTGATTGATCTGAGGTGTTTCTCTGCAGGTCACGTATATGTTTTCATTTGTTTCTGCCAGACTGGAGCAAACTCCTCTTATTTCACAGCAGCCAAAATGTTTTGAATGACACAGTTTGGTTCATCGCTGAGAGCCCAGCCCTCCAGAACATGCTTATGGTTTTATTGTAAGCTTTGATGCGCTCTTGTGTTTCAGTGTAATGCTGCACCGTGTGGATGCAAAATGGCGTCCTTGGTGACACTTGTGTCAATTGGATAATGTATCATTTTAAATTTATAAAGGGACACCTTTGGATGAATTGAAGTGAAACAACCATAAACGCCTTTCATTTCAGTGATTGACAGGTGTGTGTGTGTGTTTGCATTTGGGGATCAAAATGTCCCCAAAAACCAATACAATAGAAGAAAAATAGAAGAAAGGTCTATTTTGTTTGATTACTTATGGTTAAGGTTAGGGCTGGGTGGGGGTTAAGGTTGCCATTGTTGGAATTAGAGTTTCGCCCATAAATATGACAGGATGGACCTCACAAAGATATAAATACAAACGTGTGTGTTTGTGTGTGTGAACACTGTAAAAAAAAGGAAATACATTGCTTATTAGTTGAATTGAAGCTTTGATTTTCCAATGTAGGTTTTCATTTTCCAAAGGGAACTTTCCCCGGATATATAAGATCACAGTGAATGAACTGAAGCACGGATGGAGATATTTGCTTAAGATAATTGCTGCTGTCGCCCACGTTACCCGGGAACACTGTGTGCAAGTCAAGCTAGTGTGGGGTTTATCTCTCAGCGGCATCAACACCTCCAAAGGAGGTACAGCCCAGGCCAAGGTGTGCCAGGTGGGAAGAGCATGCCCAGAAGAATGAAAGCCGCACTGGCACACGCATTCCGCAAACTGGGAGCACTGGGAGTGGATCATTGCGCAACACTACTGCTTCACTCCTGCGTGTGGGGGTCTGCTTTCCGCTGTACAGGGAGTTTGGATGTTCTCATCGTGTCGCATGCGGTTCCTCCTCGTGCTATAGGCCAACTGTGTGTGTTGCTGTAAGAAGGCATATGCCCTGTTATGCACTGGCAGCCCAGCCTGGGTCACCCCAGCCTCGTGCCCTGTGCTGCCTGCATGTGATAGGCTCCAGACCAGTCTGCAACTTCCACAAGGATAGGTGGTTAGAAGATGTGTGGATGGATGGATGGATAGATAGGTGGCAACACTGGAGGATTAAGATGCTCACTGGCACATGCTTTCATGCAGATCCTCACACAACATTATCATTGAAATGTGACAATAATATAAAATCACAGTCATTTTACAATATGAATACAACGGGAAAATCGCATTAGTATATATTTAATTTATGTTTAAATATTAATTTAAATATTCATTATACGTAAATAATTGTTAAAGGGAATTGTCTTACATGAGTATGAGAAACGCTTTTATGATTTTTAAAATTTGTTATTGCTCATTTTCCTTCACGATTAATCCTGGGCAGTTAAAATGACAGTTGTCCGGCTGCCACGTTTACGGTTGGAGGATAAACGGCGCACATCCTAACCATAGAACCAACTCTGGACTGTAAAAGAAACGACGCCTCCCGAAGTACAGTGTTCTCATGTTTTGCGGCTCCTCTCCATAGCTCGCGTTTGCGATGGCCGTTCGGAAGAACCTATTGACTTAAATTGACAAAAAAAATAATAATATTTTTTAGCGAGATGTGAAAAGGTGTGGGCAGGGTAAGGAAACCGCAGGCTTTGGCGAGAGTCGGTGGCAGCGTTTTCCATACTGTAGTTTCTCTGCATTAATCCATCAACGGTGACAGGCGCGTAGAAAGCGATAGCCTGCATATCGCGGCCAGCGCTGAAACGAAAATAAATGAACTGATTACACCTTAAAAAAGGCAGTCCTTCAGCAGCGCACGGTGATATTTTCTCGGAGGCAATTATCCATATCAAATACTTTATGAGCCATGTGTGTAAAGTTAAAGATTTCTCCAGACTATTTGGAGATTTAAAACCTTCCACATAAGAATACGACACTACCAATAGGTCTATATAAATCGTACAAATTGTAACAATCTGTTATGCCCCCTTCTTAACCACGGACGGTTATTCATATACTTACGTTACCACATTATAACAAACATGTAAATGAATATCCAGTGTCCAGGGCTTTCCTTATGAAATTCGCAGCATCGTTGTGCCGGTTTCGATGACAGGACTGCACACCATCATGGATTTGTTCCGTGCAGTAACAGTGATTCTGTTCGGAAATCCTTGCTGATCCCTTGTTCCACTTAACACAGTGATCCCCGGATCTCTCCTGACGCTCCGCTAATTCAGTGTGAATATGCATGCTAATGCACCGCCTGGTGCATTCAGGGGAACAGCGCGCTCTGCGCTCGCCGACACCATATAATCCGTCGTTCCGTTTACCGTGAACGTGCAATGCGGTGTGGCGAGATGACGCCCGATGACAGGGGGGTCGGGTATCGTAGCGGACAGCCTGGCGAAAGGACTGCGCCCTTGAGGGCTCTGCTGGTTCAGCACATCAATGAGTCGGGCCTGTGAACCACGCAGGATCAGACCGTAATACTGACACTACTTATTGGCAGAAACTTATGTATCTTGTCGGTGTCGAGGTTTTATTTTAGATGTGCTGTTCTTAGAAACTGATGTTTGGGTGTTATACTAGAAACAGCAAAAATATTTAATATAATGTAGATTTCTAACTGTGATAAAACACAAGCAGAATGTCACTCGAAACAGCAAACTTAAATAATGTGAACATGCTATTTGATACATTCGGTGTTATTAGCTACATTGATAGCTGCATGCTATAGAAAAACATGCTTGTTTATCACGGTATAAAAAGTGAGGCCTTTTTTGGGCTTATTAAGCATTTTACGTTCACACTGCTCCGTCGTAGGATTAACAAAATGTGATTTAAGACGTAAATTAGTACAAAAAAATCAAAGCAATACATTTTCAGATATTTTCGAACTTAACGGGGTTTTTTACACATGGGAAAAATATTACGTGGGACCGCTGATGTAAGGTAACTTTCGTCTCTGCAGACAAATCCATCGTTCTTTATTATAGGCATTATATACTGGAGAAAACGGCAAACTTCCGCATACGACAGCTTTGACTAACAATAGGCTACTAAATTTGTATACCTGCCAGTGTTGTATCAAGCCAAAGCAAAACAAATACATGTAATTTGAAGCGATATATTTGCATCTCGTTTACATCGATATTTCTCTTAAACTGAAGGAGGAATATTGAAGCAATATTATGTTCCAGTGTATACCCGAAACTCAATCCACAATGTAAAATATGTGACAACTGTCTTCACTACATTATTCTCAAAAAGAAATCTCCAAGAATGTTGCCTAAACCGTTTAACGTTTAAATATCATTAAATATTACCTCTCGTTAATGTTCTGCAATGAAATATTTCGGTAGCCTACAGGTTATGACAAATAAATTTGCACCTTTAATAACCTTACTTTGCATGTACATAAATCAGGATTAAAAACGCAATGCCAAAATTTTATTTGTAGTATAATAAATAATGCGTGCGTTATTATCAAAACCAAAAATATATTTAACAATGAAATATGTGCTGAATTTGAGCAATTCGCAGGTGAAACAGTAATTAAAATAATTTTATTATAATTTTTATTGTTCCATAAGCATGCGCACTCCCGTTTTCTTTAACAATAATTACAATTGGTGTTGTATTGTTGCAGTATAACTGGATTATGATTAATTGTTACTCCAACTGTTGCTGAATATAATTAGATATTAGTTGTTTTCTCTTTGCATTCTTACTTCTGCCCGTTTCTCTAAATTTCTACAGTAACAGAGCGCATATGCTATTCGACAGATATTCATATATGCCGCTCAGGAATACAAACAAACCTACATTTATATGAATGCCTTAACGATGCACGTTACAATTACAACGCACAATGTCAAAGCATAAAACAACAAAACGGTGATATTTGGTGATATCTTTCAATAAATATTCATTTAAAAAAAAGAAGTAAAAAATATTTGAAGGTTGCAAATGCGATAGTTGTAAAATACTTTTTCCGAATTCTTCAAAGATGTCGCTGACCTTTATGGGAAATGGAAATGGACATATTGAGGATCGCGTGCGAATTTCAATATTTAAAATACAAGTGAATCGTCTGCAGCGAAGCGGGCAGCGTTTGCGACCACAGCGCACTCTATTCAAATCGCCTGACTGATTTCTCGCGTTCATCAAGCATGTAATTCAGCTCATTCAAAATAAAATCAGTGGCATTGTCGAACAAATTGCGACGACTCCAAAATGTGTCGGAATATGAATTAGACAATATGTATATTCTGAGGGACAATATTCGCGCCTGACGTTTAACAATGATTTAATTCTGTTTCAAATTTCCCTGTGAGTTCATGACTTTGCATCGTTTCTGTGTGTTTTTAAGCGCACTATGCGTTGGCCTATGAATGAATGCAGCAACACGATCATCTTCGTCGATGTAAAAACAGTGGTTAAAACTCGACCAATAGCATAAGGATCAAGCCAAACAACAGGCTATTTATTGTCTAGTAAAGCGTTCAGATGATAAATGTCACTGCTTGTCCGTTTTATTACACTGTACCTCGTTTCACCCAAGACTGCGTGGACACTGTGACGTAACGGTTTGGACGCGCGCCCCCCAGCTTGCTCGGTCATTCGCGCCTCCCTCCCTCCCTCCCTCCTTCCCTCCATCCTTCCATCCCGCTCAGTGCGCCTCCGCTTCTGCGAAAGGAATTAGCGGCTGCTGCTTAGAATATCATTCCATCTTTTAGGATTATCGACCCCCGAACAATGCAAACTAGAAGATCAGCCCTGGGACAGGGAAAGTGCAATTACTGACAGTGAAGGAACTCCGTGTTTTCTATAATAACGGATGTGGGCTGTGCGACAATGTGAATCCCGCAGTTGAAACCTGGAGATCATAGCAATGGATTTCTTTATGTGTTTATAAAGGCATGTTGGAATGAAGAGCGTTCACGTTTATCACCATTTATGCATTTTCATCATGGATTTTTTCTTTTCGTATTCGACTGAAGGCATCAACAACATTGGAGGAATCTTGAAATAACTATGAATACATGCAGGTAATTCTGATTTACCCACTACCTCAGATCGTCAACATTTGATTAATTATGGGCGTCCCCAAGAGTGGTTTAAACGGCTCCCGGTACACGGGAAAGTTTCTTGGCGAAAGGCCTCTCAGCGAACATCAAAAGGACAATATTTACATGGGATTCATTTGAAGAAGTAAGAGCGAAGAATTTCGGCCCCTGCTTTTGAAAGGTTAGTGAGCTGCAGTCCCGGGGTCGTAACTAGCTTACGCTTCGCGTGTTCGTTGGAATTAAAAGAAATTTAACATTCGACACCTCTTTGGAAGTTTGACTGGGATATTCCTACGTACAGGACGTCAAGGTAAACTAAGAAGTTTGAGTTTATTTGAACTAGGCCAGAATCAGTACAGTCCGCATAACTAGGGAGGATTTACATGCCGTATATATCATTGGCCAATGACCAAAACAGTTGTTAACCTTTTCTATTGTCATGGTATTGAAAACTTAACCCACTGTGAAATATGTTTTTTTTAATAGTTGATTGAGACCTAATTGTAGGAATTTGTTGTTGCGCTTATATTTAAATATGGAACACAGTTGGTGTCTTTGCGGAATAAAAATTATTCGTAATTTGAATAGACTTAATTTTGACCTGTATATTTAAACTGACAACTGCATACTGCTTGTTTACAATTAAATGCAACGGGTTTAAAACATATTTTACTTACGCTTTTTTTTCGCCGGCAAATACATGAAGATCAGACAGCCAAAGGATTGTGTATATAGGCCTATAGTGTTTTTAAAATATGATAACAGACGTACTATTTAAAAAAAACATGTCTTCTTTTGACGAATATAACCATTTTCTGATTCAAAGATAAAGGAAAAGTGGCCGCAGTTTCGGAGCTGGAGAAGGCATATTGTTATGCGAGCGAAATTATTTTTCATAAGTCAGAAATGAAGGAGAAGTCCAAGAATGCAGCGAAGACAAGACGGGAAAAAGAAAATGGAGAATTTTACGAACTGGCGAAATTATTGCCCCTGCCGTCGGCCATCACTTCGCAGTTGGATAAAGCCTCCATCATCCGACTGACCACCAGTTACTTGAAGATGAGGGCCGTCTTCCCCGATGGTGAGTTTCTCTACAAACACCGTGTCCTTAACCGTATGGACTGGTTCGTAATTAATACAGCCTGTGAATTGTCAGAATATAGTAAATTCAATCCACTCAAGCTATGTCTCACAACACATTTTCTTAATGCCTAACTGAGTAACTTTTAAAGTAGCCTTGCTATCTGTTAGTAGAGTCCCCCGGGAGGGGGGCTGCTTAATTATTATACATTTGCTCGAGCGTGTTTTCACGGACTTCGGTTACATCAAAATGTATAGTCGCATGTGTGGCATTAATGTCATCATGATTTAATAATAACATGACAGTATTTCAAAACGGCACTAACCTTCTAAAACTGATATACGGTGCACGTGTTTGTGTGTTTCATAGAGGATTAATAAAAATTGATAATGTAAATAAGGAAAATGTACATACTAATGCGGAATGTGCAGTTTTGTTTGCATCAGATTTCCGCTATAGTTTAAGGACGATGATAAATTATCTAATTATCCTTAGTAAAACGAACAGTTCAGCGGGTTGTTAGAAGAAAACATCCTTCCTCTGCGTAAAATGAGTCTGTCATCACTCATCATGTCACTTAAAACGTACACATGGGTCATCCCCCCCCCCCCAGACCCCCCCAATCTTTCCTTTGATGTCAGATAGCGGGTACAGCACGAGGAACCGCACTTTAACGCCAGGGTTTCCTTTTTTTTCGAAATAGTCAAATTATTCATCAAAAACGGAAAGCAAGTGACGTTACAGACGGCTGAGTAACGAGATGGTTAACGGTCAGTGTCTTATCACGCGCAAATGTTAGCAGTGCATTACTAGGTATAGTATTTAGGTCAGAAACACTTAATTTAAATGGCATAATTTTAAGGGGACTCACGAGCATTATGATTTTTTAGACAACCATCGTGAATTAGAATATACAGAGCTTCATTAGCTGGTTTAAAATTTATTAGGTGGTTTTTATTAACGAGGCAAATAAACCTAATTTAGCGTGTATTTTTGTAGCACTTTACAATGCTTATCTGAATTAAAACCAAATTACCAAATCTAAATGGGGTGGTGTGGATAATTTGTGGTGAATTTTGATCTTAACAGGAAACTCCATCGAGTCAGTTATCTTGATGATTTTTTTTCGCTGAAGACCCACTGAATTTAATTTTCCATTTAGAAAACGCATATACACATATATTAAAATGTATTAATATACAAGGCAAAGAAATAATTTAAAAATAACTCACGTTTGGTAAATATTTGAAAAAGTTTTTCTTTGGTAATTATCCAGACATTTTAAACACATTTAGTATATAGGCCTATTTTATTATGGTAGGCTATATATAGCTTTGTATTTTATAACGATTTGTTATTATTAATGTACGTTTTAATATTGTATGCCTATGTCAATACACATTAGCTAACTAATCTGCAACAATGATATTCTGTGCCTTTTTTTTGTTATTATAAATTAATGGGGTATAAGATATTTTCAACAGGTGCGCGTGAGGCCGTGAATTAAGCTCGTGAAACAGCAACGTTTTGTTTGATGCCGGTATTCAGAACACAAAACATGTTAAATTAAAAATGCACAAATAATTTTGTGAACGCTGGTAAAACGAAATATTGCCCTTAAAAATCTGACTGGCGATACATTCAATTAAAATGTGGCATTTGTGTTAACAACTTTAGATATTTCACCCAGTGCCCGCTAAAATGACGTTTTCTAAGATAAAGTGTGTCCGTTTTGCGACAATAACATTTTTTACTGTTACGGTGTAGCCGCTATAATGTACTTTAACACAGCTGAAGATCAGGTTAGCGAATTAGAGCTGCGTACGGACATTATTGTACAACTTTAACACAATTATACAAAAACAATTCAGATATAGTCAGTAGTCCTCTTTATTAACTTCATATTAAGGATACTCTCGAACATAATTTTTACTGATTAGATGATAAAAAATGCGTAATTTTGTGGAAGTGAATTGAGCTATATGAAACATCTATTATCACTGGATTTGAAAGTTTTCTAATAATTTGAATATACTTCTAAAAATTTAGCTTAACGTTTAATTGTTTGTTTTAGCAACTCTATATTTATATTTCCCATACTGGGTTATTACTATTACTATTGCAGATATGGTTATATGTAGGGCTACATTTTCATCTTTATTTTTTAGATATAATAGATTATATTGATACTCATATTTGGCGGTAGCGTTGCCGTTACTACGCCGGATTTTATGTCCCGGCGAAAATTTTAGCAGCCTAGTAACTCCTTTCCTTTCTTATAATATGATATTATTAGGAACTTATTGGATTTCGGCATTATTGTGAATAATTTTGTCCTCAATTCGCGACAGATGTGTGCAGTTTATTTAAAATAATTAGGCTACAACGTACAAAAGCCTTGTAGCCTAAACGCGCTTTTTATTGTAATAAAATGAAAAAGGATTCGAGACCCGTTAGACATGCTGAAAAATTTGTGACCAATTTTTTAAATATATTTTCATTGTAGATATTGCCTGCTCATTTTTAATATGCTGTGCCTGTATAGTAGCTGAAAAGCTCACTAAGTAACCCGATTACTGTATTCTTATCGACTAATCTAGTTAAATTAGTTACATACGTTTACGAGTAATGCGGACAGTCTGACTGACCTCATGGCCCGAACGGAAGAGCTGATCCCAGGCCGGCTGGACACGCAAATGGCAAAATGGCTTCTTCAAACTATAAGCAGTAGCAACTTAACATTTAACATTTTAAACACTGGCATAAGGAAAACAATTACAGACTTTACAAACCACCAATTTAGTATAAAATTACATTTTTTCTTGTTCACAGACTGCTCAGATTTATTTGAATCTTAATTTTATGCCTAAAAATCCCCGCTTTAACTATACATTAATGTTACGTTCTATATTCATTTTAAAAATGAAATGATACACACAGACAGGGCATTAACAGTTATTTTTTACAGTAGTTACTGGGAAATGTAGGCCTCAAACTGTCCATACAGCATTTCTGGGAATAATTGAAAGCTTTTTCATTTTTTTTTTCATTTTTTTTTTCATTTTGTGCAGGGCAGTCAAAGTAACACTTTTATATTATTTTGCATAACTGTCCTGCAAATCACCATCAACCAAATGCACTAGTGATTTTTATGTGGCGGTCGGAGTGACAGATCAGTTGTCGTTCTGACACAACATGCTCGGCGGGGGGGGGGGGGGGGGGGGGGGGGGGGGGGGGGGGGGGGGGGGGGGGGGGGGGGGGGGGGGGGGGGGG
>JABFDZ020000109.1:17823458-17840875 GCA_019775955.2 Pollimyrus isidori | reverse complement strand
CCCCCCCCCCCCCCCCCCCCCCCCCCCCCCCCCCCCCCACAAACCCCTGATTTACTTAAGCAAATTCATGATGTACAAACCATACTTCCCCCATGGGATTTCCTAGCAAAGTTTGGTTCTGGCCTTGTTCAGCTAGTGAGGAATTTAGCTATCCCCACATCGTCAGGGAAACAGGCAGAACCGGCACTGGCTTCGTGAACTTATCATAAAGCAGCTCCATTCTGTCCCACTATGGGGGAAAGAAGCTTCCCCACACAGCTAGTTCTGAAGCCAAACAGCTTTCCCTACAGCTATTATACAATTAATTCCCCCTCTCTGGCGAGGTATGTCAATCATGGGCTGGCCCTATCATTTTTCTTGCAGAACAGCTGTGTTTCATGACTTTAAATTAATTCTCCCAATCAGCCATCCCCATTAATCAGCCTGTGGGGTGGGGGGGATTTATCTGAAGTTTACATTGGCAGTGAGTGGTCCATTTACACTAAATAGAGAATAAATCATTGCCGAGCTCAAGAGACTTTCCTGGACGGCCAGGCCGCAAGCGTGAGTAAACAGGAAGTGGCATCGATAAACAGGACATGACTGCTTCCTGTTTTGGCGGCCAGGAGGGTCACCTGATACGGCAGCGTTATTAGTGACGTGCAGCACAGGAGCAGGGCGTCCTGCCCATGAGTGAATAATATGTCATCAAAGGGCTAAATGGCACAGCAGTGGAAGTGACCATTCATTCTGGAGTTATTACCTAGAAGCATGGATGAACCTGCTTTGCTTGGAGTGACAGGGTTTCAATCAGGTGGCATTTGGTGGCAGAATCCTGTCTATAACATTAGTGGATGTATTTAGCAGACACTTCTGCGTAAAGTGATGTGCTGTAGAACCAATGCTAATAGTAACTTACAGGCATAGATTGATCAAAGAGCCAACTATGCACAAATCCATTTAGGCTAAGCTAATAAACATAGTTGATTACAACATTGCAAGAACTACATAAGAGAGATATTCAGATCAAAGATACCATGAAGACTAGGGTCCCAACTACACAAGGACAAAAATACATCCATGTTGGCATGAGGCCACAAAATAGAGAGAACAGATAAAGACAGAGCAAGTCAGTAGTTGGATGAGCCATGGTTTTAAACAGTACTGGTTGAAAGCTATGTGATGCACTTACAAAGCTTCACAGTCAGAGTTCCCCGTAGAAGACAAAGTGATATCTGCTTGCTAAGTTTGTGCCCCATCAGAAGATGGCGCCCTAGGCAGCTGCCAATGTCACTTAATGGGTTGACAGGAACTGGTGTTGAGGCTTGTCTTCAGGGTTGAGAGCGACTCTTGATTACTGGTTGTAGGCGGTTTGGGTGGGGCTGTGGATGGGAAGCCTTGCCTGGGTATATGTTATTAGATGGGATGTGTGACCCAAGCGTCTGATTCGTCCAATGGCCAGGTGATCCACTGCAGCGGCTACCTGAAGATACGGCAGTTCGTGGTGGACATGACGCTCTATGACTCCTGCTACCAGATCGTGGGGCTGGTAGCAGTGGGCCACTCGTTACCCCCCAGCGGCATCACTGAGATCAAGCTGCACAGCAACATGTTCATGTTCCGTGCCAGCTTGGATCTCAAGCTCATCTTCCTGGACTCACGGTAGGACACCACAGCTTCCAGCGGTGGGCCGCCGAACCAGCACTGAGCTCACTATGCCTGCAATATCCAGGCATATTATGAATATGTAACCATGCAGAGCTGGTCAGACATCACTGTATGCCATGATGTTTATTTAGGGTGGCATGCTAGTCTTGCACCTCCAAGGTAGGGGATTTGCATGCTCTCTCCATTGCATGGTGCAATCCAAGGCACGCTATCCTTGGTAGAATACCTGGCATTTTTTAATTGCCGATATTGTGTATGGACTGGCTCATGCAGAGTGAACCCCAGCTCCGTGCTGCCTGGGATAGGCTCCAGCTCATGTGCCCCCCCCAGGAAAAGTGGTCGGAAGATGGCTGGGTATTTATATTGAATTTACCCAAGTCCCGCTGCTTCTGTGTGCTTCAGGGTGGCAGAGCTGACAGGCCACGAGCCGCAGGACCTGATAGAGAAGACCTTGTACCACCACGTGCACGGCTGTGACGTGTTCCACCTGCGATATGCGCATCACCTGCGTGAGTGTTCCCCCAGGGTGTGCTGCCCACCTGGTCGCTCATGGGAGTTTTACTTACACAAAAATGTTCTGGGAGCAGAACAAAAAAAAGGACTGGGTCCAAGCAACTAGAGGAAGTGGGAGCAACCAATCAGATATCTTAGACCCACCTCCTCTGCAATCTGACTGGTTATCTCTCTGAACAAATCATTTTTCATTCCGTCTCCAGGGCACTTTTGCGTAAGTAAAACTCCCACAAGCCACCTGGTCTGCCATGAGCCTCCAGATACGCCTCAGAGGCTGATTTATCAATACACACCAGCAGGAGTGGATGTTTTGTTTCAGGGGCCCCACTTAAAAAGTCACTTTGGGGGTCCCCCTGCTCCCCAGAATGATGACTGTTTGTGGTCAATAGGGGGTCCCTCGCACCTCAGGGGCCTCACAAATTTGTGGTTTGATTATTGCTGCATGCAACACATGGGTGTTTATGTTAGGATGTAGAGGGTAATTTTTCTGTCACAGCTGGAAATGGGAGATGGCCGTGAAAATGACACAAGCAGACTTCCCTCTGCCCTCCCGCCCGTGTTTCGAAGTCCTTGCTCCGGCAGCTTTCCATAAGCCTTGCAATCTGAATCACAAGTGCCCGGCGGCAGAGAGATGATCACATTAAGGGGTGGGAGAGTCACGTCTGTTGATGCATGCAAGCCGCTCTCTGGCACGACCTGAGATACGCAGAAAGCTTGGGGATGGCGGCCGCAGATGTTTCCAATGCGGCGTCGCCTCACGCAGGACGTCGTGCAGACGAGCGGTTAGCGTTAGCGAGGCATTTCGCGACAAGAGGGGAGTTGAGATCGATCAAGGGGCAAACGGGGTCCAAAGGAAGCTCTCCTGTTATCCCTCACAGTGCTGGTGAAAGGTCAGGTGACCACCAAGTACTACCGGCTGCTCTCCAAGCACGGCGGCTGGGTGTGGCTGCAGAGCTACGCCACCATCGTCCACAACAGCCGCTCGTCGCGGCCGCACTGCATCGTCAGCGTCAACTACGTCCTGACGTGAGTCCCCTCATGCCCCTCCAGAAAGCCGCCTGGGGGGTGAACCGAAACCTTTCATGTCTTTGCAGCACCTGTCACAAGCCCCACAGAATCACACATGTAAAGTCTCAGAAAATAAAGGTTACTTTGTTACTTTGCACTTCCCCTGCCACCCCCCGGAGGATGGGCTCCTCTTTGAGTCTGGTTCCTCCCAAGGTCTCTTCCAGGTTCCTCTTTTTTCCTTTTCCACTGTCACCACTGGATCGCTCACTGGGGGCTTTGGGCAAGAATAGTGTAAAGCACTTTGAGACAATGTAATGCAAAATAAATTGAACTTAATGGGTAATAAAATGTTTAAAGAGATGGGGCCGCAGGTGCCAGGTAAAAGCTGATTGGCTTATAGAGTGCCCCCCTCCCCTGTCATTCTCCGATTTTTAACACATCATTTGCATGAATTATAGCCCCTCTTATGCCCCCCCACCTTGCAAAACCCTACAGTCCTTCTGGTTTAGCAGCCAGTGGCCCACAGCCGTCTGTACCCTCTGCAGAGACGTCGAGTACAAGGATCTGCAGCTCGCACAGCACCAGAGCCGTGGGGCCAAGCCAGGTCTGGCTTTCAAGAGCAGCCTGGCTTCACCTCAGGACCCCCGCAAGCAGCTCAAAGCCAAAGCCATCAAGACTAAGACCAAACTGAAGAGCGCCCCCTATCCCCAGGTGAGCTTCCAGCATTTTCCCTTAGAAAATATTGCATTTATATTTATATATGGGTGAGTTGCCCGAAGCCTTCTGTACGCTACGTAATTCCTAAGTTCTTTCAACATAGAAATATGAACCTTACAGCGTTAAGGTTTCAGGAAACTCACTCCGGGACGTGTTTCTTGTCATTGTAACAAGTTACAACAAACCTGTTTGCCTGGGTGGGTAGGAGCGTGCAACGGCAGCCTAAAATAGGTGTAAATCTGCAATTCACAAACCAAATGCTTATGCTAGTAATGATATGCAGGGTGCCACAGAAATGTTTATTAATGAGGTCAGAAAGTGAAGTTTTTAGGAAACAAATGAAGACAGCTTTGAGCAGCGAGCCCTTAAACTGCCAGCCATAGATTAACGCTGGACACAATTAACTATATAACACTAATAAATTAATGTGACTACCGGTAAATGGTGAATAGTGAGGCCCAATCAAGGCTGGTTTATGTTCAGGCACATTAAGTCTGAACTGGCATTTTTTTATTGCAGCCAAACAGCTCGTTCAATCAGGACAAAACAGAGCACCCCCCGCAGGCCTGGAGCTGGAAGGAGAGCCCTCCATACAGCCTGACCCCCTGCCAGGAGCAGAGTCCCACGGCAGAGGCCGGGGGCGATGTGCTCTGCGGCGCCCCCTATGGACTGGCCGTCCCCTACGTATACAGTCACTTTGCTGCTGAACCAACTGCACTGGTTGGACGGAAGCCGCGGCTGAGACAGAGCCCCCCCTGCCAGCTCCTGGGCGCACTGCAGCCACACGGCGAAGGGCGGTGGGGCTGTGCCAATGCCCGCTCTGCCAAGCCCCTGCACGGGCAGGCACTCAGCAGCTCCCCCCTCCCCCACACCGGCACACATGCAGGTAAGCAGCAGTGCATTACACAGTCCCCCACGCCGCGCCCCATGCAGGTGAGCAGCAGTGCATTACACAGTCCCCCACGCCGCGCCCCATGCAGGTGAGCAGCAGTGCATTACACAGTCCCCCACGCCGCGCCCCATGCAGGTAAGCAGCAGTGCATTACGCTGGACAGGACAGGAGAGTCGGGAAAATGATCGTTTTCCAAATGGGAATGGTTCCCGAGGAAAATCTCATTCCAGTAATGAGTCGGATTAACAATAAATACACTGGATAACGCTCACCTACAGTGCCACCCCATCTCTCCATACTAGAACATTCTGGATGGACTTTTCCTGCTGTCACTTTCAAAACCATTAACCACATAAGTGAACGTGTTAAGCCCATAAGTCAGGGTTAACCTGCCGGGAAACTGAAGTTAAAACATGCAGGGAAAATCTGTTGGGGGGGGGGCATTCCTGAGGAAACGCTGGGAGGGGCTCAAGGCGTCCCTTCCTTACGCCGTGTCGTTAGCCTTGGTAGGACACCGCAGCTTTGAGAAGAGAGCTGGTGTTCAACTCACTATGTCTGGCATATTAATTAGTGTTTCTCGGTCCAGTGTTCAGAGACCCCCAGACAGTCCACATTTTTGCTCCCTCCCAGCTCTCAACACACCTACACCAGGTATTTGATGTTCCTCACCATCCAGGAGCTGGACTGAACAAAAATGTGGAGAGTCCGGGGTTCCCCAAGGACTGGGTTGAGGAATACTACCATAGCGTATCATTTTCCCCCCCCAGGGCCCCTGGCAGGCCGGAGGTATGTCAGCGACCCCACCCTCGAAGACTACACCGGCTGTGCCCCCTCCAGACCCAACAGCAGGTTCAAAGAGGAGCCCTTTGACCGCAGCACACTACACCACAGCAAGGCGGAGGCCGGGCTGCACGTGGCTAAGGGTGATGCCAAGAGCCCTGTGGGGGCCGCCGAGAAGGCCCCCCCCGGGCCCCTCAGTGGCTCCTTGCTGGACAGGGCCAGCTGTGAACACCTAAAGCCCCTGCAGGGCCTGGGCGCCCACCTGCCGATGCAGGTCATGCTGGAGCAGAGGCGGAGGCTCTGCCTGATGGAGTCACAGTACGGCCCCCTGGGGACACCGCATGCGGACAGCAACGGGGACCGAGAGACCCCCGAGCTCATGGAGCAGCCACAGGGGGGCGCCGGTCGGGCTGAGGAGGAGCCGAGGGCAAGCTTTGCGGGGGTGGGCATACAAAGCCAGACCCCATACGTGTCCCTCAACTTCCACCACGTGCTGGCCAAGCACGGCTCCCTGCAGGGGACACCCTACACGCTGGCGGGACACTTAGCCGATGGCTACAGCTACCGGGGAGAGGAAATCAACCCTTACGCTTACAGGGGCCAAAGTCCCCCCTCCTCACCGGAGGCCCACAGAGAGATCCCCCATTATATCGGCACCTCCGTCATCATATCCAACGAGAGGTGACACCCCCTGGGACTCACAGGACACAAAGCGCACCCCCTTATAAAGAAAACGAAAAAAAATAATAAAAAATCTCCCAGAGGTGCCAAGACTGACCTCATGTCAGACCTGACAATGCAGGATGTCCCACGAGATTCCCAGCGGACACCCAACTGTCAGGCTGCCATGCCAGTATTACACACCGACAAAGGGAACAAACTGTCATTTCAGGGGTTTTTGTTTTTTGGCCTGAATACATTATATTTTTGCAAACTATTTAGCAGTTAATATATCAGTGTCCTGCCCTAGTTCTAACAGACTTTTCTAATAGACAGATAATAATAAAATGACAATAAACATTCCAGGAAACACTCCTTTAAGATGATGATGGTACGTGGCAGAGAAACTCTGGCTGAACGGTCTATCTGAATTAAAGCGTGATTTGTTACGGGCCTTATCGACACGGGAACGAGCAGGTATACTTAGCATTTTCATACAGAATCGATTCCTTTCCGTCTAGAGGTGGGAAGGTTGCGGTAAACTTCCTGCAACTACTGCAATTAAAAAAAAAATGTTGATTTGCACCTTGCATGCTTGACCCTCATTATCCTTGCGGTATTGCAGCTGTATCGCTACCTTACCAGCAAACCAAGCTGCTGAATCAAGTAATATCAAGCAAGACTCAACCGTGGAAACAAGCCTCCGTTCTCCACATAAAGCTGTACTAAACCCAGTGTTTTTTTTTTTATTTTACACATTGTTTTGTATGTCCACATTCATTTAAATAAACCCCAAGTTTAATAGCCGTTTTGTACATCATTTTTAAAACATGCTTTATTTTTTGACGGCAAATCATGAAACAAAGAGTGGATGAGGATAATGGCTAGCACTGATGTAAATGGCATTAACTGTGACCCGGCCCAGAAGCTGCAGCGATTCCAAGCCGTGATGCTTTTATTTCACCATCACAGAGCAAAACCCAGGAGTTCTCTCAGGTTGAACACAACAATCGTATGTATTTATTCTTGTACGGCACTTAGCGGTTTGCTAATTGATGATTGTTGACGTGCATAATAAAAGGATAAATGACCTGGTTATGAACAGCATGGTGGTACAGCTGGATTTAACTTCCAACTTCAATAAATGGCCGTGTCAAGATTGATTCACGTTGTTACTTCTGAATGTCTGCTTTTACATGTATTTATTCAAAGCAATTGTTTTTTTTTTTTTGAGAAAGCAGAGTCAGCCAGTCCTTGCAGCAATGGGGTTAATGGCCTTGGTCAGGGGTCCAATAGTGAAAACACTCTGCCAACCCTGGGATTGAAATCTACCTTATATTATGTACAATAGACCCGACCGGCTGCCATTTTAAGCGGATTGTCTGACAGGATCGTTAGGAACGTTCTTCTGCTTAAGAATCAACTCATTTTTCCCCACCAGTGGTTGCTCTAGAGCAAAACATATTCTTTTTTTTTTTGGTAGATGCACTGACCAGCGGGGAGGCACTTAGGTAAGCCCCCACTCTCTGCATTTAATTTACTGCACTTGACAGGTCAGGGGTTCCCACCTGGATCACATCATTGAGCTTGTGGGGTGGGGGTGGGGGAAGTATCCAACACATTGGCGGTCGATTTCAATGCTCCCCTGGGGCTCCGAACATATAGCGACTGAGTCAACCTGACCCCATCCCTTTTCTCCTAGCTGAGGGCTACACCAGCAGCTGACGACACACAACCTGAGGTCCTGTCAGAGCCCCACAGTGACAGATGACTCCAGCTGGAGGGAATGTAGTAGACACTGGATCACAGGCACCAATGTTACACTCAACCCTACATTTCCTGATCTTCAAGGAGTATGACTACGGAGGTACATTCATGCTCAAAATGACAGATTTAAAAGAGAATCTCTGCCACGTGACAGAGAACATACCTCTTACTCAGAAATACTGTAATCCCCCCAGATACTTCTTGGTTTAAAAGTTACAGACTGAGCATCTTGAAAAGAGATGGTTTTGAAGGTGAGCCAAAGGACTGCGCCGTCCTCTCTAGGGGGGCTTTGGGAGTTAATGCGAGGCGTGATGTGGAAAATAGATTCCATCTGACCCCACAGACCCCCTGGGGGAAAATTGTTTAATAGGATATTGAAATGGTGAGCATTTATGGACTGAGTGCGGGCAATTTGCTTAATAAACTTTCAGGCAGCCACTAGCCACCTAAAAGCAGAGCCATACTCAAGGCCCTGGCAAGAATCCCACATTTCTCCCACACTGACTGGTCAACTCTTAGGGGGCGTGTCCAGGGAGTTACCACCCCGCCCACCAGTTAGCTGGGTGGCCCAAGCATAAATTGGTGGGGGAGGCCTTCAATTGTGCCACATGCCAGCTAGTCCCAGCAATCCTCTGGCACATATGTGGTGCTGCTCTGTGCCTTTGGAGATGAAAGCCAGCAGATGTTTGTTTTTATTCCATGATCATGACCAGTTGTGGGTTTAAAAAAAAAAAAATCAATACTATAAACTTTCTGCTGTGTCTTTGGGAACTGTTCCAAAACAACATGCGGGACGATTCGAGCATCTAATTTGGGCATCTCCGTGCCGATGACGTGGGGCCCCAGACGGTCTGCAGGGGCCCTGTACATATTTTCACCTCATCCAGTTATGATGAGCCAATGGCGTAAGGTGTCAGGGACAAATGAAGTGTCATCTGAGCATCTCAGCAGGCAGCCAAACCCCCAGATGCGGCCTCGAAGCGCGGGAGAGCGCCCCCCGCCCTGCCACTCCCCCCCCAACCATGCTCGCAACCGGGTCCACCTGCAATGCTGAGCTCTCCCGCACTTCATCTGTCCAACCCAGAAAAGCTGACAGTGAACAGGGAGATTCAGATTCAGGCAGGGTGGTTCTTGTTAGTGGCTCGTCGCTGCACCCTGCAGGCCTGGGCGAAGATGACGGCAGAGGTCTCCATGCGCTCCAGCGTCTTCTTCAGCACCTATATTATTCTCATATTTTACAGGTGAAATAACCAAAAGCTCCCCTGCAACAAAGTGATTTACAGCGCAGTCATTTGTTTTAATATTACACATTTCTAACAGTTACCTGTCTGCTGAGGATAGACAGGGCGAGCCTGTGCTCAGGGGCGGGGTGGCTGTGGTTGGGCCTCTTGACATGAGTTCACTGCTGCATGAAAAAGCAAAACTGATTTCTGACTGGGTGAAGTTAGGGCAGGCGTGGGGGGGGGCACACTGCACATGACATGCTACCGGTAATAGCTGCCTCCATGGGTCTCCTCTTCCAGAAAGACAAGCCCCTAAGCCTGCACAAAGCCCCCACCACTCTGGAAGCCTTCATCCTAGATCCCAGCGAACCATGTGTACATGAGCACACATTCACACCAGTTTGCCTTTGGTCTCATTTATCACCAGAGCACGACAATGCCTTCCGATACCTTCATTTCGCCTAAAATTTCCCCAATTTAAAAATGTCAATACAATCTCTTACAAAGACAGCTGACCAATTAACATAATTATCAACAAACTGCAGGATAAAGGCAAACATGAGTACAATCTAACAGCATTTTTTGAAAAAGAAAATCAACAGATAAAAAAACTCAACCTTCACGGTACACTAAGTACTTCAGAGTTAAAAATATTTACGGATTTTTATACGGTACAGGGCTGTATAAAGGGCTGTGAGGCATATTCCACTGAAGTCTACTGCTGTATACTTGGGTTTGAAAGTGTATGAATAAAAGTTACTTCCATATAGTGCTTTTTCAAGCACACAAAGTGCTGTGTGGCCCCCACATACCAATATGCACCAATATGCTCACCATACAGTAACTAAGGTGGTGACGAGGTGGGAGAGAATTCACAAGTTAGATATGGGAGAAGATTAGAAAAGGCCACAAGGGGCAATTCAGCCAGGACATCGGAATACACCACCCCAGCTCGTTCAAAAGAGGCCCTGGGATCTTTTAGGATCTCTGGTGCCGAGACCTCAGTTTTACGTCTCATCCAAACGATGATACCATTTTTACCCATGAGTGCACTGGGGGATTGGTATCCACACTGAGCACAGGATGGCTAACCTGCTTGCCACAGTGTCCCCATTAGTGCACTGGGATCCACCTAGACCACAGGATGGGCTAACCAGTTGGCCAACAAGCACTTCTTCCAGCAGCAATACCTAGTAGGCATCCCATCCAAGTCTTGGCCAGGGCCAACCTGTTTAGCACTAGGTGAATTAACTTGTCTGAGCAGCAGCTGCTAAAGTTGTAGACGCAAGTTAAACTGAGTCACCTTAAGTCAACATCTGCATCTGCATGTTAACAAACAGCAAGCATGACATGCTTATAAGCTTCAAATGTACTTCAATACTCAGAAAGAAATGTACAACTCTAAACAAGAAACACTACATACATGTTACTTCTGACTACAAGTGCTTTTAGAAAAAGAAAAAAAATTCTGAATTACTGATCCATAACAGGCAATATTTTAAATCAAACACAAGATCAAATTTAGGGTCAATAATGAAAGGGTTCAATGTAATTAACACTCTCTTTTGTCCAAGCTTCCATTGTCTATAAGAAGTTACTACCTAACATATATTTAAGCATTCAGAAAAAAAATTAATGGAATCTTTGCTGCAAATGGTCGTTCCTATACGTAGAAATACCTCCCTGTGCTATAAAAACAGATAATCTTTATCTAGGTCAAATGTGCACATTTATAAGCACATATATCTAGAGCGGTGGGGCTTTTGTTTTCCTAGGAAGTACATTTGATTGTGTGAAGCTAGTGGGATTCTGCACGCTGCCAACAGGAGGCAGTGGAGAGGCCGGTACGGACCAGCACTACTTGGTCACGATCAGGTTCTTTTGATACGCATTATGTCAAGTTGCCAATAGGAGGCGACGGAGAGGCCAGAGACAGACTATCGCTGCTTGGTGACAACAAGGTTCCTCAGCATGTCGAAGGAGTTGCCATCCGGGTGCACGGACACGACGCCCAGCTCTGCAGACTGCACCTGCAGGAAGCCATTGTCATCCAGGCCCACTACCTCCGCCTGGGGCCCGTCCTCACTCTGCAGGTGGACCTGTGTGCCACTGAGGGTTGGGGGGGGGGTGATGTGGGTCAGGGAGAGACAGGAAGGGGGGGTGGGCATCCTCATTTAAAAAGTTACCAAAGCTGCAAGTTACATGCCTCAGTTAACAGAAAATAATAAAGACTGACAATAAAGTCAAACTGCATTTCCTAAAGCCAACTGGACCTTAAAATTGGCTTGGTGTAGGGTCAGCATGAGGCTGTCTGTTGTACCACTGAATACACTTGAATTCACTGAGTTAACTTGTGTAAAGTAAAAAAAAAAAAACAAAAACTGGTATATACAGTACCAGTCGATAGTCTAGACACACCTGCTGAAAAAGTATTATCTTGAGCATGGGTGAAGCAGTGGCTCTGAGCCTAGGGCTCTAAGCCAGCAATTGTAAGGTTGCTATTTTGAATCTCATTAATGCCTGGAGTGATTTTACTCCGTTGGAACCTTGAACAAGGCCTGCAATTGCTTTGTCCTGGCAATGATGTCAATCTATATCCAACCCTGCAAGCAGGGCCTTCAACTTGTAGGAAAAATTTGGGGGCTGGTAGTAGGATTGGCACTCCAGTCACTGGAAAAACAACTCACGCTGTTCCACTAGTGTGGTGCTGAGGTATCACCCGCCACATGGCTGCTCTCAGGTTCTCATGCCTGAGGTGGTTTGTTGTGTGGTGGGTGTGGCAGTACGCTTTAATCAGCACATGCTCCTTGCCTTACCACCATTATCTTGTCAACAAGGAGAGAGACAAAGTTCTGGGACAGCTGACCTGGTCCCCAATCTCCAAACCTACACCCTGAAGAGGTGTTCTGGAATGAGTTGGATCAAAGAGATCCTTGTAGCCAACTTGTACCTAGAACTTGAGGAACCTCCTTCAGGACAGTTGGAGAAGCATTCCAAGTGTCTACATGAGGAAGCTGGCTGAAATTTTGGCAAGAGTCTACAATACTGTCACCAAAGAAAAAGGGGGTAAAATCTGAGATGATGTTGAACACTTCACTTGGTCACTGCAATATTTACTGTGTATTACTTCATTGCTTCAAGGCCTTTTCCAGAGTTTTGACTGATACCATAAATCAGGAAAACCTTAACATTTCTGAATACAACTCCCCATTAAGTAACCAAAAATGGCATACACTTTACTTTCAATTAATTTCTGATAGATAGTCTCCCAGGGTAGGTGGGTGACAGAATTTGCCTCACAAACTAACAATCATTTTCAGGGGATCTCTCCATTATTCTCATCTCCTCTTGGGTAGCCTAGAATTCCTTCTGACTTTTTATTACCGTTCAATCAAAGTTCTACTTCTGAAATACACAGTTGCACTGAGTACAATGTGAAGTGAAATGCTTGGTTGCATAAAGACATTAATCCATAGTCAAAAATATCTATAAATAGTGTGCAATTAAAGTCAAATTAAAGTTAAATGACAGATCGTAATGCAAAATGAATAAATTAGTCAGTATTTACTGATGTAAGCTGCACATGAACAGGTATGCTGAGCAGACTGTAGTGGACCATCAGTTATGCACAGGACATAGGTGTCCTCTTTAAAGATCAGAATTGTCTTTCTTTAATGCACTGGGGTCCCTTTTTCCAGGAGTGCAATATATTTATTTACATTTATTCAGCAACCTGATGCTTTTATACAAAGCAACTTGCAGTACAGGGAAGGGTTACAATTTGTATATGTCTGGGATTCAAACCCATGACCTCTGTGTTGTTAGTGCAACACTCTAGTTGTTGAACTAAGGCAGCAATAAATCTATAATTGTGTCTAAGGCAGTAAAGACAACCGTCGCTGTATACCTGTGCACCCATCTTTTATAGTACAGGGGAAGGACAGCCTGTGGACCCCCATCCTGGAAGGAGTCGATGAGCTCCTCTAGCAGGGAGACGCTGCGGGCAATGAGCAGGGAGGTGTCCAGGGGCTCCAGGGCAGACCCCCGCTGGCGGTTCTGTTGCTCCACCAAGTCGTTGATGCAGATGGTGGGGTTGCTGTTGCTGACGTTGAAGCCGCAGCCTGGTGAGATTATTCATCAGATCAGCACCAGGTATTCAGAACCCCCCCCCCCCCCATGGTCACCAAGCTGGGAATGGCTGGGAATCTCACCGATGAGCAGGTGGAACGTCGCCCCCATAAGGCTGGAGTTGACCAGCACTCCACCCAGCTTCATCAGGCTGCCGTAGTAAATGTCATTGGGCCACTTGACAGTCAGGTCGATTTCCTGGGAAGACAATCGCAGAAGGTGACGCATCAGCCGGCATCAAGAGCGGAAAATGCCCACAGAAAATGACACGAAAGCAGTGTTTCCCAGCCAAGTCCTTGGAGACCCCCAAAAAGTCCATGTTTCTGTTCCATCACAGCTCCCAACACAGACTGTTTGGGTCTCCAAGAAGCGGGTTGACAAACACTGCACTAAAGACCAAGACTCCCTAGGGAGGGTACAGTACCTCATACCCGGGCAGGGTGCGAACAGCCTCCACCACAGCAAGGGCGGCCAGGTGCTGCAGGAAGGGGATGCTCTGGCCCAGCCGTGAGCCGACAGGGACACGCGTGTGCACCGTGAACATGGCACAGCCCAGTGGGCTCAGCCAGGCATTTCCGGCCCGACCTGCAACACGAGGAGGGTCAGACGGGGGATGCAAACCGACCAATACCCGAGCGGAGCCAATCATGCTGAACACAAGCAATCTAGAACAGACATGTAACTCTGGAAATCCAATAAAAATACTGATGATTCAAGTCAAAGCATTTCCAGTCATCTTATATTTGTAATAGTTAAACTATTATAAGGAAAGGTGAAATAAAATAGACCTCTATTGACTCCCATGAGGGGACATTTCAAAGGATAATTTAGGTAGAAATAAATACAACAAAGAATAACATAAGTAAAATAAGTGGACAAATCTTGAAAGAAACTGATTCAATTTTATACATAAATACATCTAAGACATTGGGTGCCAAAATTACTGACCCCACCTGGTAAGTCCGAACTCAAAGAAAAACAACATAAAAGAGTGTTTTTCTTGCATCTTGCAGCACAGAAGTAGCACCTGCTTAACTAGAGCCTGGCCGTTCCAGTCATATCAGTACGGTAAAATACTCGTTAAGGTTTCTCGTTACTGCAGTTACGGAACAGAGGCTTGTTTCAACATCGCAGTGTGACCACAGGAGTCGCCCGCATGGTGTACATTAAACACGCCACTTGCGATTGGTGGTTACCACGGTGACCCCTGACTGACCTCTGCCCTCGGTCTGTCGCGCAGCTACGGCTATTAATCCCACTTCCTGGGGTAACTGGAGCATCAACCTGCGAAAAAGAAAAACACACCCCAGCGTTAAGCAAGCCAGGGCGAGAGGGAGGGGCTGCAGGTTCGAGCCCCCGGCACTCCACTGGGCTGCCTACTCACATCACCGCCATGTTTTCTTTGTCACCACAGCACCCCCTGCAGGACTGTCTGGCCTTTAACGCTGCAACATTTACAGGCATCTCATAACCCGCGATCAGCTCTCAGTTCAGTTAGTCGTGGAAGCTCACGTTTGTGAAGGAGATGTGAAGGATATGCCCCCCCCCTCCAAACTCCTAAAGCATGACCTCCCCATCTCAGGGTTCACACCCAAACACAGGCCTGGAATAAAACTCCAACCAAAGTAAACAAGTGGGTGCTGGATCTGTGTTCCAAGGCAACGCACGCCCCCCCCCAAAGCCCGAGACTCACCAGATCAAGGTGACATTGTGATGTCAATCAAATGGCTTCTGCCAGAATTAAGCAGCCTTAATAACATCCCCCTCAGCCAAGCTCAACCGACTGCCTGAGATAGCCACAACGCACTACGTTTAAAAAAATATTTGTAAGACACATGACGTCTTCTTATAAAATTATGTTTGAAATAGACAGTTATTTTGTTTTTACGTATAACACAGTTATATAGTATTTTTAAAAAATTCAAGACACACTAAGGGAAAGTGTCTTTTTGTGGGGGTGGGGGCAAGGTGGCTTAAAATTAGAGTCTGGGCTCATGAGCCGGGACAGGTGACCAAGCAGAGGGGGGGCCACGCAGGACGTTTACACAGAGCCCACAGAAACACTCACATTCCTGTTACGGCTAAAGAGCGCAGCCTAGTCACTGATAAATACCACCACGACACAGATGGCAGTTCTCGAAAGAATCTCACTTCCGGATATTTCTAAGTTAATGTTTGATGAGAGAGCCGCCCGCCGTGGGCCATTTCTGCAAAGGTTTACCGGGTGCCTGGCACGAAAAGTAACGTTAAACATCAGCCACTATGCCAGGAAAGGGGTGAACACTGCCCCCTACAGCACCAGTAAACACATGTGAACACAAGCTACTTACAGGCCAGTAGTATTGTTAGTGACTGCTGCATGCTAGGTGCAGTAACTAGTAGCGGGTTAGCAGGTTACCCTACTGCCCCCCCGGATCTGACACGCTCCAGCCTGGGGATCTTGAAACGATTCATTTCCAGGGAATCTGCTTAACAGCTTAGCAGCGAGGGGAGGGACCTCATGTATTTGCCCAGATCCAAAGGCCAGCAACGCTGGGGGCTTTTATGATGCAAAGGGACAGCGTTTGAGGGGGGGGGGGTGGGGGGGGCAGTAATCCTCCAGATTCAACGGACGTGCATTTGCCTCCACAGGCCGGCAGCATCTGGCAACTTTTCCCTGAATTCGTAGTTAATAATTAAAAAAAAGAATTCCAGTGGGTAAAGCTGTTTACCTTCATACGATAGGTGCTAACACCCAACCTGCCTGTGTGCATCCTGTTACACAGACGCATCAAATGGACACAGATAAGGCCGAAACACTAGGACTAGACCCCTTTTTAAATTTTGTTTTGTTTTAAAAGTCGATTTCATGGCTGCATGAATCATGTAACCAAACAACGGGCTGAAATCATACCCTGGAACGATTGCATTCGCTTAAATTGTCAGCAGCAAATTCCTTGATCTAAACAAACCTGTCAGGAAATCAGAAAGCCAGTGAGGAAATCTAGTACAGTGTTTTTCTATCCAGTCCTTTGGGAGCCCCAGACAGTCTACATTTTTGCTCCCTCCCAGCTCCCGGTAAACGTGGACTGCCCAGGGGTCTCTGAGGACGGGGTTGAGAAACACTGATGTAGTGGAAGTTAGGGGGAGCGTGTGGGTGGGGAGAGAAACATATATATACTGACGCGCTGATGTTCCAGTTGAGGTACGTCTGCTCTCAGGCACGGTGTAATTTAACTGGACATGAAGGCCCAGGAGCCAAAAAGCTGCCATCTTCTACTAAACAAGAAAAAAAGGTAATATCACAGCCTTGGGAGCCTTCAAAAATGAATAATAAAAAAAGTCCAGTCAGCCCTCGGTCCTTTTTTCAAATCCCTTATTTAAGAGCTTAAAAAAAATCCAAGGTAAACTCATGGGTAACTGTTCGACTGTCCGTAGGCGGTGGATCGGCTAACGTGAGGCTGTGCTGCTGCTCTTCTCCTTTGTCTTAATGCGAAGACGCTATTTTTATATGGAGAAATGTGAGGAGTTAAAAGCGGCGGCAGTGCAGACGGACCTCTGGACAGAGGCGCCATCACTGTGCGCCGATGACACGCTAATTTAATGATTTTTACTCAGAGGCAAAGGAGGCCGGCAGCACATTGCCCAGCCCCCTGGCGACAGTAACAATGGGCACGCGGGGGCCAGACGCCGGCTGCTTGCCGTCCCTGCGGCCTGCAGGAACATGACCTCCCCCGAGTCGTGCGGGGTTAACCGGCCCCTTCGAGCAGAGCAGCTAATTGAGAGCTTTCGGTGTTGGGCAGGAGCGCTGGAGACCCCCGCGAGCCGCTTCGTGCCCACGGTGCCTCCCCGGCAAATCAAGCAGTGGCGCACGTGGGCGGGGGGCCCAGCTGGCTGTCTCGAGTCCTCCAACCAAATAAATGAACTTTTAATAAGAACATCAGTGCCTAACAAGGCAAGGAAGGCCAGCCGTGACCCCATAGCCACAGCTACACGGAGCACACTGGAGGCAGCATGCGATACAGCTGTGTGTGCCTGCCTGCCTGCCTGCGTGTGTGTGCCTGCCTGCCTGCCTGCGTGTGTGTGCCTGCCTGCCTGCCTGC
>JABFDZ020000109.1:17798902-17817508 GCA_019775955.2 Pollimyrus isidori | reverse complement strand
GGCCCCCTGAAAGCGACGCCCCCGAATGGTCAGCTGACGCCCAACCTGATGGCCCCCTGAAAGCGACGCCCCTGAACAGCGATCTGACGCCCAACCTGATGGCCTCCTGAAAGTGACGCCCCCAGATGGCGAGCTGACACCCAACCTGATGGCCCCCTGAAAGCGACACCCCTGAATGGCGATCTGACGCCCAACCTCATGGCCCCCTGAAAATGACGCCCCCAGATGGCGATCAGACGCCCAACCTGATGGCCCCCTGAAAGTGACGCCCCCAGATGGCGAGCTGACGCCAAACCTGATGGCCCCCTGAAAGCGACGCCCCTGAATGGCGATCTGACGCCCATCCTGATGGCCCCCTGAAAGCGACGCCCCTGAACGGCGATCTGACGCCCAACCTGATGGCCCCCTGAAAGCGACGCCCCCTGCTGCAAAGATCCCAAAGAAAGTCTCTTTCCCTGATACTTACTAACACCATTAAAACAAAAGCCTTTCTATTGGCTTAAAGTCCACTCCATTTGCTAAATTCCAATATCGTCAATCGCAAATACTGCTTCTCAAGTGCAATCGTCATTATCCGATATATATAAAAGTTGCATCTCTCTTGAATTAGGGGTTCTCCAAGTTCATTCCATGCGCCAGTGCTCCCCTAACAAACTGGATTTGCCATTATTAACATAAGCATATTTGTATTGAACATTCACAAGCAGGAATGTTGTGGTCAATATAGTAAAAGTAATCTGTAAATGTGATTAATTGACCTAATCCTGTTTCCAGAAGAGCATCGGCAAAAGAATTATTTGCAGATGACACTCTTCACTGCAATCAATGAGGATCTTTTTCATTACCCATAATGCAACAGGGCTACCAATTGGCCATGTTTCCTCCCGGGCTCAGCCAATGTCTATCAGCATACAGATCTCGTATTGCCCCGGTGGTCTTTCCGGAACTTCAAACTGGCTCCTACAGATAATAATCAGCTATTTTTGATATCCCGGGAGCAAAAGGCAACCAAGCTAAGTTTTCTGTGTGTGTGCATTTCCCCGGTAAAATTAACACGCCCAGAGCCCACTACACATCCTCCAAGGGTCTTACATGAAGCTGCCCCAGTGAGTCTGACCCCTGCATCAGCTAGTTAGTATGCATCCCGGCGCTGATGTAAACTCGTACTTCAGAACGGGAAGCCAGATGTTGCTGGAATATGAAATGGGTCACTATCGGCATCTGCTTACAATTTCAGATAATTGCTGGTAAAGCCTGCAAGGTCAATTGGACCAATTTCATTTTATGTACGAACCTGCTGCTGCAGTTATTGTCGTGTCCCGCCCCCCCAGGCTCCCCCCTCCTGATGACGAGGTTCATATTTTTCATAGGAAACGGCGCCTAATTCCATACTGTGTCAGTTTTGGTTGTAGGTCCCCCGTCAAAACAAACACTGATTGCCGGCCGGTTCACCAATCAGCCAGCCGCATTCAGGCCCAGAAGAGCCCCTTGTTCACCAGATCCTCCTTTTTACACTCCCAGAGATGCAGGGTGTTCGCCACCGTTTAGGAACAAAGTCCTGTTTATGCCTCAGCCAAGGAAAATAGCCTCTCCAAGGGAACGGAACAACAGGGCCGGTAGTTTTCCCTGGAAATCATCTTGCGCTATCTTTTAACGCCTGGAAGCCCTGGACTCGCAGAGAAACGCATTTTTTTTTTGCCTCATCAGGCAAGAGCACGTGCAAGGCGTACGTCGGACACCTGACGTCTGCTCTTGGAGAACCGCCACTGAGTAAGGGAAACACAGCACACCAGGGGCAGGAGATTGGATTTGCCAGATCAGGAAAAGTGTCATTAGGATTCCTGGGCCGCACCACGACATCGCCTCAGGTTGCCATATGCCCACTCAGCAAATAAACAACTCTGTGCTCGATGGCCGGCTCTGGCAGCCAATCATCTTTAACAAAGAGTCCTTTTAACTCCGCCCCCTCACCATGATTCACCCTTCATAATCCACTCATAAGGCAGTTTGTCATCCTGACTTCAAAAACAAAACGAAGTAAAACAAAATACCGAGAGCAAACAAGAATTATAAAAATCTATCTGCCTGTAAGAGTGAGACCCAATGGGTCGGTATTATGATTTCCAAAAAGGAGGATGTTTGGGTCTTGTCCGTTCCAGCTGCCAGAGTGGCAGGTCTGCCATCACTTGCGAACACAACCCCCCCGGTCTGCCTGTTTTAAGCAAACAAAAGGCTGACACTAGACAAACGAACGTCATGGTTGCTATTCCCAGCACCAGGCCGCTTGGCTCATCCTGTTGCAGCCTCCGTCAGAAAGCAGAAAGGGGGAAAAAATGGAATCGGGAAATTAAACACCACATGTACAGATATCTCCCAGAGCTATTAGATTAATCACATTTTAGGATTAAAATGGTGTTCGAAAACTGCAATGGTATAACATAGTGAATAAAACATTAAACCTTAAGGAAGTTACATACAATATAAAATATCATGCTTTTATCTAAGACAATAGTAGAGAAAAAAGAGAAAGAGAAATTTGACGAAAATGAAAAAGTTATCCATGGCAACTAATTAACCTTTACAGGAGACACAAAGATTATTTTCCGGTCTGTACCATTTAGTGATAATCATCAGTCATATCTACTTCAATTAAGCATTTTTGCAATAAATGGGCTTCATTAATAGCCTTTAAAACGGGGAGGGGCACAATCGCAGAGAAAACTCAGAGGGACAGTCCATGGAATTTTCGTCAAGTGGGTGTAGGTCTCCGGTGAGCGATGCTCATGGACAAGGAGGCTGCAGGACCGCAGAGGGAGGTGGGGGGGGGTGAAAATAATTCTTGCTGAACTACCTGGCGGCACAAGCCAGACTCATTATCAGGGAAAATCGCACTTTGAACCCAGAGGTTCGGCTTCTGTCTGACATGCAGTGATGCATCATGGGAGGGGGGTACTTTAGTGCTTTAGGCCCTGATACGAGTAATAGAGACAGGAGCCCCAACCAACCCAAGACAGCAGACCCATTAGCACCATCTCTATACGTGTGTTCATAATAAATATAAGCCCCAGAAATTGCTGAGTCCCAAATTCTAACTAGAGCAAAAAACACAAAAGCCGTTGGAAAGATACGTCAAAAACAATCAAATTTAATCAGAGTGTAACCTGGGCCATCTGGAAATTAAATGAATAATCAAGGCATGAGAAATCAGATTGTAGAGCGCCTCCCTCTCCCATGCTGTGCACACACCCCCACCCCCTTACCTTACCTTACAACCCTAATGACAACACTGTCAGTTTCGATCACCTCAATGCGGCTCCAGAATCCATTTTTCAAACTTTATGACAGGGCTAATTGCTCCCACCTGTTTTCTGGGATCAGCTATGTTGACTGGCAAGTCCCCAGTAAGATGTGAGGATGCAGACAAAGGCCTCTATTAGGTACAGCTTGCTTCTACTGCTGTGAGGTCATTCAGGCATTAAATTAGTTCCAGCCAAGCACCCACCCATCGCCCCCCACCCCCACCCCCACCCCCACCACAGCTAGAGCCTGGCTATACTTGCTGCTACGGTAAGCGACCACACGGTCGTCCCCGCTAAGGTCGCTTAGCACTCGGCAACCGAAATCCTAATTTATCGAAAGCCAACGGGTCGCTAGCAGCCTGGGTCTAATGAGTGCCCAACTGTCCCCCCCACCCACACCCCAAGAGGAAACGGGCGGAGCGTTACCCCTCCAGCAGGTCCATGGTGGAGGGGGTGGTCTCGGCAAACAGCACACAGCGGCCCAGGGTTCGAGTGCGCAGGTGGAGGCTGTAAGTCTCCAGGCTGAACTGCAGGGGGAGGTGCTGGGGGGGCTGCGTGACCAGGGCCAGTGTGCCCCCTGGCAGCGCCCCTGGGGACTCCACACCAGGAAGCACTTTCAGGGAGACTCGCGAGGCCCTCAAGAGCCCCCCCGGGCCCACCTGAGTCTGCAGCCACTCCAGGAAGCAACGCCGGCATTCCTGCCCCAAAACAGACATCAAAATTACTCTCAAATAAGATAATTATATCATAAATGCATAAATGGCACCTATAACAGGTCAAAATCATCATAAATCATAAAGAGCCATTTAACTCGTTTTTAATTGTCAATTCAACTGATGTTCCAGTTTCAGTCTTAAATACAAAAGATTTGGAAGCTGTCATGCATACCTGAGCCCCTAAAGGAACAGGACAGTGCAGAAGTCAAGTAATGAAAACACCAAGGATTTTACCGATTTAGCCATTCTAAAGAGAAATTTTGAACTAATCTGCAGAACTGATGCCTTAAGTCTCCATGTATTAATGCACTTTGTCAATGTGCCGTAAAGCAATGAGATAATGTGGAAACTGAATTTAATGAGTCCGGTCTTTTCTAGCAAGTTTTAAGCAAGATGATTAACAGAAGGTTCTGTCATATGTTAATAGACTGAAGATATAAACCTCAGCTTCTAAGTACCACCAGAGACTCTTCTGGTTTTTGATTTAAGGACTGACAATTTACATTACTCAGAAATAAGAACGTAACTGAACGTAATACATGCATTAACTTCTGCACCATTATGTTTGCCAACCCTGAAACACTGAACATACTAGGTGATTTATACGTATTTAGAATTTTATATATATATATTATTTAAATGTAAATGAACTACTCAGGAAAAAAGAAAACGTCTGCGTTAGGTACTGTCTGAATACATTGCCAAACCTT
The DNA here is from genome assembly GCA_019775955.2 of Pollimyrus isidori. Taxonomy (NCBI): domain Eukaryota; kingdom Metazoa; phylum Chordata; class Actinopteri; order Osteoglossiformes; family Mormyridae; genus Pollimyrus; species Pollimyrus isidori. The sequence continues at coordinate 17,812,783 of JABFDZ020000109.1, read as the reverse complement.
AACATATTCATTTCACATCATTTCCCCAGATGTGTGCGATGGAAGCAGGATTTTAACTGAATGAAAAAGAATAAGGACCAAATATGCTATCATACCAAAAGCTGAAATGGTAAATATAGATTGTACTTTTTTTTCATTTTTTTACAATTTAAAACGTATCATTTTGGACTGGCAAAATCTTAATTGTTGCCCTGATATGTGTACCCCCGCGGAGCGCCGCACGGGATTCCGTCACGCAGCTCAGAAGCCGGCACGGAAGCGTTCGGCGCGTGCAGTAGCTAAGGGTCAGCGGCTGGCGTACGCTTCCGGTACCCAGCCGGGCTTCCGGACCAACACCGCAGATACCCCGGTTTACATCTCATCACAAACGAAGCATGAAGTGGTGGGGGGAAGACGCGGATACACAGAACTCTTTGCGGGACCCATCTGGCGGCTGAGCGGCGTGATTAGCGCTGGCAGGTTGTGAAAAGCCCGGCGTGATGGCCCTAATTAGCTGAGATCCATATTTAAGGGCTACAGTGATGGTTAATCAATTAGAACCGCTTATCTGCATGCTCCAATTATCCGCTTTGTGCAAATCACAAAAGGACGTCTAACAGAGGAGGCGGCTCGCATCGCCCCCCAGGGACCGTTTCTACGGTCTGACAAATCCCCCTTCGCTCGTACGGATCTCCGGAGAGCCGCGGCCTCGTCCCCGGCTCCAGCAACAGGAGCCACCTGCCAGATACAACGTAATGCAAACAAAGCTAACGCCTCAGTCTATGCTATTTTGTGGCTTAAAAATAAAATCACAAGGAAAAAAATATTTTCCCCATAGTATCCATTACTATACTGCACGCACTTCTGGAGCACAAAGCACAAAAATATTTTAAAACAAAGACACTAAGGATGATAGTAAAAATGACCAGACAGGCTTGATCGTGTTAAAGAGCCGTGCCACGTTATCGGACGACCGGTCAGACACACCCAGACTGGCCCGCTGCAGTAAGGACCCAGCTCCCGGCCGGACAATCTGGAAGCAATCCCCAAGCCAGGCGCTCTCATCACCGCCGTGTTTGTTATAACAAAGTGCTCGGGCCAGAGGTCAGGTAGCAGCAGCGGCTCAGAGCAGACCGAATAATAATTAATAATAATGCTACAGTTTGGTTTGGGAAGACACCATCTTCTGTATCGGGAGCGCAGGGGTGGGTTACTTAAAACGTGAGACGCCGTCCGTACGAGGAAATGCAACGTGGCTGGAGAAGCCGGTTTTGCACCTATACATGTCATTTACCAGGGGGGAAATGTGCAAATTAATGTTTAAGTTCAACAGGAAAAAAAATCGCAGGAATATTTAAACCGCATGACATTGATAATAAGTAACTCATCCTTCCTAGTACTTTCCGGTTAGTTACCTTCTGTATTCTTAACGAAACGGTTTATAGTGTAACAAACAGCGGGTGCTGACCGCCCCCTGGTGGTTTCTTACACTTATTGCAGGACTCGAACTACCTGTTCATATTTTTCGTAAAGTCATGTTTCAGGAAATGTCAGACGTATTACACAAAGCATTTACACAGAGGCAAATTTAGAAAAGAAAAACAAGCTAAAAACTCTGGCTCAACACTAGACTTAAATAAAACTTTTTTTTTAACTACAGCAGTTTAGAGTGATCTGTTAGAGGCACAGACTTCTCTAGCAGTAAGCTTGCTCCTAGGAAGGCATTACGGTTTAAGATAACCCTGAGGCATGATCTGCACACCAACCATCGCCAGATGTACACACTCCCAGCCATCCTGAAGGGGTGAGTGGACAGTTGTCTGAGTGCCTGGCCCTCCAGGCTGAAAAGGGGGGCTGACAGGCCTGCATGTGGTCCCATTTCAAATGCCGATTAACACGGAGGCCAGATTCCCCAAATATCTCTAGCTGGTGTGCCAGTGACATCAGGTCTCTGAGTATCACGCACCCCCATTCTCGACAAGCAAACTGGTACCAGCTCCTCACACGCCTGCTTTCCTTCACAAAGTGGGCTGTAATTGTCCGCATAAATGTTTATCATGGCAGCCGTGTGAGGAGCCAGGCCCCGGCCCGTCCGCACATATGGAAAACATTCGGTGCCTTAATGTATGCAAATTTATGCGCAAAACGACGCAATAGCTCACGGGGTTTATATGCCCAGAGGGGCCCGTCGGAACACGTGTGGGCGCCACTCGGCCAAAAAGGCAAGTGGCGGAAGGTGGGGGAAGCCCTTTGATCGCTTTGGAAATAGCCGGAAGAATGCAGGCAGCACTATTCGTGAAAACTCTTTAAATAAATCCGTGAGTCCAGATTGAGGTGCCGTGTCTCACTGCTCAGCACCTCAGCCCGTCTCGATCCCTGGGCCCAAAACATTCAGCCCCATGGATGGGGCCAAAATCTCTCTGGAACCAGTTGGCTCCATATTCAATGGGACAGAAAGCAAGCCCAGACTTAATGCAGCTTCTCATCTGGACAGATTCATGCACTCAGGCTCCCCGAATCTGCTGCAATTTTATCGTTCCATATATCACTTGTGAGTCATAGATGTTTACAGCTACATTAATTTAGTAGAAGCTTTTATCCAAAGTGACATACAGCTTTTTTGAGTAGCAGGGTTAGTGATCCAGGAGCAATTGGGGTTAAGGGCCTTATGCTGAAATAACTGCAGAGTCTGGCATCTGAGCCAGCGACCTTCGTCACAGGAACGGCGTACGAACCTGCCGCTGTAGGCACATTACAAAGAGCTTTAGATCGAAATTAGACACCATTTTAAATATCTGGATGAGAAGAAAACAATACAAAGCTACTGCGAGTAACAAACAAAATCCCGCTTTACTACTACAAGCTATATCACTAGAACTCAGAAGTGACTGCAACACAAGTCAAAACCTTGACATGCTAAACATATAAACCTATGCTAGACTGTCAGCTGGTTTCAACATAGATTCACTGTAGTTATGATTACATCTCAATGAAAGCCCCACACTGAACATGCTGAGAATCTCTACGCAGAGCCTGGCAGTGAAATTGTCAGTTTGATGCTTAATGTCAGTGTTATAACATTTTATAATAACTTACAATTAAATTAATCACAGTTATTAAATTAATGTATGAATTACACAATATTAATTTAGTCAGTAAATGTAAAGAATCTTTTCTAGCTATCCAAAACATAGGGATATCAAAGATTTACCTATCAGAACCATTATATCCCATTTTAAAGACCATGGTTTTAAATTCTGTTCCATTAATATGTCCCACGTTATCATGCATGTGTTACACACTACAAATCAATCATTTAAATTAATTCTTGCTCATCAATTTCTCTGTGATCAGTTCCAAGTACCGTATACAAGATATAGTCTAATAATCTGCATAACGCAAGGAATTTTATAGTTTTACTGAAATGTAATCTTTACTGTCACCTCTGTTTAAAAGTGACAATGATGACAGCTGTAACATTAACAGTCAGGCAGTAGCAAAGGACAGCTATTTAAAGGCAGGTGTGAGGGCTGTGGGTCCTACCTCAGATGAGGAGAGGACGTAGATGGGGCTGGGTGGTGGCACATGGCTCTGCTCGCAGCTCAGCCCTAGGCAGCTCAGGATCTCACACAGCACCTCGTAGCGAAGTGCGTTGCTTGCTTTCAGCTCGTCAAAGTCCTGTGGGCTCGTGACATCGCGGGAATCGGGCGCCACCTCCAGGTGCACCTGCAGGAGCGGGAAGCGAGGAGGGCACACAGACAGGTCACGTGACCAAATCTAAATGAGATTTTTGTTCGTAAATATCAGTGATACTGCTTAGTCCAAGGCAAAATTCTCTTTCAGGACTGTCCATTTTCCTGTCTTCAGAAAAATGGAAGCATTTCTTAAAAAACAAGTTTTAAAAGTTTATTTTTTTTATATAAAGTTTTAATTCCAATTATATTGCAAGCCAGGATAGGCATGGCTTTGGCACGGGAGGCGGTACCTGGCATAGCACAGCCTCGCCACCGTTGTCGCCGTGCGTCACCCTGACGACCGCCATGCCCCCACTGCCCCCCTGCAGCTCCCCCCACATCTCCGCGGGGCTGTCTCCGCGCACCAACACGTGGCCGCCGGCCAGGGCACTCAGCTCCACCTCGGTGCAGTCGGCCCTGGTGTAGACCAGTTGGCACACGCCGTTTCTCCGGTGGGGCCCAGGGGCGAGCGACAGGCCCGCTGCGCAGAAGGAGGAGCACAGGCCCAGGAGCTTGCCACCCCGCTCCAGGTAGGCCAGGAAACGTTCACGCTGTTGGGCGGTGAGGGGCTCCTCCTCAGCCAGCACCAGCAGGAGGGTATTGTCCATCCATGGCTCACTGAGGACCTGCTGTGGCCGCAGGGGGTATAGCACGTAGCTGTCGGTGTCGATGCACTCGGCCAGGACGGCGTGCACGTGCCTGAACCTCTCCTGGCAGGCCCCTGCGTACACCAGCACATTGGGAGGCTTCTGGTTGAGCCTCCTGCCCCGGCCGGGAAGACCCCTCCCACCAGACTCCCCCCGGCCGCCCTGGTAGTCGTCAGGGAGGTCCGGGATGTTCTCCATGGATGCAAACTTCACCGAGAGGATGGTGCTGCTCTCCAGCTCCAGACACTCGTGGCAGCTGGACAGGTGGAGCTGGCAGCCTTCCGCGTGCTGCTGCCCGGCCTGCATCCTGCCACGGCCGTCCGGGCCAGCGTCCGCGGGGGGGCACCCACGGTCCTGCCCGGACGCGCTGCCAATCACCGCCCCCGTCCCTTCCCGAGGGGCACGGCACGGGGACTGAAGCGGTGACCTGTCCTCCGGGGGTTCCTGCGACTCCCTGGACCCGCTCTCAGCCTGGGCTCCTCTGAGCAGGACAGAGCGTCCAGCAAACGCTTTGAGCGTGGATTCCCTGAGCAGGACAGCTGGGAAAACATTACACATGTTAAAATGTATACATGTATATATAAAATTTTGTGTGTGTGGATGCCTTATAATAGAAAGCAAGATCGGACATGTGAAAAATTAAATTTATTCGTATATATATATATATATATATATATAAGTACATTAATAAATTTAAAAATCTTTTGTCATTTGTACAAGAACACATTCAGTGGAATTTTATTTTCACATGCCCGATCTTGCTTTCTATTATAAGGCATCCACACACACACACACACACACACACACACACATACATTTACAGCTAAGTGTGAAGATTGTGGTTTGAGAATGAGGTCACCCATCTATCCATTTTTCAGGGATTTAAGGACCTCGTTCAAGGGTCCAGTGGCAATGTACTACTCTGCCAAACCCAGGACTCAAACCAGCAGCCTTCTGGTCACTGGCACAGAACCCTAATCCACCAGGCCACACTTTGCTCCCCCAGCTGGAGCCTTGTTTGTCAAATTATCTTTGGTAAATTCCTAGTACCACACATGAGGTACAGTCTCATAATAAGCAAAAGATACAAGACAGTTTTCAGTTTTACCCCAGTGTTTACAGTGTTGACCAGTTACATTTTTCTGAAGGCCCAATCCCAGCATCCACTCCCAGGGAGAAACAGAAAACAGAGACAATGGCACCTGTCAGTCATGCTCACATACTCACAGACTATTTTCTCTGGCACGAATCCATTGTCCAGCCACAACCGATCTTCCATAAACGCCACTCCTAGGCGACTGAAATTGTCCACGCTGGCTTCCGCCACCACCCTGAATGGCCCCCCGGGGCTGCAGGCCAAGGGAAGGCAGTAATCTGACCACTTCAGCACCTGGACAGACACACACGCACAGTCCCAGTGACTAATGGCTGTGTCCACTGAGAGAGGAACGGCCCTCATAGAGCAATTACAGTTATATATTGCATGTGCCTATGAATCTGTGCAGGATGAGTGCTTTACAGGACACCACCAGCCATAAAACAGGCAATGGATTTTCCGGGTTATATTTCGTTTGCTCCAAAGTGAAAAAAATCAGAAAATAATCCACATATCCAGAGAGATAATCTGGTCAATCTGGTAAGGATAGAGATGATTCGGGTTTGATGGAAGCATCCAGAAGTAGTGGTGATGACAGTTTGTTTTTACAGTGAGTCACAGGGGTGCCGGTTAGAGGCTGGGAGAGCAAGAGATGGGACACTCCACCCCCCGCCCCCCCAAACCCCCACTTCCTCCACCGGGCCCCTGCTTGCTCTGTCAGGTTACAGAGGTCCACTAAAGCCTTTCAGAAGCATCCGGAACGACCAGCCCCGGTGTCTGTTCTACAGGCCACCTTCCTTCTCAAGCGTGACCGCCTGGAAGCAGACGTGATCTTTCTCTTCTTAAAAGCCCCCCTATGAAGAGGAGCACAATTTACCCATCCATACAATCACAAATACACTGCATGAACAAAAAGGGGGGGGGGGGGGGGCACTCCAAACCAAGGCGGTGTAACCCTGCCCCCCACCCAGCCAACTCCTGGGAGGGACGCGCTCTGCTCCCCTTATCTTAGCTATACTGGACAGAAAGGCCACAGCTACAATAGGGACGCCGCCTAGTAAACAGCAGAAACCGCCACACCTGGCGAGATCAAAGGCAGATCTGGCAAGCTTCCCTTTTACTACATTGGCGGAAGACTCTCGGTTTTTCTGGGACACTAGAGCAGCACCTGTCATGTAGAGTAATGACAAAACAGTGTCCAAGCCCGGATCGGAATTTCCGCAGGTAGTAAGGTGTACATGTGTACCAGAATCGGACAAATGGGACGCTTAGAAGGACGATACATACATTTCCCTTTGCGGAAAGCGACTTTAATCCCGCTCCTTGTTCTGCGGCGGCCTCTATGACAAAAGCAATGCTGTCTGTCTTTGGACCCTGCGCAAGAGAGGGTCCTAAAATGAGACTCCACGTGCTGAAGTCGTCACACGCCTGGGAGGATAAAAAGGCACGTGTGTCATTCACAAGTGCCTTTGGACTTTTCCATTATTAGCTCACTTACAAAAAGCCGTCATTTCTCTCAGTGAAAATAGCTGCATAGATACAGATGAGTACTTTGTTCATCCATACTGTTCTTTTACAAAGAAGCTATATAAACAAGCTGGCATGAAGTGTAAATTACTTTATATCGTGGCAGATACAAAATCCTAAGAACAAACGCGCCGAGGTCAGAAAAGCTGTAACTGGTTTATTTACATACAGACCGGGCCTGGGCGAAAGGATACAAGCACTAGGGGGGCTCCGGTACAGTAACGCGGAGGAAACAGCGCATAACGGTCCGCTATTCACCTGCGGCTCGGTTATATACACCACTTTGTCGCCCACTTTGAGCAGAAGGCGTTCTTCGGGCGCTGCGCCGCTCAACTGCCTAGTAAAACTTCGCTCGCCAGGTGAGCGCCCCCCCGGAACAGTCGCCGGTCTCACGGTACAGAAGGCGAAGCCTGCGCGGCTCCCGTACAAGCGGCGCACGGCGCTGCGGATGACCACCGTGTAGCACTTCTGGAAGCGCACCCAAAGGTAGACATAACACAGCGTTATCAGCATCGTTGTCACATCGAGACCAAAGGTGGTCGGGGAGTCCCGGAACGGCTTCAGGGAGACATTTTCCGCCGTTCCTTCCCCCTTGCCCCTCCTACTAGTGTCGTCATTTGCACGGCGACCCGTACGGCGGTCATGCGTGCGAGCTCTCTGTTCTCCGCCAGAGGGCGACAAAAAGATTTTTTAATTAAAGTTTTCTTATTTTATATAAATATTATTCATTGAACGTTAACAGCGCATTAACTTTTCCGCAATATAGTATCTCTGCAGATTTGTCTCTATAAATGTATTAAATGAACTTACTAAACTCTATGAAATTACAGATACGTGCCTGTGCATTAACCTCCATTAATTTACCTATAACCTGTCTCGACCTAGTAATTATTTGGACCGAAGTCATGCGGACAAGTACTTGACTGCAGAAGATAAATCTCGCAAAATCCCCGCCCCTCCCCTTCCCATTCCCATTCAGCCAGCCCTCTTGTTTACCCAAGTGGACGGATCTGATGTGAAAGCCTTGATAACTGCACTTGCCTTGTGGCTCAGCTCATTTGAGGAGTCTCCTGAGAGAAACGTGATGCTCCCGTACGGCATGGACGGCCAGTCTGCTGCTCAGCAAGCCAAGACGCGTGTGATGCGCTCCTACCGCGGCAGCGGCACCCCCGGGCTTCCCATTTTCATCGGGCAAAGCAAAAGGTAGGTTTGCCACTTCATTCTAGACAAAGTGAAACATTATGCATCTTTTGTATTTCCCACATGAAATATTACCAGATATTTCGATAAACATTTTATTTGATGGGACACAAATAATGTAATCGCACACTCTAAGTTGTCCTATCTATTAGTTAAACGGAAACTGAGTTACGTACTGATTCCGTGTTTTTTTCACATTTCATATACTATATTTGTTAATGATTTGTTTTTGAGTAGTTACCATGTTACTCGATCTTGTCGTCCCCCCCTTAAGTAAAGTGTTATAAAATATCTTTTCTCTGACAGTTACCCCGTGATCTGGAGACCTTGGGTACTAACAAGTAGAGAAAACGAAATGCGCCAAAAGGTGAACTGGGATTATACAATAATTCATAACAAAATGGTTAAACATTAATTGAAACGGCAGCGTATTTTTTAAGTACGTACAGGTGGTTTACGAGTCTGTATAAATGTCTTGACGCGCTTGAGAAAATATTCATTTAAAGTAAAATTTATTCGGGAATTTTGGATTTTACTGAAACGCGGTTTTTTTTCTTATGCTAAATGTATTTTGTCTTTGATCAATTTCTAGTGGGTTTCTGGGAGCATGGAATCGGCTAACAGACAGACGTCAAAATCAGCTTTAGGCTTCCAGCACCCTGTCAGGTTTGTCGTTCTTGATAGTATGAATTATTTTATCAGAGATTTAGGTTTTTGATGACTGTAAGAAGTAGTTGACTAGGACTCACTGAATGAAAGCACCGAGAGGCTTGGAAAATTATCACCATATGTAGACTGGGAGGTGTAATTTCGTTAAAATGAATTTTTGGTAGTATTATACTCAAGTCGTTAATTCTAACTGGCCTAAGAACTATATGCAGACAATTAGATAAAACGATTTCTATCAAATAAACACAGTAGAACTATCTATAATCCCAGCGCTCACCTGAATAAGTTATTTAAAAATTACCTTGATAGATCTAGAAAAAGATGTGCAGATAAATAACAATGTGTTGGATTTATTTGTATGTTTATTTTACTGTCAAAGTTAACACTGAAGTTGCTACTCTAGATGTCACCAAATTGTATTTATGTCACGTGATCCTGGTTTTTGTATGAATGTACGTGGCTGGTTGTAGTATTAATATTCCAGTGTTGTGCTTTGTAGACTCTGTATACCCAAGTCGAAAGCACAGGAGTACCTGTCCCATTTAGGATGGAAGGTTCTGGCAAGCTTCCCTGTTCAGGCCACTCTCCACTTCTACAATGACGAATCCAGCTCTGAGGATGAAGATGAGGTGGAGGAGGAAGATGCACAGGCGACAGAGGAGCCTTAGCGGATCTGGCCCCCGCCCCCCCCCACCCGGCATCTGTCAGGGCGGAGGGCCACCGGTGTTTTGGAAACAGCGCCGTGAGTGAACTCTGCCACTGGAGCATCAGGGTTACAGGAAACACGCCTTGGCCGTGTCAAGGACCCAGGGAAGGATAATCACTACAGACCCAAACAGGAAGCGGCGCAGGGACACGCCGCCGCCCCCCAGTGACCACGCGGAGGATTCACCGCTTGTGCTGCGGGAGGGTAAACAGACCTTTAACCTGACCACGGCTGCATATTCCTCTGCCCCATCCTGCTCTCTGCTGACGGTGTAACGCTGGTGGCGGCTTCGTGTCCCTGCATCTCCTCGAAACACCGCGATTGCTGTGCAGCGGTCTGCTTATCCGCTCGCATCTTTTCAAAATGGAATGTGGAGGTTTTACCGCAACACAAAAGCATCTCTGAAATGTAAAACATCCATAATTTCTGGGCTGTGTGGAGAAAATGTATAAAATGTAAATACTCATGTTTTTTTTTGTGGTTTTGGTTAGTGGATCTTGGCGGTATTTTCTCATTTGTTTTTAATAAAGAGTGTTTTCTAGTTTTCGGACCTTTTATTATCCTGTATTCATATAGAAACTCGTACTTCAGTATTAATGAGACACTACCAGGAAAGGTTACAGGTAAACTCATTACAACTTTACTAAACAAGGTAGTCATTAACGGGATTATTGAATGGATGTATGAATCATTTTCAATGGAACTTCACACTGCAAAGTGTGTCAATAATGCTTTACATCGGTCACAATGGTTTTAGTATAAATATCATTTTTAGGAATGAAACCATGGAAGTATTAAACAAATACAGGTATGGTGAATAATACTGTTGAAAAATGTGTTGCGGCTGTGATTATAAACCATGTGGTCCTATCAGAAAGCAGCCCCATCTGCACAGAAAAGGCCCCCCTTCAGTATTAAGGTCTTAAAGTAATGCAATAAAGGCAATATTATTGTATTTCTACAAATCCATAAATTCTTGGTAGAAATAGTTCTAACATGGAAACTGTTCATCATGATGTTAGCATGAGCTGAAAAAAAATCAATGCAATTTTAATTTGCAATAATTTATCCACAAAATCTCCCAGGAATGAGATGCTGCCCCGGCTGTAATGGCTATTGGTTGAAAATAGACAATAAATTGAATGAACAGATAATATTTTAACTAGTGAATCTTTTTTGATGATTTTAATAAGCATATCTTCTACATTGTAATGCTATGCCATGACCATGTGAATGTGGATCCATTTCTGACTATAGATGTCAGTTTTCAGAGTTAGGATTTTGAAACTCATGCAGGAGGACCACCTGGGGACTTTCTAGTTGAGGGTCGGGGTTAGGGGACATCTGGTCGACCTGTGAACTTTAGGCCTATGGGTCACGACCCTCCTAGCCCAAAATCCTTACTGTGGTGCTCAAGTAAAATGGAGCTGGATTTGGGAGAACAGAACTGGCAACCAATTATGCAAAAAACACAGAAAGAGGGAAAATAAGCTCAGCAGTGGACCTCGCCCTCACGTGGCATCTCCTCAGTTTCATGCTATGAGTCTTTCATACCACGGTCTCACTGAGTCACACCTTTGACCTTTTGCCCTTGGTTTAAGTGATGGATAACTGCATCTAGAGGTCACATTGTTTCATCTGTCATAAATTCACACCACACAAATATTGCAGAAACAGTTGGCTTTGGGTTACCACTGTTCTATAAGACCCACACGGGCCCTGATCTTTAATTTTTTTCATATCCATGATAAACCAGTTAACATAGTCATCAGCTAATATTTTGCCCAGCATTGATAAACTGGGAAGAGGAACAGTTTTATTATCAAAAGAATGACAACACGCACAGCAGGAATAAGCCCTCATCATAGGGCATAGGGCATAATGACATCACGATGTACTTGAAGCTTGGAGCCTTGCAGACTTAACATACTAACATATAAAAATGAGGAATGCCGGAAAAATAGCCTGAATGCCAATTAGCCACTAATCTATCAGGACAAAGAGGTCAGTGATCAAAGTCCTGGGTGAAGGTGAGTCGGGGGGCAAGTTTAGGGCTCAGCTGACAGTGCAGCCAGCCCCCCCTCCCCTCGCTGGGGTAGGTGGTTCATTCCATCATGGGAGCAGGGTTGGGTTACATGCAGCGGCGGTGGACACAGCAGCGTGCGGGAGGTTAAACACCAGGACAGCCATCTGATCTGGGTCCTGTTTGTTTTTGATGCTTTATCTGAGATTCTGGCTGCAGTAGCGGCACCCACCCCCCCCTGGGTCAGTCTGGAAGAGTGGTTCAGACCCCTCCCTCCCTGGAAGAGTGGCTGAGACGGTAAGGGAGGGACAACTGGGGGCACGTAAGGCTAGCAGACTGATTGAAGAGCCCTGGTGAAAATCCGGCTGATGGAGAGATAGGGGAGGGACCATTTCACTTATAGTCGGGCGGGGGTGGGGGGGGTGGGTGCGGTTCAACAGGTTATGAACTGTCCTGAACCCATTAGGACACCAAGGTCTGGATGGCACTGGGGGCCAGGTGCAAAAAAGCAGTTACATGTTATCCTAAACCCCCCAAACTGAAATCGGTCTTTAGCTATTTGCTAGGGGAAGATAATGTAATCATGTTGGGAAGGATTTGGGTCAAACTTTATTGAAATTGTTTTGGGTTGGGTCAAACAATCTGCCATCACAAGTACACCTTCATTTTAAATAATGCCTAAAATACCATTTAAAAAACAAATAACAAAAAAAAAATCAAAGTAAATGAGCACAGGTACCGACTGGAGCAGCTGAATTTATGATGACCTCAGGGTAGGGGTTCATCTGCAAGTCAGATCTTTGTCCTGTCACACAGCCATGATGGAAGAGTATGATCTAAAACCTCAGCAAACGTCGCGGCGAGGAGTGATTCCGGTTACCATGGCGAGTTTACCCATGACTGGCGGGCCCTGGCAATCGCATTGTCATCAAATCCGACCCCAAGGTCACATACCGCTACTTCAGGCTACTTCTGTGACAGAACTCACTCCTCTGTCACTAGAAGACTACGAACTTTTTACATAGAAGGGAATCACATGTCTGAGGAAGACAGTGAGGAAGAGGAAGACAGACAAGGTCCTTACATATACACAATTTACATAACATTATTTAAAAATAATAAATAAAAGTCACCTGAAAACCAGTACAAGAGGAGTGAATGTAAGATGGTTGGGTTAGTGAACAATTAACATACTGAATAACTGTAAAGAAAAAAAAGAAATTAATACAATTACTGGGTGTTATTACAACATTCAAAAGATTTGTCAAAAGATCATACCAGAAACAGCAGCTTTTTATATTAAATATGTATTTTCATTGGGTTATACAATTCATTTGTTTTAAGTTTATTTAAACTTAAGACAAAAAAATGGGAATGACTAAACATGTTTTAATTTTTTAAACTGAAAGATCAGTGACATTTGTGAGGTAACAGATAATATATCCGATTGACTTCGCTGATCGAGACATCTTTTAATCGTGGTATAAGCTTCTCACAGTCGTCTTCTTGCTGGCTCATGGCGTAACAGTCTGCAGAGAGATCAGAATCAGCAAATTCATCACCAGACAACCACTTAGCAACAGGATATGGTCACATCAACTGTGGGGGGGAAAAAAGGTTGCTACTTTCTAAGAAGCATCAGACCATCTTTGAAAGCATTAATATTTATTAATCTATGACTTTCAATGGGTACAAATAATGTAGCTAAGAAGCCTGGGTTCCGGTTCATTATCTTCTCAAGAATTGAATGTGGGTGTGGTTGTTAATGGTATTTAAAATGTACGATTTGTTCCCAGAAACATTCAGTCTAGGTCACATAATGTGAGGAGTGTCTCATTTATTATTCTAATATATTTTCTTAGCAGATGCTTTTAACCAAAGCCAGTCCCTGGATCAACTTGGGTTAAGGGCCTTGCTGAAGGGCCCAATGATGGAACCACCGTCAACATGGGGGTTTGACCTAGCAATCTTGTGGGCACAAGTATATTGTGCTAACCAGCTGAGCCACAAACCATCCCTGCTGTACCTAAAATGGGCCCTCCGCAGTAATACAGACTCCCTGACTATACTGTAGAGCAGGGGTATTCAATTAGATTTTTCATTGGGCCAAATTGTCATACGGCTTTTGCCAGTGGGCTGCACATTTCTCTGTATTTCTTGTATTGTACCCCATTAATAAAAAGCACCACTGCATTTTCAACATTTTATTTAAATGAGTCAAACAGCATTAACCACTGGCTTCTAGTGCAAATAATAAAAACTGCAAAACATAGCCAGCTTTAATTTTAACAGACATCTGA
>JABFDZ020000109.1:17782104-17797969 GCA_019775955.2 Pollimyrus isidori | reverse complement strand
ACTGACAGTGCAAGTCGACCATATTCAACATTGATGCCTTAAGGGTTTTTGATGACTTGATATAAAACAGATGAAAGCACAGATGGATGAAAGAATGTGCACCGGATGAACAGACTGTCCTGCCAGTGACATTTCAGAGACACATTAATGAAACTTACAAAAACCAAACTGAGAGCCCAGGAAGAGGACAAATCCATAAATAGCCCGCTCCGGTAGGGGAGAGGGAGAGTTTTCGACCATAATGTCAAACCTGTTTGAAGGGTAAAAGGGAAACGAAATGACTCACTTTAGTCTGACACTTTGAATATTTAGAGTTCAGTACATTATATTTTCCTAGGCAGCAAAAAGTTTTACTCAGGAATGCGGGACTAAATAAATATTATTTCCATGACAACAGCCATTTTCTTTACCAGAATTACAGCACCAAACCCGGGACTTTAATAGTAGACACTTTGAATCAAAAGCTCAGCTTTCAAACCAATTGTGTTGAAAATCTCCTCCATTTCCTACAAGGGCCAATGTCAAACGTGTTTGCGAGCCATCAGTATTTCTCCATTACATCACCAGCAGAAAATAAAGACATAATAATTTACAGTGTTTGTAACAATATTAGGCAGAACACAACATACTGGTTAAGAACCCATGACTGAAAGTAGGTGGTTTGCATTCGGGGAACGGACCCGGAACTGTATTTTTGAGTGAAAACGCCCAGTGAATTTTTAACAATTCGGTACTGTACATGGGTGAAACTGTCATTATATTTCGAACTCAAGTGGAGTAATGTAATCGTTTGGCTCACTATACCTGAAACCAGGGAATGTTTCTGAAAATTACAGCGCTTTGTCTAACTCAAGTTATACGTGTGTCATTTTCTGCAGTGTACATTCCATCCGTATCAGACATGCTAAATGGTAATGTATACTATCCGAATATGTGTATGCATAGCAAAATAAATGCGGGATACTAACGCGGGGCTCTCATCGCGTACACACAGGGTTTCAGAGGCAATTACGCCCCACCCACTGCGATAACTGGTTAAAAATAAAGATAATTCCGGAAAGCATGAGCTTACCTCAGTCTATCGTTTGTTTGTTAAATGATGCAGCAAAACTCAAATTACCTAAAACCCAGCAGGAACGGCACAGGTGTACTGGAAAGCCATTTTTACTGAGGAAATGGACATGTGATGTAACGTCGGCGATGAGACCCGTAATGAAAACTAATCATGTTCAATGAAATAATATCACAAAATACTTAATGCAAATCTAAATAGATCGTCATTTTTTAAAAAAAGAAAAATACGGTCACACATGAATCGCTCTCATACTTCCGGAAAGTACACTGACTACGCCATAGAAATGACGGGCCCCGGAATTCGCCCGTGTCCAGAACCTTCCACAATCATGTGACCACCTCACTTCCTGTTTCCGGAGCCATGCGATTGTACAGTTGAAGAGCGAACATGTGAAGTGGCGGTTGTTTATCGAAACTTGTACTGTTTTGTGGTATGTCAGTTTGCACGTTAATAGTTAACTTTATGATTTGGGATATCTGCTACGTCTCGACCATAATTCGAAATTCGAATAAGCTTGTAGTGTGGTTTGTTTTCTTAATCCATTTTTTTGGTAGGCTGGAAGGTGGAGACTTACTTTGGCGAAGTGTCACGTTTTAATTTACTGTTTCCGCTGAAATAACAAAATTTACGCGGCTTGATATGGAGGCTTAGCTTTTGGTTATCTCAATCTAAATAGCGGTGAATGTAGCTAATGGGTAGAAGCTGACGACACTTTATAAGCGAGGTAACAAAGCACTTGCCTGTCTAGATCTGAAGTGTTGGAGCCAAAACGCCATTACGTAATTTAGGAATTCTGGGGAATCCGGTTCTGGTTGAACAAGGCAGTGGAAGAAAAACGTAGAAGTTCGTTAAACGTTGAACTTCACATTCAATTAATTGAAGGCAGAACTCAGTACGAACGCGGAACAGTTTTGCATATACCCTTTGCTTCAGCATAAACAGTGGCAGCTGTTATTCCACATTTTTTACTGCTTAATGTGTTTATAATACTCTTGCTGCCATTTGCCATTATACGTTTGAGTATTACTAAAATATCTGATCTCTGACATCATTCAACAGTATCGTAAATTACTTGGGCGTTTTTAAGTCTCATTTTTGGATCTTGAATATATGCACGTCCCGACATATTAACTACACTGTATAAGCGAGATAAAAATGACTATTAGTTTGTGCGGTAGTATGCCAAAACATACTCCATGAAGCTTGTTCTAGTCAAGTCGGGTGCCAGTTTCCTCGGATCAGTAATTTTGTACATCACGTGGTATGACAACTAAAATGTATTGTATGCCCTAGAATGATGTTCTGTTGTATTTTTTACACATTTTGATTTGTTTTATCTTTCTCTGGTTTCCAGGACATAAATGGAGTTTCCAGAGGCGTTTTCTTTTGATGTGTCAGGTAACAAATGTAATACGTTTTAATCTGTGTTTATGAAACTGTGTGTGTTGTCAGTCCCTTCACCTCCACCCCACCTTTGAGTGTATTGCAATCACTCAGTCCTTAATGTCTCACCTGGGCAGTTTTGTGTGCTGTCCGTGTGTCTTGATGGAGACTGGTATAATGTAGAGGAGCCACTGTGATTTAAATGTAGATTATGGAGAAACTTCTTTTGTGGGTGTGTTGGCTCAACGGGTTAGGATACTGTGCATGTGATCAGAAGGTTGCTGGTTCAAATTATTGGTCAGGAGAGTGATTAAACTGTTGGCCCCTTGTGCAAGA
Organism: Pollimyrus isidori; assembly: GCA_019775955.2. Lineage (NCBI taxonomy): Eukaryota > Metazoa > Chordata > Actinopteri > Osteoglossiformes > Mormyridae > Pollimyrus > Pollimyrus isidori. The sequence continues at coordinate 17,795,175 of JABFDZ020000109.1, read as the reverse complement.
CCTTGCTTTCTCAAAATAATGTCTTGTGTAAAAAAACAAGGGGGTAAGGTGGAGGACATTGCGAAACGATGGCATGACATTCCTGTGAGTCAGAAGAAAGAAACGCTCTACTTGGCCCACCTACACGTGTTCTGGTCTGACATTCTACATCCATTGTGGAAGATCAAGGGTTCGACGCCATGGGGGGAACTGATGCACTCTCTGGCCCTCAGGTGAGAGTGATGCACATTCAGTTTGACTTTATGATGTTATCTGAATACTAAGGATGGCCCACATGATGCTGACTTTTTCTTTCATTATTTTCCCAGTGACAACAATTACTTGAATTTGAAAGGTATATATAGGTTAGAAATCCTGGAATCCATTCTCATGGCTATATCTCTGGGATGCGTAAGTATTTTAGCTATTTCACTCGCCATTAGACCCGACCAATGAGATGCAATATATTGTTGCTATGGTGCTTGCGCCATATAATGACCATTCATTAAATGACACATGGAGTTCTTACATGGTTTTTTTATGCCTTCTGCCTCGTATTTTAGTTATGTGAAGACTCAACAAAGTGGTTGATTTTACTGGGTACCAAGTTTGACATGGTGAGTGCGGTTTCGTAATGTTTGTGTTAAAAAAAAAAACCTAACTGTGCAGTTTGGTATCATTTTGTACAATTAGAGGTAGTAATGCGTTTTTTCCTCCCTACATGTCAGTCACGTATCCACTTCATGTGTTTAAGAAGCATTCCAAGTCGTGTTCATCTGACTTACTTCTCCCTCTGTTCTGGCGCCATAGGGTGTGAGCTCTCTTGATGAGGCTGTACTTTGGCTGCAAAAGGCAGGGGAGCCTGATGTTGTCTCACAGATCCAGAAACTGGGCTCCAGGAAGGACTGTGCCGAGACCCTCTCATTCGTCTGCAGAAACTGTAAACGTCCCCATTAGTGTTTTTTTTGCACAGCCTGCCAGTATTTGGCATCGGCCAGCAGGGTTTAAACCCTTTTCTATGTTCTCCGCAGCTGTCTACTACTTGCGAGCCAGAGTGTTTTTCGGTGAGCATATTCTTCACGAGTGGACATTGGTTTCACCACGTGACAGACAAGTAAGTAGGTGGACTCATGATGTCATCTGCAGAATGTGGTGTTTCGTGAATCGAGGAGGTCCTGCTTCAGGTGTGTTTATTTTATGTATGGTGCTCAGTTTGGTTCATGCGGCTCACCAGATTCAGTTTTCAATAGGCCAAGTTAAGGTCACACTTTCAAAGAACCTGACTAGGTGTTTGCGCTGAGAACCACATAACAATGGGTAATGTTTAGCATTAAACATGTGATTCATAAATGATTGTGCACTGAACAGTGTGTAACAAGATGAACAATAAAACACAATACAGGTGCATAACACAATGAGCACTATGATTGATGCAAATAGACCTAAGCATTCTGAAGGACAATCTTAATCATTTTCTTCCTTGTCTAATCAGTCCTAGATGGGTTTGTGAGAAATTTATTTATTGGAACTCCTTTTATAAATATCCCCATATTTATTGCAACAAAATCACATCTCTATGTGACATTTTTCCAGTGTCATCCAGCCCTACTGTATTATAGCAGACACTTCGTGTCATTCCATGGTGCTTCTGCAACACGGCTTATCTTAGTCGGGGAAACTGCGAAAACAATTATCTCAAATTAAAAGTAGTCTGACTTGACAGAGACCAATGGACCATGGACATTAATACGTGGCTATGAATTAGGCTTCCTTACATTTATATATGTACTATGTACTAGGAGTTTAACAGCACGCAGAAATCTCGGTTCAGTACATTTTCGGTACAGCGGGTGTAAAAGACTATTGTTTTTTTAACTTTGAATTTTATTGCTTTAACTGTATCTCCCACAGTTTCTTTGCACTGTGCACTGGGACCCGTGATTAGTTTCATAAAGGGGCAAACTGCGGCCCGGGTCCGAACCCAGAAGCTGTCCCATACACACCACGACCGACAGCCAAAACATTAAATTATTCTTTAAAACCCGACAGGGCCCTTTTATTTTTATAGGCGCCGCGTTTGTAGTCTTTTCGGTAGTGGTTTAGCAGTACAGCCGACGTTCACACGCCAATGAACGTCAAACATGTTTGACCGCCAAGCAAGACGTATAGTTCGGCTTATGCAGCCCTTTGTGTGCGCTACAGTGTTGCCAATTTAACGACTTTATCGCAAGATTTAGCGACTTTTCAGACCCCCTTGACGACTTTTTCCTCTTCAAAAAAGTGCCTAGCGACTTTTGGACAAACCTTAGCAACTTTCGAAATGTCGCCAGTACTGTCCTGTAAGCACGAGGTCTTGCTTTCCCGGTACAGTTACTCATCTCCCTGTGTCTGTTCTGATCAGTGAGCGCTAGCTCTGGCTGAAAGGAGCAGCATATTCCCATGCAGTGTTAGGATGTATTCTCAGTTAGGTTGTAACTGCTGGTTAATAAGTTCCGTTGTGTTGTCTCACAGAGAATTTGCAACGCAATTGATAAGTCTTGTATTTGACACGTGATGAAGGATCAGGGAAAACCCGCACAATGCAAATACGACTTAATTACGTCTCCAATGTGCAAATATGCGAATGACGTCATCTAGCAACATCGGGCGACTTTCCGAGCACACTTTAGCTACTTTCCATTGAAAATAGTTGGCAACACTGCGTGCGCTAATGTGCCGTTCGTGTTAATAGCAGCAGCAAAATGAACACCCACAGACAAAAAGCATAATGTTCCTAATGGAGTTGCTGTGATCTCCTGAAATCGTAAAGCTGAAAAGTTTTCAAATACAACATGTATTATATAAGACGTTGGATAAATAGACGTAGTTTATTGTTGATTTCATGTTTGTTGAAGTTTGTTTTTTTAACAAAGTAATGTTATCTGTTATATAAATAAACTCAGCTGAAACAAACTAATGTACGTTTTCAGGGTTGCCAAATTTCAAGCATCTGGCATGACATGCTTTCAGACTTATGCTGGAAATCTTACGGCAAATCTATATTATTCCATTATAAAACCTAAAATTAGCTACATCAAAAGTATGTTTACACAGTTAAAAGCAAACTATTTACAAGTTAAGAACTGTTGCATGTGTGCAGACATCTCGAATTGAATATCTCACCCCAACCAGCTGGCAGACATTCTATGTCACGTGACAATAAATATTGTAAAAACCTTTTTGAATTGTACTGAATGAATTTGATTTGACAGTCAGGTACTGAATACATACAATGTTGATGCAACTAATAGGCAACTTAAATATATATCACACTAAATAGTTAGACAATATGATTTGCAATAGTTGCTCAAACAGGCCCTTCACGCACTTTTGGTATCTGGGTCCCAGAATTATTCTCTACCCATGGCCTGTTCATAATGAACCAAAACAATCTTTTAAATTATTATGTATAATAATCACAAAATAACTGATCAGTATAAATCTAAAAATCATAATTGATTGGTCACAACACTGCACTTTGAACTGAAAATGACTGTATGTAGCAAATTCAAATTTAATTTTTTATTTGAATTGATTGGTCTGAGAGAGATTTTCCCCTGCTGAGAACACCTGTTTATACATGGTGATTACACACTGACAACATTTCCTTGTTTCCTAGGAAAGTGAAAAGAGGAAAAACAAAGGAAATGCATCTTTTCAGAAAGGAGACATGAGTGCAGCTGTGGAATGGTATACTAAAGCCATCGAGTTTAAGTAAGTTGCCTGTTTGTTTTTGGGCCTGTTGGAAATTCCCGGTTTGTGTCTGTCATATGCTAATGTGTACAACTCTTAAGTGCGCTTACTGGTAAATTTCTAGGGCCATAGCCCTAGACGTTTTTATCTTCACCGAACCTGCATGCGATTGGCAGCTGTCAGGCTACAAACCGTGTATGCCGTCGTCCGCTGTCTGTAACAGCTACCTTGAGCATGTTTAACATCTTTGTTGGAAGTTGCGTGGTGGTGTGGGCCGTGACGCATGCAACGTACAGAGGTTGCAGTGACCCAGAGTTTTTTTTTTTTTTTTTTTTTTTTTTAAATCGTACTGCAAGGTAATCTTCATGAACTACTTTTGTAATGGATTTGTGCTTTACTTTGCAGCCCAGAAAACCACATTCTCTATGGGAATAGAGCACTTTGTTTTTTACGCTGCAAAGAATATTTGTAAGTAACATTTCACAATTTGAATATACTTAAGTGGCCCTTGCTTTTTTTTGCTTTGTATAGGGTGTCTGTATGGGCTTTGGAAATTAAATTGGGTTTTACGGTATAAATGTGTATTTTCAGGAAAGCAGCGAGCGATGGGAAGCGCGCTGTTGTCATCAGGCCCAACTGGCCGAAGGTAAACAGGGAATTCTAACATTCATTCAAAAACGATTCCTAATTACTACAGTAACTAAACCAGAGTTTCAGTCAAAATTCTGATAATATACTAAACCTGGGTTGGCCAAACTTATCCGCAAAGAGCCGGTGTGTATGCAGGTTTTTGGGATAACCTGTAGGTCGGCTATTCAAACCCAGATGTGAGGACTCCTCAGCCAATCAGTCCTCTAATTAGTAATCTAATTAGGGAGTTGCAGCGAAATCCCTCATACACTGCAGCTCTTTGCGGATAAGGTTGGCCACCCCTGTACTAAGCCTTTAAATAATTGTGTGTATAACTGCTCTTTTCTCCTTTGTCATTCCTCTTATTTGTTGAATATTTATTAATCTCCCTTGACTCTGTTGTACAATGTCAAAAAAACGTGTCTTTAATGAGTATTCCAAGTACTGTTTGATCTGCTGTGGTGATGATATGCTTTCCACCAATGACACAAACATGTACGAGACTGTAACTAATCGGCAGAGACAAAAACTTCGCATTATCAGCAGGTGTTCTCTACAAGTATGGGATTGTTTATAAGTTCAAGTGACCTCTTTAGCTGGTCCAGACTGGTGCAGAACAAACCTTTCTAAACCTTGTCTTATACTTAATTCACCCCATATTGTAACAATAAATAGAGTTGAAGAATCTTAAACTGGGATATGTTGCTTACAGAAGTGGGTTGCAATATTTGCTTGTACAGTGGTACCTCAGTTCTCGAACTCACTAGAACCCGAATTTCTTAAGTTGAACAAACCAGATAGAGTTCCAGGTCAATCTGAATATCAGAAGTTGAACTGTGAACGCTGACCTAATATAATTTGTGCGCACCAGGAAATGAGTCATACTAAAATGCAATTCTTTCTTGAATGCCCTTTTCACAGACTGGACGATTAACCAAATAAAGCAGCGCAACATTACAATATATCACAATAAATAAACCACTAACTTACGTGTACTATTAGAGCATTTATGTCATTTATTTAAACTTTATTAAATTTATTTAAACTTTATTACCAGGTAAATGAACTGAAAACCAGTTCTCACTGTTTTATGTGATATGCAGGAGATATAGTAGATTACGCATCGGAACTGCCTGGGATACAAGTGTCATGCGTGTAACTAAACTCTTCAGCCAATAGTGGCAGAGGTGTGTTGTCACGGAGGGGATTCCAGTTTGTGCAGCCGGGTGAGAGGTTGCAATGCATCTAACCGTAATGCATTGTGTCAGGATCAGAATGCGTTGGTTTAAGTGGAACACACCCAATGACCAGACTGGGGAAACAAACTGAAACGCAGACTTAATACAATGACAACAACCAGAAACAGCTGATCACATGTGGCTAACGAGGGGGTGTGGCACACGGAGGGACAGGACGATTGGGGCAGGACAGGGGTAATGTTGGGGCAAGATCTTTATCATCTTGGAAGCCATTAAGAAACAATGCTCTAGTTTTACCCTGTTCATTTTGTGTTTACATGCTTAATAAAAACACATTTAAGTGTAATTTTGGGAGGCCGGGAGCCAGTTAAGGTTTAAGGTTTATTTGTCACATGCACAGTTGTACAAGTACAGCATGCAGTGAAATGAAATTTAAGCTAACAAAGTTCTAACTTTTCTGGGGCAGGGGCACTATGAATTTGACTGGCTATATTTACCTTAATATAAGCTGTATAGAAATGGTCCTCATTATTTTAAAGCTATTTGTCCCGATCCACCCGACCATACATATACAAAAATCACATAGGGGTAGACAAATCAGGAAGACAGGGGATATAGGAAGAACAGTGAAAAACATGATTATATGAGGAAAGAGGGGGAGAATTAAAAAAACAGCCCCCAGACTGTACTCCAGTAGGGAGTATAATGTAGGAACTGAAAAAAACACCCCAGCAACATAAGCACATGATCACTACTCCTCACAACATAAAAACTCATGACTCGCAACAGGGGAGGGAACAGGGATGCAGAGGTAGCCCAGCATAGACAAAACGTCCGTCCGGTCCTGCAGCCAAGCCAGCGCAGGTCACAGACCCAGCTTGTTCATGCTGGGGGTATGAAGCGGCGGAGGTGTGGGATGGGGGAAGGTAGTCCTTGGGGTTGGGGGAGAGGAATGCTAGAGAGTCTCACTGTCTTGTTCTTCTGGGGGAGTTGTTTAATGCAGCAATGGCCTTGGACAAGGCCAGTGCTGATTAGCGGGGAGCCAAAAGGAGATATAACTTAATTATTTTGGTTTCGGGTGAGAAGCTGTAATTTCGCAGCTCCTCAATGTCCACGCTGGTCTCTGCCATCCAACTGGCCAGCCTGGTGGGGCTTTGAGCAGCTGTTACTGTTTTCTTCAATTTTCGATAAGCCAGGGCAATGCCTAATCCAATCAGCATCAAACCTGTAATCAAGGTTCCGAATAGATAGATAAATATCTTCGATGTCCTCCATGGACAGAGCTGCCAGACGCACGACCCTCCACTTCTCCCATTCGTCCATCGTGTAGCCAGCCGCGTACGTCCCTACAGGACAGTCAGGTTCCCCCGAACCTGTGGTTCTCTTCGAGAAGATCGTGTCAATCGCATTGAGAGACCAGCTGATCAAATCAAATCCATAATTTTCCTTAATTTGAAGAGCAGGGCAGAGAGAGTCTCTCTAGTATAGACAATAAGACAGTATACTGGACGAGACTAGAGTAGCAAGCAGGGAAGATAAGGGGAGGGAGAGGGAGAGAAGTGCGTCCGCCTCCGTTGAGAGCCAAGCAGAAGTGTAATTGGTTAAATTAATTGGTTTTCCATTATTTCTTATGGGAAAAATTTGATCAGAACTAGACCTTTTTAGGATTCGATCCGGTGTCCGTAACGGGTTAAGTTCGAGAACTGAGATGCCACTGTATAAGCCTTTCACACAGTTCTGGTATCTGGATGCAAGAAAACCCTTTAATAACTGTGGCTTGTTTATAGTGAATACGTAATATTGAATAAGTTGTTGTGCACAAACTCAGTTTATCTTTTTTCCTAATAATAATTGCAGTGTGTAAATGATAAATAAATATGCCCAAATCATAATTTATTATTCACTACACTGTACTTCACATATTTGTTTCATTACACATTGTACTGAGTAGAATTTGATGTTTGGGTTGATTACTCTGAAATGGACACGTGTTCATTTGCGCTGGTTGCCAGACTTTCTGTGGTGTCCCCCACCTCCCCTCACTCTCATCAAGTGCCTCTCACCAAACAGGGGCACTACCGCTTCTGTGATGCCCTCTTTGCCCTCGGCGAGCACCAGAAGGCTCTGCAGGCCAACCTGAGAGCCATCTTCCTGTGCGGTGAGGATCCGGAGGGCATTCGCGACCTGGAGCAGCAGAAGTGTCGTTTCCAGATAGACATGGCCATGATGGAGGAGCTCCGAGGTACACTCCTCAATGGGACTCCAAGCCTTCTGTCCATACTTGAGGTGTTCCTTGTGTTGGCAGGAAGTGTACAATTACTGTTCCGTAATGTAATAAAAATAGCGTTAAACATTTATGTTTATAGCTGCTGCCATAGCAACCCATCAGTATTAGGGGATGTCCTCAGACTGAGGGGCGCTTCAGGTGTTCATACACCAAATAACACTAAAAGTGTAAAACAGCAGTGGGAACTGAGGCTTTGTGGTGTTTTATTTAAATATAGGACCAATGTTATCTTAAAGGAAGGCGGATACTAAATAAAAAAAAATATATAATTTATGAACTGAAATTAAAATTTCAGCATATTTTTACCTAGCTTAACCACAACATCTCCTCTTTTAAAATATTATGGTTGGAAACTGTCCATTTCTTCACTGCAGCTTCAGTGCTTATTTCCACGATTTACCAAAACACGAGAGCATATGGCGTGCTCTGCTAACTAAATTTAATATACGCCGAATATATGTAGATTACTATTATTTGGGCTTCACAATATGCATCTTATCTATATTTTAGACATACTACTAATTTGCTTATCGAATTGTAGGTGAAAATATTGCCCATATAGTGCTGAAGGGCTGGCGTCCATTATCCAAAGCCCCGCAGTGACACAGTTTGTTGTCAAAAAATGAACTTAAACGGTCAATTTGATTTTCTGTAAGAAAATTAATGGTGTAGATTAATCGACCAATAGAATGAATCCACACCTGTCTGTGCTTCCACAGTCTCTTATGGTCTGTTGTTGCATTGATGATTGGTTTCAGTTTTCTTGGATCAGTTGTATGTAAAAGTGACAGAAGAAAGAGCTTCACTGTATTTGCTCTATCAGTTTTATCTGAATTGCTTTTTGTTCCACATCAGCTGCTGGTAAGCGGAAGAAAATGAAACCAAAAAGAGATGCTAGCAGGAGGTAATATTGGCTCTTCCTGGCCCTGAGGTATCTGCTGGCTCAATGCATGAAGGCGTTAATGAACCGTGAAAAGTTACAGATCGTAGGCATCACCTATTGTTATTTGTCTGATTTTTTATAGAACTGATACCCAGGTTAAAGTGGATCCGGAGAGTCTACGTGATATGGACCCCCCTAATAAACCAGAACCTCGTATAAATAACAGTGCCTCAAAACGCCGGGTAAGGAGAATTAGTGTTTATGGTATAACTATAGTAAAACACCCGGTGCGCAGCAGAATTCTAGTAGTACAAGAAAATTCTATGTTTCAAATTAAATTATGTTACTAAGTACTCATTACTCATTACTTTCGTTCTGTGTGAAAATATTAAAGGACACATGCAGCCTATTCTGTTTATGATCTAACATCTGACCTTTCGGTGGCACACTGAATGGGTGATATTAGGTACAGAGAGAATATTTGACAGTTCTTTCACACTGTGTCAGAGCAGCAACATTAAATAGTATAACTACCCAGACCACACACATGCATTGGCACAATTTTTTTTCATGATTTGGTCACATGAGTAACCCATGAAGCTGAAATTGGGCATGTCTTGGATCAATACAGAGGGAAATTTAAGCTAACAAAGTTCTAACTTTTCTGGGGCAGGGGCACTATGAATTTCACTGGCTATATTTACCTTAATATAAGCTGTATAGAAATGGTCCTCATTATTTTAAAGCTATTGTCCAGCTCTATAGATTGAATGAATAATATGCAATCACCATATGAAAAATTACTATGTAATAGCTGATTAAATAATTAAAATTTAATTGTTAAAAATTCAATAAAAATAATTAAATAAAAAAACCTACATTCCAAAATTGAATTTTTTTACTAAAGCTATTTTATACGCAATACTTGTATTGCAAAACCTCGCTCGTTTATCAAGTAAAATTTTATTAGATTTTTCCTTGTCTTGCAAAACACTTGCAAACCAAATTACTCCCAATCCAAGGTTTGACTGTAATTGAATTACTTTTGAATGAAGGTAACTAGTAGCTCTAATTTTGAATAACTTGCACAGCACTCATTAGCAATGTATTTTTGCTCTTGTATTAGGGCTGAACGATTCATGGATTTCAAATCGCAATTTGAAACAACATGATTGGCAATTTTGGACATACATTTTGGACATACATTATACAGCATGTCGGACCAAGGATTTAAAACTGTTGTAAGAATAGTTTTCCAAACTCACACCGTGCTCCCTATGTGACAGTCGTTCTCACCAATCACAAGCGCCGTGCTTCTTATGTGACAGGCCTGCTCACCAATCAGAAGATGCCCGAGTACACTCCCACAGACAGCAAACACGCGAAACCCCAAAAAATAATGCATTTGCGGTGCAAAAAAAAATACTGATTCCGTTACTGAGCTATAAGTGAATTGCCTTCCTATTTCATGGTTCGAGATTGTTTCAAAGGTCCTGTCATCAATAGAACCGGCGAGCTCCATTTAAACACCAGCTGCAATATACTTAAGCGTATCAGACCTTTGGTTTTTGTGATTAGGCAATAGCATTAGTATACCGCTAACGCTTCAAGACCACGATGAGACGGTCAGTAATTCTCACAGCAGCGGACTCTGTCATCTCCAAAAAAAGCTGTAAAACCCACAATACAGCTGTGTTTGTCATATGTTTTTGTGCTTATTAAATGTGTTTCCAACAATTAACCCCACAACAGTAGTAAAATAAGTCTTGCTTTAACATATTGAAAAAATAGATTGCTTTGTATGGGAATGTGGTCTTATTTAGAAAACATACAAAAGGAGACGCACATAACGTTTAATCATTCATTCTGTATTTGCCCAAGTAACAAAGTAAAGGAATGATAAGCTGCTTCAGTCGAAAACTGCATTTTACTTCTCATTTAAAATGAAATGCAGGGTCGGTCAGCTGCATGGAGTGAGATTTTCTGTTCTCTGTTCTGCACACACATTTACATGTATGCAAGTTTTATTACCTTGTAAATAGTCTGTAGGGTTTGCAAACTGCTGTATCGTTTTTGATGCAGCTAATTTGAAGTTCAGAGTGGAATATAGATTTGTAGTAAGATTTCTTGCGTGACAGTCTGAGTTTGCAACCATGAACACGTACATTTTTTGTTTCACCTGAATTGATTTGTATAGAAAATAACCATATACAGTTGTTAAAAAGTGGAAATGACCAACATGAAATCACCAATAACATGTATGCTACGTTATAAAAATTTCCAGCTTTACAGTTTCAGGACAGAACAGCCACTCTGTTATAACACTCAAAAAACCGTAATGTCCATTAGTGTTAATAACAGCAGCTAACAACACAATAGCGCAAACAGAAGGGCTGCATGCACTGGAGTACTTCTTGCTTAAATGTTCATTGACGTGGGAAAGGCAGGTCTAGTGTTATGAGGAGGGTAATAAGCGTTACCTTCAAGATCACTATTTTTCTTTTTGCTGCAATTGTTTTCATTATTGCTTTCTTTAACTTGACACATCACATCTTTACATTCTCATCCTTGCGTTAGAGTATAGACCTAGCTGTTAATACTGATGGTATCTCATGTTACGTCATATGTTGTAAAATGACTAAGCACTGAATATTGAACTGAAGCCTGACAAAACAAATTAAAGCGCAAATCAAATCGCTTTCTGTCAGAAAAATTGCGATTCGATATTCTCCCCAAATTGTGCAACCCTATTTTGTATGTCTGCTGATTTTGGATGATTTTGAATCACATGTTTACATCACTGTCTTTAGAATAAGGAACCGGAGGGGAGTGCCTGCGGGAATTCTGACTCCGGTATGTTCTCCTGTTTTTCTCTTCCTACGTGCTAAATGAGGATGGGGGGGATGTTAGGGGTTCTAATGGCAGCATTCCCTAAAAGAGCACCCAAAGAAATGATAAACAAATGTAATAAACATATTTAATGCTAAATCATTCCGTTAAGAGTGGGGCTTGTTTAGATGCGCTGACTAAAGTGACTTGTTAATGTTTTTGGTAACACTTTACTTGAAAGGGTACAAGTGAGTTAGTAACTCAGTCACTCCTAAAATACATGTCATGAATAAATATACTAACTGTTATGATTGATATCAACGAACACGGTATCGGTATGATATCTAACACTTCCTTTCTGGTTACTGTATTATGTAAGAGTGCACTACTACATTATTTGTGCCTCATCAAGTAAAGTGTTACTGCTTTTTAGTGCTTTTTAATTCTGCTGTCTTTAACATCACCGAAGGCTTGGAGCCTCTTGGTTATAAGTAGGGCTGCTTTGGATTTTGGGAGAGGGCGAGCCCTCCTAGCTCCGACCCTGCCTCAGTACCTTTAGTAGTTTTTAACCGGCAAAAAAAAAAAAAAACCCCACCTGTCTGAAATATGTTACACATTCACAAGTTAAGGCCCATTGGTGGTTCACATAATAGCAGGAACGCAGCGGAAAAATTATGCCATTTCTTTTGTGTCAGATGTGACCTCTTAAGGTGCTTTCCGCAGACAATTTGAGCCTCTTCCTTGATCTGACGTCCTCACGCCGCACCTGTTGTGCCACATTTCAGACGAGCCTTAGTGGGCGTGGTCTGTTGTGTTAGCTTCGGGAAGGTGAAACTAGTTCTAGAATCGTCGTCTTGGTTGAGGAACTGAAGGTCCCGCCACCATTTTCCCTGGCAGGTGAAGCAGGTACTGGCGTGCAGATGGATGACTGTGCCGAAACAGGTGCCAAAAAGTAAGTTTTTGTATTTCACATTTTTGCTGGTATTTTTTTATTTAATATCTTCTGAAATTACCCTCAGAGAATGAAATGTGTTTTGACTGAGACACATACCAAGTCTCTTAATATCAAGGTTTGAAGAATACTTCTCATATTTTGGAGCAAAGACTGAAGTGCAGTTTGGCATGGGCTGTGTTTGTGTCGGTTTAACGTTTGATTTGGAACATGATTCCGTGATCATAGTGCCCTTTGAAATCGTTTCCGCTGCCTTTGCTGTACGGCACTGTGAAGCGACACTTGGTACTTGGTTGAATATTTATGAAAATTTTAATGTTGTTGTTGCTTAGTCAGATTCCTTTTCCCTCATGCTGTTCTGGACATAATTCATATTAAAGTAAGACATTATATTGACAACGCTTTTAATTAGCATTTTCACTAAGATATGATATACTGTACTGATCTCAAGAAGAACTTTTTTTGCAGTTAGGACACCAGTTTGAAGTCTTCACTGGAAGCTAGGGTTTTTCAGTAGCCGATGCCGATATTTTGGAGTCAGGGTCAGCCGATGGCCGATATATGCTGCCGATATTTTTTT
>JABFDZ020000109.1:17759993-17775688 GCA_019775955.2 Pollimyrus isidori | reverse complement strand
TACTGTACAGTAGGCTATACATATGCGACTTACGACCAAATCGTGTTACGACCAGTCAGTTGTGACCAATCATGGTCGTAAGTCGACGACGACCTGTACTGTATAATGTTATGCTTGGTGAGATTCTGTGCGAACACTGGTGGTGAGTTGGTGAGAGGCACGCTTAGTCTGTGGCTATCGGCCACTTCCTGTTAAATGCATCACTTCCACCCTTTTTTTCCTCCCCATGTAACAGAAAAGATATTCATAAACAATCATTTTCAGAAGGCCTTGGAATATGGCAGGTTAATGTATGAAGTGTATGAACAATACGTTAAAATCAGCATTTTGCCCAATTGCCATTTTGCTGTGAAGTCTGAATCTAAAATCAGAATTTCTACTCTGCCAAGTCGACCTTAGAGCAAATATAGATCAAAGTATATTTCTGTGATTGACTTATGTGCGACTGGTTACATTTGTGGGATTATGCAATTTATCTCAGGCTGGTCCTCAGGGATCCCGAGACGGCTCCTTCCCAGCTTCCAACATGCCTGCACCAGTGTTCGGTATTCGGTGTTCAGGTGTGCTGAGAAGGAACAAAAATATGGCCTGTCTGGGGGTCCCCAAGGACTGGGTGGAGAAACACCGGTCTGTAGTTTATTTTTAATTCGGTGACTGTAATACTGTTTTTGATGTAAACATTCTTCGCTGTGCAGCGCCACCTCAGGCCTGGCTGGTGTCCGGTGACCGCGTTCTCCACCAGATCGGTCAGAACAGGCAGCTGTTTAATGGCGAGAGCCCTGATATCTCCGTGTTCGTGGGAAGCCTTCGACCCTGGATAGATTTCCACGCAAAGAAGGAACAAGTGCATCCGGTACCTACCTGGAAGGTGCCGCGGAATCTGGAAGACGCGGTGAATCTGGTGCTGGAGAGGAAGAACAGGGTTTGGGCCCGAGTGTTCATCCAGGCCCTGAGCAGAGCCTCCGGGGTGAGCCAGAAGCTGGCCGAGTGGGCGGCCATGCTGAACAGTGCAGGTAAGAAGAGTCGCCTGGCCTCCCTTGTGCTTACAGACAGTCCTCAGTTATGCCTGCCCTTTACATTTTTCCCTCTTTGTCTGAAATTGAGATCTGTATCTAATTAGAATCAGAATAAAATGTCTGTCATTGTACCGTATATGTACTACAAAACCCTCTGTGCTTCCCTACCAATTCTGAGTATTATATATAGATGTAATTTATATAATATACAGTGTGGGCCAAAAATAAGTACAGCGGTACCTCGGTTCTCGAACTCACTAGAACTCCAATTTCTTAAGTCGAACAAACCAGTTTGACCTAGAACTCGATCTAAATATTAGAAGTCGAACTGCGAATACTGACCTAATATAAATTGTACTCGCCGGGAAATGAGTCGTACTACAATGCAATTCTTACTTGAATGCCTTCTTCGCAGGCTGGACGATAAACCAAGTAAAGCAGTGCAACATTACAGTAACTAACAATAAATAACTTGCGTGTACTATTAGAGCATTTATGTCATTTATTTAAACCTCATTTTACAAGGTAAATTAACTGAAAACCAGTTCTCACCACTTAATGTGATATTCGGAAGAAATAGCAGACTACGCATTGGAACTGCCTGGGATACAAACGTCAAGCATGCAACTAAACTCTTCAGCCAATAAGGGCAAAGGTGTGTTGTCATGGAGGCGGTTCCAGTTTGTGCAGCCAGGTGAGAGGTCGCAATGCATCTAACTGTAATGCATTGTGCCAGGATCAGAATGCGTTGCTTTAAGCCAGCGCTGCAAGCAAGTCGAACGCACCCAATGACCGGACTCGGGAAACAAACTGAAACTTAATACAGAGGACTAATGACAACAACCAGAAACATCTGATCACATGGGGATCCCATGTGAGGTTAACGAGGGGGCGTGGCACACAGAAGGAGCGGACAATCGGGACAGGACAGGGATAAGATCTTTATCATTTTGGAAGCCATTAAGAAAAAAATGCTGCTCTTGTTTTAACGTGTTCATTTTGTGTTTAAATGCTTCAAAAACATACTTGGGTGTAATTTTTTGGGCCCGGGAACCAATTAATTGGTTTTCCATTATTTCTTATGGGAAAAATTCGATCAGAACTTGAACTTTTTAGGATTCAATCCGGAACCGATTAAGTTCAAGAACCGAGGTACCACTGTATTGAATCAGGCGACGTGGCCTTGACTGGCCGTCATGTTCACCTAACCTGACATCCATGGACTTTTTGTTTGGGGCGTAGTAAAGGAGAATGTTTTTGAGAGGAAGCCCCACACAGTGGATGACAAGCATTTGTGGACATTGATGCTGAGTGGGATTTGTGTGCTAAAGTATATCAGGGAAAGGCTCCAGGAATGTATCAACGTTGACGGAGGGCATTTCCAACACCTAATCGGTACTGTTAAATAAAAATTGTACACATTCTTTTGGCCCACCTTGTATATAGCTGAACAGTGAACTAAATTGCAGCAGTGTAGTCCCATTATTTGACAATTACAAAAATCACAGTGGATTTATATTGGTGAAAGTGGTAGCATGAAGTGTTCAATTAAACATATGATCAAGACAAAAGCACAAAAAAAATCAATAAATAAAGCATTCAGATATAAATAAAGGCTGAGAGAACCAGATTCAGGGTACAGGCAGATTTGGTGTATGTGCAGATATATTCAAGAATCTCCCATGAGCTCTTGCTCTCCAACGTTTCATGCGATGCCCATGTGTCTTGCAGGCTTGGAGGCAGCACGGGAGTTCATAGAGCGGCATGCGGAGCACCTGGAGGAGCTGGACCTGGCTCCTCTCCTGGCCTTCCAGCCGCTGCACGACGCCATCATGGAGAAGTCCGGAGCTCTGCCAAGTATGCTTGTGGGAGCTGCCACCACTCTGACAGGCTGCCTGAGGGCTGCCGGAGATCTCGAGGTCATGCGTCTCTTCATCTGGGTCCTGGAGGAGAGCAGGGAGAACTTTGCTTCCTGCCATCAGGTGCTTAATACTTTTTTTGAGATGGGTAAGTGTCACTTTGCTCTGACCTGTATGTTACATGATTAGACAGTGATTGATCCTCGGGGACCCACAGACAGTCCACTGTTTTTGCTCCCATTTGGGAGCTGGGAGAGAGCAAAAACATGGACAGTCTACGGGTCCTCACTGACTTTATCGGGAAACACTGTGATAAAGTGCTAATTTTTAAGTACCATCCTGTTTTTCTGTATTGCAGACTGCCTTTGTGTAGTGAATAAAAAGATGGAGAATGAAAATCAAATTGTAAGTATATCTGTCTACACTGAAGTGGGAGATCACATTTACCAATCACTGAGCCAGGAAATTGCCAGAAAGGGGGTTTCATGGACTAGCTAGTGAGGACAGTGGAAACGAGCATACCTCTGCTGTGTTTTTGCTTTCCTGATCTTGTTTGATTTGTTCTTTTGTTTTACAGAATTCTACTATTAAGAGTAAGAACAGAAATAAAAAAAAGAAACAAAAAGAATCAAAGGTAAGCTAGAAGTTAATTTTCGAGAACAATATCGTTTTTCCTAGACATAACAAAATGAAGGGTGAAATAATGGTTCTGTTTGTTTCTCAGTCTATAAGGGTATTTACTGGATCAAGAGCAGGGACTCTAAGAGAGGAGGATGAAGATTTATTCTTTGAAGACGATTCTCTGTAAGTCCTGCATGACCTCCAGATTTTCTGAGCTTTCAGTGGTGTTATGTTTCCCTGACTGTTGCTTGTTGTTTCCCCAACAGAAGACTTTTAGACAGTAATAATCCCTTTATTGTGCCCGAACATCTTCGCCATCAACTAGATGAATTTGAAGGACAGTATAATAATAATCGATTCAAGACAATTTTGGACAACAATATTAGAACAGATCCTGCTAAGGAGAATTTATATGAGTAAGTGAATGTACTGTTCATTTTCTGATTTGTCCCTTGAGTGACGTGATTTTTTTTAACATTACTTGATTCTTCTCTTCGGTCCACAGCTATTTTGCTCAGATCCTGGAGGAACATGGTCCTTTAGATGTCCACGATCCACTACTTGTGGGAGAGTTGGATAATTTCCCTAGAGAGGCAACACTGTTGATTCAGGAGTCGGGCGGGCTACAGGGCTTCCTCCTTGGGTCCTTACGGTTCTCGACAAACGGCACTCTGATTGGTCTGACGACACATGCTTCTTCGTTCCTGGAACAGACAGAAGAGCCTGTAGTTGACAACTCATGCCCCTTCCCCACCTACCAGGAGGACAGTAACACCAGAGGACCAACCCTAAACCCATCTGCCAAAGAATTTACACCCTCGTACTATACATATCCTCCTGGTGAACCTGCAGTCTTTGATCAAGGAATAAATGCTATAGATTTCAGTGGCACGTATAATGGAGATATTTCAGAGGGTTTTACATATCAAAATTACTCTGGAATGTATATTGAGCCTTTTACTGATGGGGAATATATAGCTGCTTCAGAGACTAACCAACATGCTAAGGAGACTCGGATGAGAAGTGTATCTGTACAGGTGAGTGTTCTTGGTCCGAAGACCAAGTTGAGGAGGCCTTTTCTGGTAATAATGCATACCCTTGTTTTTGTTTCCCCTGTAGATGTTTAGTAAAAGTAAAGATGTTTTGGTTAACACAGAACCTTATGAGCCATTTGAAAGGAATAAAGTAAGTATCAGAACATTGAAGTGATTTATTTGAAAAATGCTGTGTGTTTATTAAAATTCCTTTCGCATTTTCAAACCCCGTCTGGAATTCCATTGAGACACTTGTTCTTCGGTACTGTTCTTCAGCTGTCTGCACTGGCCACTTTATGTATCAGTTGCTCATAACAGTGGTAGTACTGCATCTACTGTGTACTATATACACAAACTGCCCTTTCACTGCAAGCTCTACAAGCACATCTTTAAAGTGAGATAATGTACAGTTATTCCCACTGCACAGCCCTGTACATCATGTTTATAATTCATTATTTGTCTTGTGTCTAACTTGCATAGTTTTTGAGTAAAGCAGTTTTCAAAGTGTTTGGTATACAGTTGCAATGATATAGTGTTTGTCTGGCTATTTTGAGATGTCGAAGTTTGACGGCTTAAACTCGTGATGTTTCAGGGAGACATGGTTGAAAAAGAAAAAAAAATCAGTCAGCTTCAAAAGCAAATAATGCAAGCAGAAGAGGATCACACAAAAGGGAGCCAGCTGAGAAAGGAGCATATTTCTTCCCTGGAAGAGGAGCTTAAGCAGATTAATCAGAACATCGAGGTACATCTGGGGGGGTGCGGATGGTTCCATTTTCCAGGAAGCAGCCGGATGAGAAGGAGCCATTGCTGAATCTTGTCGCGCTCACCCCCACGGCAGATTTCCAACAAGGAGCTGGATCTATTCCATAAAAAACTGGAGGAGGAGGTGAGGAAGGACCAGCAGGAGAAAAAGGCCAACCAGGAGACGCTGAAGACCTTGAAGAACGAAATCAAGGAGCTGGTGGCAGCACGGGAGACGTGAGTGTTGCGGGTGGGACGGGTGTTTCTGTGCTGGACAGCGCATCACGTCCACAAACGCCTGGCAGGAGCACAGGTGTACGTCCGAAAGATTGTCAGTGTTTAGGAACTGAATGTTCTTTTTTTTTTTTTTTGCCTCCTGCAGCCTTTCAAAAAATATTAAAGAGAAGAGAATGGAGTATGACAAACAACTCAATGAGATCTTGGACGAGAGGCAAGTTTCTTTTTAACGTGAGAGATGAGTGATTTTGTAATGGCTCTTTAACATAGTATTGTGGGCAATAATGAAGTTTTGTACTTTGGGATACACGTACATCCCATTTTTTATTACAAATGCCAGCTAGTATATAAGAATATATATATATATATATATACGACTTGATGACCATGCTGTCCTGTAAGACAAAGGGCAAAGCAGGCAAGAGCAAGCCAGCCAATGTGGCTGATGTCCTGGAGCAGTTTTTGAGGTTAAGGGTCTTACTCTTGGGCTGAGTCAGTCAAGATGAGCCTAGATGGTGTGAATCTTACAGGAACCAGTCTGAGGCTGAGAAGCTGAGTATGGAAGATGAGGTGAAGCGATACCAGGACCTCTGTACCCGTGCAGTCGCAAGGTCACTGGCCGCTGAGGTAATCTGTCTCATTTCTCCTGTTGACAGAGGAAACGCGCTTTGCTTCTTGGTCCCTTATTTGCTGTTTCTCTACCTCAAGGTGACTATGCTGGACTGCCGACGTCAATGTTGCCTCCAGAACCTGTACAGATACGTGTCGGAGAAAGAGGCGGTCCTTGCTCACTTGAAGGAGGTGGCCAGCAGGTAAATGACGTCAGTTAGCTCCATCATTGTGCACGTGTACAACGAAAGGAAGAGGTAGGTTCTCTTAGTGCAAGCGTCGCGCATAGTATTACTATTATGACATCAGAACAGATTAAAGAAGCTGTTTCCCAGTGTGGCAATGTGCTGCTATAACACGTGCCCAACAGCAGGGGGCGAAGAGCTCATAACTGGACTGCATGTGGGTGAGGTTTGGTGTAAGATGAGATGAACCTTGTTTATCTCGGGAGAAATATGCTGCATACGGCAGTGAGATATAGTGGGTGCAGACAGTTCGAGAGAGAGTGCAGTGGTAGTACACAGTGCAAAGATAAGTACACAGGAGACAACAGAATATTCTGGAAATATTAGAAGTTATGTTACGTGTGCAATCATACATGCAAACAGACAGCGCTGGACTTTCCCTGCGTCAATGATTGGATGCTTCTTGGCTTTTGGTGGGGTGGGGGGGGGGGGGCATGGTGGTCCATTGTTGACACTGGTATCTTTCTGCTTGCAGGGCCAATTCACCCGAAGTTAGTAAAGCTCTGAATGCCTGGCAGGAAGTTCTTCAGGATGCAAAGGACAAAATCGTCAGGACTGAGGTGGGTGCAGTCATCCCAATCTCTGGGGGGGCTCTTGCGTGCTCCTCTCCTGGCAGTTTGTAGCCATCTTGGTTCTGTGAAGTTAAACTGCGTGACTTATTCTTGCATGAACTGACAGGAAATGCCTCCTGACAGGTTGCCTTAACATGCAGATTGATAAGTGTGTCATCTGGAATTTGTGTATTTGCAGTTTCAGAATGAGTTGTCTGCAGCTTATTTAGTGTTGAAACTCAATGAAGAACAATAATAGCAAGACTTAATCATTAAATAAATATTGGTTAACATAGCAGAAGGCAGCCCAGGTGGGAAATGTAAATTCTCAGGATGTCATGATGATACTTAGCCACAAATCATTTTGACACGATTGTATATATGGGACACAGACATAAGTAATGAGGTTCACACACACTTTGGCTGTTACACATTTGCATGAAGATATTTCATAAATGTGTGCTTCTGCACGTATCAAAGACTGTAAATGCTGGGTTCGCTGCCTGCGGTTTCCGATCAACCTTTATATCGAAATTAAGACATCTTCCCCACTGGGAGGCAGTAGCGCTTATTTGACTCTGTGATTTGAAATGTGCTCTTCTCCTGTAGGCCAGCTACAAAGAGCAGAAGGAGCAGCTGCAGAAGGGAACCAGACTCTCCAGTCTGCCTCCGGTGACTGTGCCCCCTCCTCTACCCACCCCAACTCTACCGGTAAAGCAGTGCCACCTTGTGGTTAAGAGAAAATTTAATTTCTCAGGCCAGAATATGTATTGCACAAGTGTAGGGATAGAACTATGAATCAGAATGGAAAGAAAACCATGATCTGTTTTGGACGGCTGTCTTTATACAATCCTGGTGCTGTAGCAGATAGTATCGTGCAATTAAACACAGTGCTGGTCTGTTCCTACTGCAATGATGTGGCTGGGGGCACGTTGGGAGGAGGCTCTGTACATAAGATGGCAGCAGACAGGAGAGACCCCTAGTACTATTACTTGCACATTATGGTGGAATGAGCCGGTGGGTGGCTAAATGGTGCCCCCTGCAGCGGGTAACGCGTGCAGCTGCAGAGGGCCAATCTTGTTGACGGTCTGGTTTAGCTTAGAGACGGAGAACGGAGGCGTACCACCAGCCGGGTGGTGAGGCTGACTGAAACATGGTGTGTGTGTGTGAGCTGAGCCTGCAGTGCGGCTGCTAGAGAACAGCGGCGGATATGATGTGGGTTTAACCAGGCTAAACTACCCTCCAAAAGAACAAGCTGCGCTGCAGATCTTTGTTTAAAGCACCAGCATACAGATTCTGTGGGTTTGTCTTAGCAGTACTAATGCTGGTCATATCGCTGTCTGACTAGGTCCAATAAAACTGACCTGAGAAGCCAGTACAAGTAAGGGATAATGTACAGGCAGCTGGTAGTTATCGCAGAAATAAGCCCCGACAGTGTGATCTATATCGCTTCCGACCGTTTCACGTCGGGTTTTGTATCACACTGAAGGGCCGGTAACTCCCGGCTGCCTGTACATTATCCCGCTTATTACACAGCTACTTGCCACATAAGGAAAAAAACTGGACATGAATATGAATTTTAAACATTTTATTGGCATATTTGTTTTAAATTAACATTTTTATCCTTCTGCGAAACGATATAGTACCACGTGACTAACATTTAAACGTTAGTAAGACAATTTACAACATCTACATATGAATATATAATAACGCATGTATTTAATTTATTTGCAAGTATTAAATTGCACATTTCCATTATTTGAAAAGAACGAACCTGCAAATGTCTCAACTGACCAATCAGAATGAAGCATTCCAGAGCCGTGTAATAATATGAAATAAAGCCTTTCGATGTTCTTCAATAACAGATGCCATTATCCGAAGCAACATGCCATGGTAAAAACATTGCTGTTCACATTCTTAAAAAGAATAATAATATAGCATACTAACTACACAGCTCCTGGAATTGGTATTACTTACCATCTAAATTTTTATTGTGCGTATCGTCATCCCAACATACACAATGGGTCTGCAGTAACACTGTGTTGTCAGTGGGTGGCCAGTGCGAATCTAGGACTCATAGAATCATGTGTGTTGCACTATGGGTTATGAGACCACAAGGTGGTCGTATCACATTTTCTCATAGGAGTTTTACCTGTTCTGAGGGCAGAAGGGAAAATGATTGCTTTAGAGAGTGATTCAGATTGTAGAGAAGGTGGTTCCAAACAACTAGTGGAGGCAGGACCAATATATCTGATTGGTTGGTTCTACCGCCTCTAGTTGCTTGGACCCTCTCCCCTACAATCTGATAGGTTCTCTCTGAATCAACCCATTTTTTCCTTTTGCACTCAGAACATTTTTGTGTAAGTAAGATTTCCATAACCATCATATTTTAGCTCAAAAGTAAGACCCTTAACCCCAAAAACAGCTCCAGGACATCAGCCACATTGGCTGGCTTGCTCTTGCCTGCTTTGCCCTTTGTCTTACAGGACAGTATGACGGGTGGAAAACTATCCCTTAACCCTCTCAGTACTGGTATCATAGCACTGGAACCAAAATCTGCTTAATGCATAAGCTGCTTACAACATTCCTTTCCATTTAGTTCCACTGCCCATTTACAGTTCCCATTGTGTCCATATCTCAATACGTCAAGTTTTAATGTCTATGTATTTATATTTGATTACTTTTTTTTTTTCTTTTAGTGATTCTCATTGTTGACACAGCACAGCACACAGTGCACAACAATGAAATGTGTCCTCTGCTTTTAACCCATATGTGACTTTTGTGACATAGCAGGGGGTAGCTAATTCAGCGCCTGGGGAGCAGTGCTTGGGGGCGGTACCTTGCTCAGGGTACCTCAGTGGTGTCTTGCTGGTCGGGGATTCGAACCTGCAATCCTTTGATTACGAGTGTGCTTTTTTATGACTGACACAGGAATTTTATCTGTGTGTGACCCAAGTGTCATACAGCTGAAGATAACTCCTCAAGTCTAGACATCTTTATCATCAGCCAGTTTTTGTACAATGACGTCTTGTGCTTATAAGTGGTTCCTGCATCTAGTTCAGTGTGCCGTATCATGTGACTCAGTTGGTGCCCTTCTCCCCCGTAGCCCTTTGCCAGCCAGGGATCCGCTGTCCGCTACCCCAGCCCGCAGCTCCCCTCAGCCTACACACATGTCAACCTGCCACCAGCGAGACCGCAGCTCGCATACAGAGGGCCTCGGGCCCTGACCGCTATGGCCCCCCCGCAACCTGACCCCTTCCAGGGCAGAGGTGGCCTGCACCCCGACATTCCAGCCATCCCAGCAACTGCCTTTGAGAGAATCATCGACCGGCTGGCCATCATGTTCCCCCACTATAGCAGGTTAGCGAGGAGCCTGATGCTTGCTGTTACTGGGGGGCAGTGTGGCTAAGTGGGTTAGGCCTCTGTATCTGTGATCAGAATGCTGCTGCTTTGAATCCCGTTGGGCTCTTGAGCAAAGGCCTTAACCTCCAAAAAATGCTTCAGAGGAGCTGGATGGATCGCTGACTGCATCACCTCTACGTATGGGTGTCAAAGGGAGAGTAAAATGGGAAACACGACTAGAGGCATATTCCGGCATTCAGCAAGTCTGCACAGCCAGAGTAACGAGCATCATTCATGTTTCAGACCCGTGCTAAGCAAGTTCATCCAGGAGGTACGCTCTGCCAATGGGGGATACCTGCACAGCCTCCCCTATGATGCAATCATCAACAGAGTGGCTCAGATCATTCTAGACCATCAGGAAAACACCAGAGTAAGCAGCACCCCCGTATATCCTCCCTTTAAATACTAAATGCCTGAAATTTCTGTTTTCATAAATTGAGTCTATCTATGATACATTCGATAAGACATTGTGGGCATTGGTTGTTTGGTTAAAGTGTTTAGGGTGGCTGCATACATGGAGCCATGTGCCATAGGCCTTCGCCTTAGAGATGGTCTTCCTGTGTCCCCAGGAGCAGATGAGCGCTGGCCACGGCCTGGGAGCCCGAGAGTTTCTGTCAGGGTATCGGTCCCCATCACCAAGGAGCGAGTCGCCAGCATCTGGCAGATCCTCCTCGGCGCCCCCGCAGGCTTGGAAGAGCATGGACTCACACAAGCGGCCCGGATCCCGAGCGGTACGGCTGCTCTCCGAATCCATCTGGGTGCTTCACGCTGTATTACTGGAATGTATCTGTATTTGGTTATAACATGAATCCATGCAGTGGCCTTAAGATTCCTTGATCACCCACAGCTGAATGTCGAAGATCCCTGTATCATCTGCCACGAGGAGATGTGCGCAGAGGACCTCTGTGTCCTGGAGTGTCGGCACAGCTTCCACAGAGAGGTGAGTGTCGCCCCCTAGGGGGCACGGCTGCTTGTGCACCTAACCCATGGCCTTTGCTGACACCATATGGCCCCCCCTTTCCTATCCACAGTGCATCAAGTCCTGGCTGAAAGAGCAGATGACCTGCCCCACCTGCAGGGACCACACTCTCCTGCCAGAGGACTTCCCCCAGCTCCCAGACAGGCCAAGGAGGAGCCACTTCTCCTGACCTGCCTCTTCCCGCTCTCCACATAAGGGCAATGTCACATGGTGGCAAATATGACCAAAACAGTTTTTTTTTTTTCTTTTTTTTTTTCCTAAAGGAAAAGAATTCCTCTTACCTCCCTCGCCCCACCTGTACCTGTTTTTTTAAAAAACCTTCTGTATTAACATGCAGTGTCAGATATTCCATGTTTTAATGCTGCGGTGATAAACATCACCAGTTGTACTGCTATGCTGAGGATGCAGCTGCTTCTGTTTCTTTAAATATTAAGTTCATTTTATCTTCAAGGTTTACAACATATGTGCTTTATAGGAGAACTGAGAAGAGGCGTGGTGTGGTGTTTCAATATGCCACATACTGTAGCTTTAAGCTCTTTCATTTACCATTCCTTTATTAAAATCAAAGTGAATTCCATTCCGTGTTGGTGGTTCATTAGCACGTTACAACTCTGCATGCAGAATTTCAGGACTTGTGTTATTTCTTATTTATTCTTAAGTCACAGCCAAACTATTTTACATAAACAGTGCAATAATAAACAGAGCATCAGGTATCCCAGCTTAGGCGTGTGGATGAGGTGTACATGGCCCGTGCTGGGGGGGGGGGGGGCAAATTTTAAGCACACCCTGTGACCCACTGAATAGTCAAAGCCCACCAGTTGAGTCCTGATGGTCTTATTTCCACTTTCACCTGTCAGTGATGTTTCATGTACATGGTACCAGTTATAAATTTGAATGGGCTCGACCCTTTGCACCTCGCTCCAAACGCTAACTCGCCTGGATCTAGCATTAAGGCTACATTTACCATGTTAGTTCAGTCTGAGAGTCTCAATCATCTACTATAATCAGGATGTGTAAGTACAGAACACTCGTTTTATATGGCTTGGCCGATCCAGTCCAGTCCGTTAAAGTCTGTCCCAGAAGTGCCATTCGGGAATCCATAGGTCCAGGATCTGGTTCAGACCCTGCACAGTTTCAGAGGAAAGTTCTCCGTGATCAGGTGGTCATCGTGCAGAACTATGACGACGTTCACTTCAAATTCTAGAGGAGAAGACAGACACACTTGGCTCAGGCAGGGAGCTCTCAGGGTGACAGCCCAATGGTCATTTTCGCGATGATGACTTATAATAAAAATGCCAAAGCAAATTTTAAGAACTTCTGCATAATTAAGCCCTACCAACTTTGAAGTTTGTGGTCTCCAGCGTGGGACAGGTGAAGAGCCTGGGAAAGACCATGTATATGGGGATGGGGAGGCTGTGGCAGACGTCTCCCTCAGCGATCTGAATGTTCTGGATCTCTGTGGCGTCCCTGGCGTAACCCTCTGCACAGCCTGCAGTCACAATGGGGGGGGGGGGGAGTCAGTACCGATTCGTTTGTCCAGTACCTCATGTACCTATGTAATGTATACCGATAACCTACAGCACAGCTACCCCACCTGTTTAACAGCCAGCAACAGACAATGTGGATCCAACGCATTCGTTGACTTTGTCTATATGTAAACCCACACAAACTGCAGGAAAAAGAGGGAAAGATGACTCATCTGGCCATATTACTTTTTCCTTGCTGTTCAGAGCTCCATGTTTTGTGCTCCCAATACCAGGTTATGTGTCTTTGTGCATTGGCCTTGGATGCAAGCATTTCCTGAATGGCAGCCCTGTTCTTCTGAGTTGTGTGAAATTCACCGTGTGACGTTGTTGGTGAAATGGGGTCACAGAGGGGCACATTCAGTTCTGTGATCATTTTTGAGGCAGTTCATTTGTGGTGTCTATCAATTATCCTGTAATTGGTCCGGGAAGGGGGGGGGGTGGTATTCCACAAAGCAGGATTAAGGGAAAGTCTGAATTAAGACAGACTTGTCGAAATGAGTGGGAGTTCCGTTCCATCAACGTGTCTTACATGAATCTCCGCTGAGATACCATGGTAATTTACACCTGTGAACAAGTCTGCTCCGGACCAGGTTAACTGTCTCGCTTAGTTAACGTCCGATGTGTGGGAAACAGCTTCCCAAAAGATTGCTCCCTTGGATCGTTCTCTTGAACTTGCTACTCATGTCATGTAATCTGTTGAACTATATGTTCTCATCTGATATAATATTTATATCTATAACAGACGAGGTCTGCTGGTCCCGGCCGTGCACCTTTACAAACATGCAGAAAAAGCAATGGATACAGCGGACTCACATATAACAGAATTTTGCTTGTAATAGACAAACAATTTGGTCCCTAGGGCCGCTTTTAGCTGTAGTTCTGTTTGGCTATAACAGACACGCAGGCTCCACCTACAAGGCGTGTGGCATGCCGGTGATATCCAGCGCAGATACGTAATCGGGATTATTAATAGTCACGCATCTGATCAGGTAAAGTTGGATTACTACAATGTACAATATATTAATCAATACCACAAGTGTGTCTGCTGGGGTGTGGCATGAGTAAATGGTGTCCTGTATTTGTGTTCTAGGCATACATCAACTCTGTATAGAACGGACTGTTTTAGATTAGATTAGATTAGATTGATTAGATTAGATTGATTGATAGATAGATTGACTGACAGAGAGACAGACAGATAGATAGATTAGATAGATTCTTTATTTATCCCCAGGGGGAAATTCAGATATCCAGTAGCTCATTCTAAAATAAATAAAAATGCTAAATACCGATAAAAATAAATAAAACACAATTAATTATAATAATAGATAAACGGGGGGGGGGGTTGAATAGGAGGATGAGGTCCCTTGGAGTCTGTTATCCTCAAATACAGTACAAGTCAAAAATCGGGACACACCTACTGAAAATCATTTGTTTTTCAACAAGATAATGACCCTAAGCACACCTGGAGGTTACGCAGGTTATGTGACTGTACTGTATTATCTTATGAGCAAGGAAAGGGGTGGAGTGCTGTTACAGATGACCTGGCCCCCAACCTCCTGACCTAAACCCTATACAGCTGATTTGGGATGAGTTGGATTGAAAAGTAAGAGCAAGGTAGCCAAGCTTGTGTCCTGAACTTGTGGAAACTCCTTCAGGACTGCTGGAGATGCATTCTAGGCAGCTACCTCAGGAAGTTGGCTGAAAGAATGGCAAGAGTCTGCAATACTGTCATAGAAGCAAAAAGGGGGTATTTAGTAGAATCTAAAATTTGACGTGTTCAACACTACTCTTTGGTCATTGTGGGACTTGACATATATTTCAATGCCTCAAGGGATTTTGCTATAAGGTGAATAACATGGCTAAAATACAGACAAATGTATTAACAGTGTGTCCAGACTTTTGTCTGCTTTTTTTTAATTCTGGTAAATCAAGGAACGCATGTAGTTCAGTTTCTCACTGCTGCAAATGAGCCCTTTACAGTCAAGGCTGTCTTGTAGCTTTTGGTAGGATTATGTGCACATTAGGGCTGAACGATCTGGGGGAAAAACTGGATCGGGATTTTTCTGACAGACATAATGATTTGATTTGCGATATAATTTTTCATGTCAAGCTTCAGTTGAAAATTCAGTGTGTAATACATTTGAAGCATATGATGCAGCAATACCACATGAGATACCATCAAAGTTTTAACTGGTCTATATTCTAATGCAAGGATGACAATGTAAAGATGTGCTCTTTTCAATAAATTTTCAACCGTAGTATGCATTTTATAAAATGTTGAATAAATAAACATATTAATTGGTAGTCATGTTGGTCCACGTTTCTGCTTTTTAACAACTGTATAAGGTTATTTTTTATACAAATCAATTCAGGGGAAACAAAAAATGTATGTGTTCAGGGTTCAAAAGTCTCATGGGTTTGGGTAACACGCTTTATTCCATTATGAACTTAGACTTGGCTGCATCAAAAATATTAGGGCAGTTTGAAAACCCTACATACTATTTACATGGTAATAAAACTCTTACATACACGTAAATGTATGTGCAGACTCGTCTCAACCAGAAAGCCTCACTCCTGGCAGCTGACCAAAGATTCGACTGAAGCGGCTTATCATTCCTTTACTTTGTTGCGCTGACAAATATAAAACGAAGGAGAAAACATTATATGTGTCACTTATTTATATCTTTTTTTTTTTTAATAATAAGACCATACCCATACCCAACTGTAATAACGACTACAGCAATTTGTTCTTTTAGTATTTGTGTTAAAGCACGGCTTTCATTCTATTACTGTTGTGGTATTAAGATTAATTTCACAAGATTCTTCTATGGAAAATGAATAAGCACAAAAACATATGACATAAACACAACTGTAT
>JABFDZ020000109.1:17740735-17759893 GCA_019775955.2 Pollimyrus isidori | reverse complement strand
TGTGATTGGTTGATTAGATAATTGCATTAATGAGAAATTGAACAGGTGTTCCTAATAATCCTTTAGGCGAGTGTATGTTAGTGTTTCTGAAATAAAAAAAAAAAAACTCACCACAGGTCTCCACCCGCACAAGCTGTAGCTCAATGCTCTTGATGGGGACCTCAGACATCTCCACAGTTAGCTCGCCTGTCAGGGGCTGCGTTATGATGCAGCTCGTTGCGTCCAGCCGGCCCCGGATCATAAACTTGGGCAGAGCAGTCCTCTGGGTAAACAAAACCAAATAATGCTAAACGCACCGCTAGAGGTATGGGCCAGGGCCAGTGCCAGTGACCCATTTTAGTGCATATTCCCTGGACAGACCCAAGGTCATCTAACAGAGATCCAGCAAGCATTCCGGCAGAAAATAAAGTGCACGGAAAAATTATACTTTTACTAACCTAGATGAGAGCAATCATTCTCATTTACTCTACCGTCTACACAGCCAATCAAACAACATCATGGGATATCATTTGCTTCAGGTAGGAAGCAGACCTCCAGCTGGGCCAAAGGGTGGGAGGTGGCTGAGATTTTTATCTTTTATTTATTTTACAGGCTCAGGACCAAATGAAGGTACACACTTCACTACATGTCGTACATGTATAACAAATAAAGGATTATGGAACCTGGGTTTGTGTCTCCGGCATGGGTTCCACATGTGTGGTCTGGACCCCATATAGAATAAGAATAAGATAGAATTTATAGAATTCTTATAGAATAAGCAATTTCAGAAAATGAATGCAAGAATGAATGAATAGGTGGATGGATCTAAAGAGTGTGAAATCAAGCAATGTGTGGCTCTGTGGGTCGTCATCAGAAGGACGCTTGTTAAATCCCATATGCATGATTTCTCTGTCGGGCCCTTGAAAAATGCTCTGAGGGAGCTGGATGGATGGGCTGACCCAGTGACCTGAGCCCAAGCTTCATTCTCACCTCTGTCTGTGTCCATTGTACTTGTACAAATGACAAATAAAGTTTCAACTCTCTTTGTAATTGCAGGGATAAAGTGCCAGGATGGAATTTGTTGATGGTGGTTTTCTCCTACTGAATCCTCTGTCCACAGATGCATCCGCACGTGTGACATGGACAGAAGAGCAGGTTTGTCTCGCCGCCTGTGCTTTAAGGGCCTACCTCTCTGACGTTCTGCAGCGTTTCGGGGGTGATGGTGAAGTCGACCGGACTAGGCTGGAGCTTCCCGTTTTGTGGCTGTTTACGGGTCAGGGTAGGTTTAGGGTTAAGGTTAGCAGATACCAGGGAGACGTTATGGAGAGCAGACAGCATCATGACGAATGTGCGAGATCTTACCTGACAATGAACCATGAACTCACATGTCTTGGTCAGGTCTTTGGCCAAGAGCGACCGCTTCATATCACAACGCAGAGTGTACTAGAGTAAAAGCCATATTGGATGTGTATTAAAATCACTGTATGACTCTTCTATAACCCATCATGCTACACTCCTAATAAAATTTTAATGCCAGCAAATGGGTGAATGACAGGACATGAATATTTGTCAATTTTTAAAAACATAGCATGCCTGATATTTCTGTATGGAACCTCTGATGCGAATATATCTTCAATACAGTCAAATAATACACATTTTTGGCATTTTTTATATGACAAGCGGTGCAACCGTGTGAACAAATACACAGAGTAGATTCAAAACACAAAGTTTAGCCTGTAATACGATAAAGACAAATTTCCCAGGAACCAGCATTTATTGGCAAATTTTCACTGCCTTCTCATTCTAGGCGGGGAAAGAAACCTGCCACATTTACATGCCTTATTTTCATTTTAAAAGAGGGCAGGAGTTACAAACATCAAGAGCGAATCAGCAGACATTCTGACAGCTTCTTTCAGCCAGTCGCTTTATCTTCAGTTTTTGCACTGTAGATGAGAATGATGTCAAGAAGACCATGTTTTCAAAGTGTTTCCCCTTCTCTGCTCAGTTTCCAGAAAAGCAAGACAACAAGCTTTGCGAAGCGACACATGTCAATTAATCTTTCCATCTCTAGCAATTGCTCGCTGTTAGCTATATTTAGAAGCAAATACAAGAGTACTTCAACACCGGTCTTGTTTCTAGAAGGCTCTGACACAACAAAAGGCTTCCCTAATGACTGTCAGGGTGGAGCCTGATAGCCGAGTTGGCAGATAGGACCACGATAAGTAGGTTATTATGAGATAGCTTCGTTTCCCAAGCCTGAGGACTTCTCCTTGGACTCTAGAGCAATAGATGTGAGGTATTACCCCTGAAAATGTTAAACTATGCCAAATAAAAGCAAGTTAGGAGGTATGGCCTCTCATACTAAATTAGGCCTGCTTTGGAGCAATGAGTCTTGATCACATCCCGAAAACATTACATAATATTTACTCATCAAAAAAAAGTTCTAGTCAATTTATTCAGGCGCACGTTTACAATACATCCCTGGCAAAATGCTCGGGTCAGGGAGGTATCCGCTCTCCTTCTCTGATTCGAAGCTGCATATTTTCATTGATTATGTCATCTGTTGACCCAGACGTGAGTCATTTTGTTAGAGGGGCAACGAAAACGGCCTGTATCCTACCTGAATGTTGACAAAAACCCCGTGGTAGGTTTCGTAGAGCACTTTGTTGCCCTTGACATGTAGGGGAAACTCAAAGGGGATCTCAGTCTTGCCCCCAGGAATCTTTCCTGGCTTCACCACCTCGATGTTGCTGCTGATGAGCTGGATGGGCTGTAAGAGACGAAGGTTTAAAAGCTCAGACTTGTGCTTGAAAGCTCCTGGGCGCCGACACAGTTTTTCTCTTTCCGACTGGCTGCCGGAGGACCCTGCGCAGCCCCGCCGCCCACCTTGACGGAGTTGTAGAAGGCCTCAAAGACGCCCACGCTCTTGGAGCTGAGCTGCAGGTTGACTAAACCCTCCATGGTAAGAGAGATGCCTTGGTGCTGGACAGCCTCCTTGCTGACAATCACCACGACACCTGCCAGAGCTTCCTACCCGAGAGAGAGACCAAGGATAGTGAAACCAGCATCTTAGGGTTGTGGGTCTTCTGATGCACAAGATCAGGAGGTCTGTCACAAAGCTCTGATATTTCAAAACCATTTCACTTACATGGCTGTTTGCTTATAGTTTTACTGCATGTCCCCTGTGAAAATTCTGTATTCTGGCACCCCACCCCAAAGACTGCTTGCTAGAACAATAGTCATATATAGGCAATTACTGATAAGAACATAAGAAATGTATGAATGAGAGGAGGGCTTTCAGCCTATTAAGCTTGTAGAGAACTTAACCAATAGCTCCAAGTTGTTAAAATCTTATCTAGCTCTGATTTAAAGAAATCCAAGGTTTTAGCTTGTGCTACACTAGCAGAAAGATTCCATACTCTAACAACACATTGTACAAGTGTTTTCTCAAATTCAGTTTAAAATCTTCTCCTGCTAATTTCCACCTATGGCTACGAGTTCTAGTATTTAAACTAATACTGAAATAGCCATTTGGTTGAACAGCATCCAGTCTCCTATGCTCAAGGCTAAACAGATTCAGCTCAGCTAACCTCTCCTCATAAGACATTCCTCAAAGACCAGGAATCATTCTTGTAATCCGCTGTTGCACTTTTTCTAAGGCAGCAATGTCCTTCTTAAGGTATGGTGACCAAACCGGCCCACAATATTCTAGGTGAGGAATCGTAGCATCACCTCCTTTGACTTAAACTCCACACACCTAGAGATGTAATCCAACATCCTATTGGCCTTTTTAATTGCTTCCCCACACTGGCGAGAATGGGACATGGAAGCATCAACATATACATCGGGGTCTTTCTCATAATCAGCTACCTTTATTTCAGTGTTACCCATAAAATATCTGTACTTTATATTTCTGCTCCCTGCATGGATTACCTTACATTTATCTGTGTTAAATTTCATCTGCCAGGTATCAGCCCAGTCGCTAATTAAATCCAGATCCTGTTGTAGCCTCTCTGCTGCTAGATCAGTATCTGCTACACCACCCACCTTGGTGTCGTCTGCAAATTTAACCAGCTTACTGAATGTATTGGTCTTTTACATATTTTGTGGATTTGAACATCAGGATTTGTTTTATTGAATGTAAAGCACTTTGTGCTGCATTCCTTTATATAAAAGGTGCTATACAAATTTATACAAATTATCAGTGTCAATATGATTAATTTGGCACAATAATGTTCCTAAAATTGAACCCTGCAGTACCCCACTATGAACACAGGCCCACCATGACATCGTGCCTCTAATAACTACCTGCTGCTTCCTGTCAGTTAACCAGTTTTTCGATCAAAGCTGCCACAGTTCCTAAATTCCCTGCAGCTTTGAGCTTAAGCAATAGCCAACATCATCAAGATTCAACATCAAGATTCAAACATCCTCAATGTGTGCTACCACAATATCAGTGATACATAAGGAAACACAAGATAGGAATGTTTAATATCTAATCACCCACTGTACAAGCTTTGTACTCTTATTGACTTCATAAGCTCATTTGCACATGCCTCAAAACTGTTACCCATCTAGCTGTCTCACCTTTATTTTAATGTCAGCATATTTGTATATTACTTTAATTTTACTGTTTTTTGTACTTCTGGATTGATGATATATTTCATGTTTAATTGTATGCGTGGCACCTGAGCAAATTCCTAGGCATATAAAAAAAATCTGATACTGCAAAATTGTATACTGCGTCACAAAAAAATCTTGTTAAAATCCAACACAAAATGCTGAAATTTCTACCCAATTCTCAATTTTCTGGGATACTACGCATCCGATTGAATCCTGGCACATTTGTGCAACTCAAAACTTGCGCCGCTGACGAGCTGCAAACATCATTATATTCACAGGATATGACATGAAAATGTGGTGTCAGTAATGAGTCACCGTACAGGAGCAGCTGAGATATAAGCCACGCCAATCAGACAAACAACAGAAAATAATTCACACCGTTCCTATGCTGTCCCTGATCACTCAACAAAGATCTATGAGAGAGTAGAGCATTTTCAGCAATACATTGTTCTCCAGCCAAGTGCAGTTCATAACAGTTCGATGGTCAAAACACTTACAGCAAAGAGAGACACCATCCTAAAGCATTCTGGCACTACTGTTTTATATATATATATATATATATATATATATACATATACATACACACACACACACATCTTGTACTTATCTGTTGAATTACCGAATTAAATTTTGATCTCGCAATACCTATAGTGTCCACTAGGTGGCACTAAAAAATCTTACACGTGGAATTATAATATTTTTTTAATCAGTGCAATGCTTACATATACAATGGTACCTCGGTTCTCGAACTTAATCCATTCCAGACTCCGGATCGAACCTTAAAAAGTTCTGATGGATATTTTCCCATAAGAAATAATGGAAAATCAATGAATTGGTTGCCAGCCCCCAAAAATATCACTTTAGCATTTAAACACAAGATGAACAGAATAAAACAAGAAGAGCATTTTTTTCTTAATGGCTTCCAAAACGATAAATATCTTATCCCCACATTATCCCTGTCCTGCCCCAATCGTCCGCTCCTTCCGTGTGCCACGCCCCCTCATTAACCACGTGTGGGATCCCTATGTGATCAGCTGTTTGGTTGTTGTCCTTAGTCCTCTGTATTAAGTCTGCATTTCAGTTTGTTTCTCCTGTCCAGTCATTGCGTGTATTCAACTACCTTACAGCACTGGCTTAAAGCAATGCATTATGGTTAGATGCACTGCAACCTCCCACCCAGTTGCACAAACTGGAACCACCTCCGTGACGACACAGCTTTGCCCTTATTGGCTGAAGAGTTTAGTTACACGCATGACATTTGTATCACGGGCAGTTCCAATGTATATATGCTATTTCTCCCGAATATCACGCAAAGCAGTGAGAACTGGTTTTTAGTTAATTTACCTGGTAAAATAAAGTTTAAATAAATAACATAAATACTCTAATAGTACACATGAGTTAGTGGTTTATTTATTGTTAGTTATTGGGATGTTGCACTGCTTTATTTGGTTAATCGTCTAATCTGTGAAGAAGGCATTCCAGTAAGAATTGCATTGTAGTATGACTCATTTCCTGGCGTGTACAATTTATATCAGGTCTGCCTTCACGGTTCAACCTTTGATATTCAGATCGAGTTCTAAGTCAAACTGGTTTGTTCACCTTTCAAGAAATTCAAGTTCTAGTGAGTTCGAAAACCGAAGTACCACTGTACAAGATATCTTTAAAAGTAGCTGTAGGTAAAGATGTTCTAGTTGTCATTTCCATAAAGCTGTGAAGGGTTTACAACTCTTAAATGAGGCATGCAATTTGAAAATGGCATCCAACCAATATGTACAAAAAAAATAATCAAAATAATTAAATATGGAGCATGGGAACAGGAGCCCGCTGTTCTCCCAGGCTCACATCCTCACAGTATTTTTCCTTTTTTTGTTTAATAGAACTAAGTGGAAGTATGGGCACACTGCATGCCCCTTTGCACTGAAAGGCCCTTTGTTGGAGGGGCAGTGAATACTGCCAGATTTCCCACAGTGGCGGTGCGACTCGTACCCATAGATGAGCTCTTTGCTTGTGCATGTTTCTGTCATTTGCCATGACATGGGAGGCCAGATGTATACGTGTTGAGACGACTGAAGACAGTGTTTAAAAGAATAATCACTAGTAAAAGCAATCCCCGCCTCCCTATCACATGCCCCGCCTCCCTGTTCCAAGCCACGCCTGCACTCAATCCCTTTTGTTCAACATTGTTGCTAATTATTGGGTGTTGAGACATGGCTTGTGCCCTAGGGAGGCTGAATTGCATCCTTTGTACTTTTAGTGAACCCTTAGTGAAGCATGGTTCGCTGGGGGAACCGGTTAGACTGTCAGTGCGAGTAGCACGTCACCATGGTGTTGGGAGCTGAATGTGACCTTGCTGTGAGTGTGCCCCAGCCCCAGTCCTAACTCTGGAAATATTTTGGAAGCACATTCAACATGTGACAGTGTGTGTGTGGTCCATGTATACATTACATTGTGAGGACATTACTTGTGTAACCTGCTTTAAAACAATATGAAGACCACGTCTGTGTAGCTTATATTATGGTAAATATAACCAGTCAAATTCATAGCCCCCCCTCCTCAAAAAGTTAGAAAAAAAACTTTGCCCGCTTAAATCTCCCTCAATACTGATCCAAGACATGCCCAATTTCAGATTCATGAGTTACTCATGTGACCAAATCAACATGCCAAGTTTTGTTAAAATCTGCAACGATGAGGTCTGAAAGTTTGATGATTTGACAAGGAATGACCCATAAGGACAAGTATTCAGATTACAACTGAAGCTTTGAAGGAAATAAAATGCTTTATTTTTTTATAAATAGGCTGTTTTATAATTAGGCTGTAGACGTCTCATTGTGTTACTGGTATAGTGCAAAACCATATCATAGTGCAGACACACGGTCATGACTGAGACATCGGTGAACCACCCACCCCAAGTCCCCACAAGGGGAAACTCAATTTTATAAAATCTGTGACAGCAATCAAAACACTAAAATCCCAAAAGTCTTTGATTTGCTTGCTTATGCTTAGGGTTACGGCTGGATAGGGGTTAAGTTTGTCATTGCTGGGATTAGGGTTTTGCCCGTAGAAATAAATAAACTCCACAAAGATATGAGTACAGGTGTATGTGTGTGTGTGTGTTTGTGTTTTGGGACTTGAGCGCATGGGGAAACCTGGGGAAGACAATAACCATGAGATAAACACAATTCCCAAATCATCTACGGTATATCAACAGGGACCTGCAACAACCTGCAACATGCAACGATGCAGTTTGTTAGCTTTGATGGAGAAAACAATGAATGTGGAGGCAATTTGCAAGTTTAACGCCTCCCTACTCTGTGAGATTGACTGACACCTACTGCACATTATATCCCAAAATGCCATTTATTCTTCTCAGTCCTGACTCAGACCAAAATCTAGCATCTGAGCATACTTGCATAATACCTTCTAGCACCACACGTTCATACAGCCTACAACCTCATTTTGAAGAAAAAAAATAAACTCAGCTCAGATCTGACCATTAACCATTGTTTTAATGTATATACATATTCTAGCATGGAATTTACTGTGGATAACCAAGACAAAAGAAAAATGATTATTATACAAATCAATCTTACCCTGATTAATAAAAAAGCAACATCTCACACAAACTACAACTGATTTTCTGTAATATTCAATTCAGTTTAATAAATTTTTATATAGCACCTTTCACACTAGAGTCACCCAGGCTGTTTTATATGATTGAAAAGAAAAGAAAAGAAAAGAAAAAGAAATCCAGATTACAACAGAGGAAAGGAACAAAAAACTCCCAAGTAGGGAGAAAAAAAACCTCTGGGGGTTCAAGGTCAACTGGCTGCCCAACCCCCCAGGGCATACTGACATTACAGAAAAATATTGTGGGTTTGCTTGCTAAAAAATAAGGTGTAAACTGTGGTCAACTGTGATGTGCAATAACAGCATACTCATATGTAATACTGATAAACAAGCACAAGTATATTTGATATAATGGAGTCAAAGCAAGGTATTATCCCCTTGGCTGTGAACTTGTGAAATTACCTGGCAGAATTTCCAGCATTGTGGTTTTTGGTTGCTGACTGGTACCACACTACATAAAGATCTATAACGCATGTCAGTGTAGAATTGTACAGTGTACCTCCCTGTTCTGAAAATCCACTGTAACATGAAAAAAGCCAAATAGGAAGTTCAGATGGATTCCCTCTACAGGATAAAATTAAAAGCACTCAAATTTTAAAAAAATTATATTAACAGAAAAAAAAACAAAATTACATTTACATAAAATTGCCCATTCTGTACAAGCTCACTAACAGCAAACTACATAACATGTAAACAGTGAAATTCTTTACGCATAGTATTTAGTAAAAGACAAGAAAAAACTGGGCGCGCACACACACACACACAGATACATATATATACATACACACACACACACACAGGTCGTCGTCGACTTACGACCATGACTGGTTACGACTGACTGGTCGTAACACAATTTTGTCGTAAGTCGCATATGTATAGCCTACTGTACAGTAATGTATTGTTATAAAAAAAATTAAGTCATACCTTATCATAATTTTCTTTGTTCATTATGTATTGTTATACATCATACTTTTCTCTGTTCATTATTGTTATACATCATGATTTTCTTGGTTCAAGTTATAGTGTTAATGTACTACATCTTAACTTTCTTTGTTTATTATTGTGATACTGTACCATATCCATTGTATCACCAACGTCTAAGTACTGTGATAACAGTTAGCGGCATAGCGCGCGCGGTAATGGTAGTGCTGCCGGGAACGGGTGCGCAAACTGTCATACGTCCAGCTGGGCAACATTTGCGCTGCCAGACATACGAGCTACGATCATGGTCGTAAAGTCGATTGGTCGTAAATCGGATAGGTCGTAAGTCGACGAGGACCTGTATACATACATACATACCCACACACTAAACAAAGTGAAATTTACTTTTGAAAATATTAAATATTTTACCTCGCATATGTAAATACTTTTACTGGACACCTGAATTAGGCAGATGTTTTCCAACCCTTTAAAGAGGTAATTTTAATATAATACAGGTCATATTTACCAAATAAGATGCTACACGCTTTATATTTCTTCAACAACAATGACAATTTATATACAACAATCAATAAAGCAGTCAGAATAACAGCTAATCTGCCTGCAGAATCTCGTATATTTAACTACCGGTACATGCTTCTCACAACTGTCATTATCATGGATTTGTGACTACCTATCGCGGAAAGCAATGCAGTTACTTGAAATTAATCATCAAGGTTTTTTTAAACACTTTTTAAAAAATGCACCACTGTTAATTGAAAAAAGAATCCAGCAATAACAGATTAATTTTTCTGTAACACCAAAAACCCTGAATAGATGATGGGGGAAAAAGAACAGCAATAGCTTCGGAGCTAATGTTCCTACATATTTTCCCACGGAAAGACCAATAAAAATATTACTGATATAATTTAATTGTAAATAAGCCTTCTTACCCCCTCGTGGTATACTTTATTCGCTCGCTTAAGCCTTATATCCAGGCTTAAGCTCATTTTTTGTATTTAGTTAACGCAGGCTAACTATAAGATCTCCTAAAGCATTTGCGTGCAGTACTTCCGGACGTGTACAGTCATGTGATTTGAATTTACCCCGACCACGTGACACAAACTGGTCACATGGCTCATGATTCTGCTGTACTTCAGTTCAAGCTTAATGATGGCTTTGGTACTGCAGAATTTATTGTGCGTCCCTGAAATGATAGCACAATCAGTCATTTGTACCGAATGCGTGTGTCTCTTCTGCATAGCTGTAAATGGTCTGAGTTTGAACGGAGCATACGATTACTTGAATTTTAATTGTTGCTTAAATCGCAGCACGGTATTGTTAGGGTCACTATAAGTAAGACTGATGTAAATGTAATACGTTTACCTAGAGACCTGCAATCAACAATACCACAAAGTTAATATGGCTGTAGAAATAGTGGGGAAGTGAAAATGCAAAGTATGAATGTAAAGAAAATGTTTGATATAACCTAAGCAATTTATTTGTGTGTTTATTTAGTCCAGAAAAGCAAGAGGCAGGTGAAAACTAAAAGTAGCGTTTTATGTATATTGATGTACAGATGTTGACTACATAATAATAATTAATACATTGATCCGTAAGTAATAATGACTAGTCTCAACAAATAGCCAACAAAAAAGCAAATGTGGAACAACTGTTAGGCCTGTTTAGATGTGTATAAAACCCATGGCTGCAGTTTAATCTAACTGAAAAATGAAAAATTATTTCATTATAAATAATGAAAAAGTATTCAAAATTTTTTAAACAATATGTCTTAAAATTAAAATTAGTGCATTCATAGAACATGTTTGATTTATTTTTCATTATCATTATTGTACTGTACTGAAAACACTTTGTAATCAATAAATTATTATGCAACATAACATCAAGAACTTTGATGAAAATTTGCAATGACTGGGATTTGAAATTGGGTACCAGGTGGTCTGGAAAACCAATGACAGTCTCCACTACATCAACAGGAAAACCGTCATACACTTAGAGGGTGAATTGCATATCGAATATTTTCCTGAAATAGGTCCTCTGCACAGGAACTGCAGATAGAAATAGGCAAGAGCTTCTCACAGGGCAGCTAAAGAAGGGATAAACACGCTGACGTGGGCGGTGAAACAGAGGATGTAACGTAACTCAATGAGTCATGAGAAGAGGCAAGACCAGTCAGGCTTCAAGAGCCAGTTTGCATCAAAAAAGGGATCTGCTAGTAAGGAATTAAACTTCTCCAACCAGAACACTTGGAGCACAGCAAAAACACTTTATGGCAGATTTGTATTCCTGCCATAATGCTATTTTACAAGCTAAGTGCAAACTTAACCTTTTCCAAACTTTGAATATTATTGCTGTCTATATTAAATTTAGATAACTGTTTAACTGACCTTAATTTTTATCCTTCAGTTTAATGGCCAGTCTACACAGTTTTTCACCATTTATAGTGAAATTCAACATTTTTTTTCTTCTTGACAATTGTTCTGTGCCATAATTTGGTATGCTGGAATATTGAAATTAGCTACATATATACCATATACCCTCTCCTTGCTGATTTAAAATATTTGTGTAGAAACCTTTTCAGTAGGAAAATTACATTTTAATATCACCAGAACTGCAGTTGTAAACCTGTGTAACAAGTTTCAGCTTGTTGAGAAGAGCATGAAGATATTAAAGGTCAAGGATAGAGGAGCAGTTGTTAAAAACTGATACCGAAAATTGATAGCACATATCTAGTAATAATACAAAAAAGAAAACATGAAAATCAAAAAAGTGAAGATAATTTATTTCATCTGCCATTTTTATTGTTCTTATTCATATTCTCCATTCTATTACCCATTAAAATGGCAACCATTAAGCTTGGAAACAAATGTATTCCCATATATAAAATACTACAATATATGTTTTATATATACAGAGAAATAAACATTTTTTTCTCCATCAGTGTCATTTCATTGGATTTCGCCCCGCCTCTTTTCCAAACGTAAAATTGATTGGCAGTTTCTATGACAACTACATTGTCTGTTCCTGCGTCATTAGTTCATCCGGGAACTTCGTAGTTTGATTGACAGTTGTCATGGTAACACTTTCAGTCAGCCACCATTTTGTAAGTCGCTTTTTCTTTTTTCAAATAATTTACCTTCCCGCCGGAATAATAAATTCACTTTTTAATAGTAATGGCAGCGGCATTGAAACCGACGCGCTGACCGGGTCGGTTTCGGAGGATTTGGAGGTTTATGGCGTAACGCGCTGTGTATGTGACTGGATTTAGGCGGCGCCAAGCGAAGTGACTGTCCGTGTCTCTGTGGTCTGCCGGGCCGGTTCGCTGCGCAGGTTTGGAACGCGCGCCATTTTGTGAAATTTACAAAAATCCTGTCCAAGAAAACAAGGTTTCTTATCGAGCAGCCTGCGATACAGAAGTACATGCTTCTGGGAAACTTTGATAAATAAGCTACGGCGGAGGTCGGCGACGGTTTGGCGCTTTTTTCGGCGCGGTAAAATCCGAGCGCGTGCTTTTTTTGCAGACTCGGATCGCCTATAAGTTTGTGTTTCGGCTTTGCTAGTTGAAGGAGAGGCGCTGTTGATTTGGAAACTGAATTGACACCGAGTCGGAGAAGTGAATATCTGCTGCTTTGGCGGATCTGGGGGGGACTCCTTGGAGGACGAGGCACGGTGGATTCTTTACTTGGCCCCCTGCGCTCCTGGGACTTTAAATGAAGATTGCTTCACAGATAGAAAGAGGGACGCGTACTGACAAAGGTGAGTTGTGCGGTGGTGTTTGTGTACGGCTTTTCTGGCTCTCTCCATCCTTTCACGCCTAGCTAACTGGCTAGCCAGCTGGGCTGCGATGGTGCGTTAGCCGGGGGTTCCTAGTTATCCATATTCGTGCTTTTCTGCTTCACTCCGGAGAGGCAGGGCGGCGTATTTTCCAGTCGCCGAGACCCAGCGCTATCGGTGCTGCTGCAGATGTCCGTGTAGCTATTGTATGCGAGGCTGACGGTAGGCCACACCGTTAACTGGCGAGACAGGCGCCCAGTGTCGCGCCTAATGACGGCCAGTTTTTAGCAATCGAGCTATCTTGGTACAGCCGAGCCAGTGTTGCTGGCCGTAGTGACAGATCCTCTGGCCCCGACTCAGCTTACGGACGCGGCGGCTACCCGTGTAACATCAGTCGGCAGCACGGCGTCTCATTTCTGGGCCACCCTAGTCAAACGCCCGCTGTTTGTAGGAGGCTGTGGGTCGCCAGGTGTAAGTTGGGGCACGGAAATAACAGTGCACGTGTCAATCTGGCTAATTAAAAAGATAATTGTGTATGACTGTAACGGCGGCTAATCGTCGCTAGCTCCGGTTGTCACCGCAATAGCTCGTTAATAAGCTAATGGTACAATGTTTTAATGCGGCTCTAACCAGTCATCATTAATGTACTAGCAGCCTTGTTGCGGATCTGTCTAGCAGCATGAGCATGTATATGTGTATATGTACATATACATATACATAAATATGTATGTTAAAAAACAATGCACACTGGTTTAATACGCCGGAGCGCCTTCATTTGATTTCTTAGTTAAGTTGTCCTGATAGATGGGTGGAAGATGAAGTTGCATTAATTTGACGGATGGCATTATTTTGCTTGGATAACCTTCTGTTATCTTGGAGAGAGCGAGCGTTAACTAGCGGGTAAACGGCACCCTAGCTGCCTTAGTGACTTCTGCATTTGATGGTCAGTTAGCCAGGGAGATAGCTGGATTTTGGCTACGTCTGTTTAAATCGATTTGCAATGTATCGTTCTGTTGGGTGTCGTTTATCAGTAAGTAAACGATAAGGAATTGTTAGGCTATATTGGCCGCATTTAAAACTGGTATGTGTGTCCAAGGTAGCTATCTGGCTAGCTGCATATCCGCAGTTTTTCAGTTTTATAAGCGCATAAACCAAATGACGGCTGGTCAGAATAAGGCCTGCTTCGTGACTGTTTCTAGGCTAGGGATGTGCGTCTTTTTCGCCTCCCATTATAGGTTTAATGTCACACCTTGTCTTGAAACAATGTAATCGTGCGTTATATCATGTCGCGAGCAATCTTTCTACAATATACACACATGATACAATGTTCTTAAGTTGCCTGACGTGACATGTAACCAGTGATTTTTTTTTTGTCCCCCTCTCCACTCCCCCCTTTTTGGTTACCGTGAATGAGGCATTCGTAATGTCCAGTACTAGCTAGTCCAGTGTCCAAATTGGAAGCCAGTCTCGCCCCCTTGTATCCAATAAAAACTATTCAATTGGCTTAAGGCTGAAGATGCAGCGGTAACGTTAAATCTGGTGAAATATCATTGTGTTCTGAGAATATTTGGTTCCGATGACATTATTTCTGAAATGGCATTAATTGCCAAAGTTTTTATTTACTTATTAGTTGTATTAATAGACATTTATGTTGAGACTTGTGTAAAAAGGATAAGATGTAAGATTGTTCTGAAGATTGACATGAAGTAAGCCAACGCTTTTGCTACTTTTTATAATGCCCTTCATGACTGTGGAAGTGACAGGTAAAACACAAGACAACTGAACTATTTATGGTCTCTAATACAGGGGGCAATATATAATGATATTGCAAGTGGGCATGTACCGGCAATGTCAAAAAAAGTCATGGTGACCCATTTTGAGACCTAGTTTCAGAAAATGTGAAAACTGAAAGAAGAATGATCATTTTGAGTGTAATTGAGTGCGATATGTAATCACTGTCCTGTTTGTGTGTATTGTATTTCTAAGATGTTGGCCTCGTGTAGGATGAACTCATTATTTTCATATGTATTCTTTAGCTAATTCAACCATCTTTTGGTTATGGTTGACAAAGGATACTTTTTAGTTTCACTGAGTTATTTCTCTGCTTGAAGTCTGCATGTGGATTAATTGTTTGATTTTTCAATGTCCCAAATGGTAAAAAATACATTAATATTTATACTAGCCAACTGCTCCCTCATTTTTGTTTTGCATCCCTCTTGTGCAGTGTGTATGTGTAACACTTGGCAAAATATGAGGTCATTCTAAAACTAATCTTTACACCTTGTCTAATATTTTAATAATCTTTGTAAATGGTTCCCTGTAAATGGCTGTATTTCTGACTGAGCATATATTGAAACAGGGCTTGGATTTCATGTAAATGTGTGACCAACATATAAGATCCTAGTTTCAGGTCAAGATGACAACAGCTGGAATTGACAAGACAATAAAAAGCCTTTTTTTGTTGCCATTCTTTTGTATGCCACAAAGTTTTGAAATTGCTGTAAGCAGCTGTTGCCAGACCCTAGGGAAGTCATAGTGTTTTTTTGAAAGGTTAAAAGAACTCTTAGAAAAAAAAGTTGGGGAAAAAACTAAGATGCATTTTGGATCTATGACACTCCATTATTATATTGGATAAATTAACTTATTTTGGAAGCTTGAAATTTATTTTGAATAACCTTTTAAGATGTCTCTTGAAAGTAACAGATGCTTTGTAATAATGGCACAATGACATCATTTGCTTTCCCAATTAAAAATAGGGTCAAAGTGTTTCTTTAAAGTGTGAGTTTCGCAAGACTGTTAGGATATTATGTTTCAGCTCAAATCAAGTTCATCTGCTTTAGATATTCTCTAGGTTACAAACATTTAAATGTTTTTTTTTAGGTTATTTTTGTTT
Source organism: Pollimyrus isidori (assembly GCA_019775955.2). Lineage (NCBI taxonomy): Eukaryota > Metazoa > Chordata > Actinopteri > Osteoglossiformes > Mormyridae > Pollimyrus > Pollimyrus isidori. Next base: position 17,744,058 of record JABFDZ020000109.1, on the reverse strand, counting down.
CATAAAACTTGTTCATCTAAATATGTTTCATTAGGAAAGACTCATGAGAAAATGTATATAAATGTTTTAATATTTTGTAGTCTGGCCGCTACTCTATGGCTAAACTGGAAGCTAGGTAGTGTTGTTTTGGTTACTTTAAAATTTACTTGCGGAATTGCAGTAATGGTTCTTTTTATGATGTCAGCAAGTTAGTTAGAATTGCTCCTTTATAATTTTGTTGCTGATCCTTTTATTCAGAGTGTAGTTTTACTGCCTTCTATTGCTGGATATTTTAATGGAGCAATTCAGGTTAAGTAGTTTGCTCAGAGGTACAAATGCTACTCCTGGGGCTTGAACCAGCAGCCTTCAGGTTCTATATTTGTGCTGCTTCCAAAGACAGTGCAAAGATTAGTTTTTTTCAGCTCTGCAAAATGTTGTTTTCATAATTGTAATGTCACATACTACGTAACTAGCAGCTGTCAACTAGCCATGTCTTCATGGCTTTGGAAGTGCTTGGTCTTTCCATCTCGGTTTAGGGTGATGTAGTAGTGGCAGTATGTTACAAGAAACAGGTAAGTGTAATGATTTTCAGGACAAATTGAGCACTAAATGGAAACTGGGCAATAAGTTTATTAATGTCGTTAAAATCTCTCAGGGTTTGAGAATGTCAAGGATCTTTAAATGTAGTTTGGTCAATTTAGCAGTATGCATGCTTCTTAAAATATTTGCCTGATAATGAAATATAACAGTTCTTTATCCCAGTTTCCTTCAGATAGCCATACTAATTCACAAATACGTACAGTAGCAAGAAATTCTCCAGCCATATTTCTGCCCTTTTTACTCATGAAAACAATCAGAAATACACATAAAAGCAGTTATACTTCAAACTAGTGAATTGCATTAAATTGTAACTTTGTTATGCCCGATATTACAGAATTCTTGGATATAGAATTTTCTGTGTAAACTATACTTGAAACATAGTATATGTATTTGAACTTAAAATGTTTGTCACTAGCCAAATGCTTTGTAGTTTACTTAATGAAATGCCCCTTTTCCACTTATTAAAATTATGGAATTCTGGGTTATTGCATAATGTGCATGACTTCAAAAACACAGGATGGATGGAGTGACAGTCCACTTTAAAAAGCATTGTGCTGATTGTGGATTACTCATTCTCAATATGCCGAACACAGTCAAAACTAGAATTTTGTCTTTAACTTTTAGAACAGGGCAGTCATTGTTCTTTTACAAATGATTTTGACTGTTTGATTGTTATTTTTAAATGGCGCCAGTTATCTTTTGAGAACTTCTGTAGTCAATTTCTGATGCCATTTCGGAAATCAGAATTTTTTATGTTTGTTGACCTATTAAACTTCATTATAAGTAGACGTGAAATCACCGATTTTTATATATATATAGTACCTGTCAGTGCTCAACATTAGCATTTGCCTGCTGGCCTGGCAATATTTTTAAAGACTACTGGTCCATCTGATCACACTGTCTAATAGCCTGCTTGGACCAGTGCTTTCATAAGAGTTTTAAATACACCCCATCCCCCCACCCTCAAACATACTCAAATGCATTCATTCCCTTTGGTAAAATAGGCTTTTTCAATGAGCCAGACGGCTGTATTGACGGTCTATTCTACTGGCCAGTCTTGTTTCCAGCATCTGTCACCCACAAGGGAAGGCAGCCATTCAAGAAGACGGGGATGACAAAAACAGGCATACCCCCAGAAAATCTCAAACAACGTGTGACCCAAGCCAGCCTATAGTATCTGTACACACCTCAGCACTTCTGTGAGGTAACATGGGAGACCTACAAGTCACATGCAGGTCCTACTAGAATTAGCTAATAACATTAGCTACTGGTATGCTTCTCAGGCCCTTATCTACTTGCAGAATAAGTGGAGGGAACCCTAAAAGACTGATAACGGGAATAGACCAGTATAGAAACACTTAAACATGGAGTGTAGGGTTTAGCCTCATTGGACAGAATTTTGCAGTGGCAAGGCTGTGGTGCACAGTACATTTACAAAAACCATATACAAATGTTGAGTCATTTAAAGGTAAAGCTATTTTTATATATTACAAAACAGGCTAAGATGCTCGATTACTTGAATGCTAGATACTGTTAGCTTGTTTGTTTTTTTATTTATGTATTTCATATAGATGCTCCAGTATGCAATGATAAGCATAAGGCTGGTATTATTTAATAGTATTGTTATGCAGTGGATTCAGTGTTTGGATTTGTAATGTTAAAATTCACTATAGACCGTTAAGCTTAACGTCTGGCCTATTTTAAAATGTAAAAGTTAATGAAATATTTTGAACCTCAAATTGGTAATCTTGGTTTGAAAATCTTTATTTTCCATAGTTAATGTCGGTAATATTATTTAGCATGATAATATTTAGTGTCACTTGAAAACTAGAAATCCATGGCAGTGAAATCATGAAACATATTTTCAGAGTAATCTGATTTAAATGTTAGCTAAACAGGTCGCAGAATTTCAAATGCAGGTATGTTGTACATGCAGACCATAGCATTACTGTTAAAGCAGTCCATATACTTGCAGTCCCCAGGTATAGAACATTTGTATGCAAGAACAAATTGTATGCACGTCCAGACTGTAATAAAGCGTGTTATGTGAAAAATTGAAGTTAAATGCAGTAGTTGATAACAAACTCGCACTCTTCTTGTGGCTCTCACAAAAACATCGCATGTCTTCGTCGGTTTGTAGACTTGAGGTACAGAACCATATGTAGTTTTGATATTACTGCAATTGTTAATTTTTTTTTTGTTCCAACTTACCTACAAAATCAACTTGGACAGACTAAGGGAACTGATCTCGTTGGTAAACTGGGGACTGCCTGTACATCTCTCATGTTTCAAATATTTAACAGAGATTATAATGTGTAAACTCCTGTGGAATAGAATTTGGGTATTTGAAGGATTTCATGGGGCCAGTTGACTTAAAATATGAATGTTAAATATTAAAATTTTAAAATAAGAATGGAACATTGTCGCTGTCTCTCGTTAATTGACTTGCTAGAGAGATTTACGTGAAATGTCAACGTGTAAGAGTTTATGGATATTAATTCAGTAACAGATATTTTGCCTGATTTGCTGTTAAACCAGAACTTTTTTTATTTGTAGTAATGCTTAATTAAGAAAAGGAAATAAGATGGCACAAAACATTCATTGGTTTCCGTACTGGGCCACCTTGTTAGTTGGGATGTTATCTACGTAGCAGAGTGCTATTGGTCCTTCCCCATGTTTACACTTGCATCTCCTCTGAGCAGCCATCTATCTATCTCTGTGTGTGTGCGTGTGTGTATATATAT
>JABFDZ020000109.1:17728489-17740471 GCA_019775955.2 Pollimyrus isidori | reverse complement strand
TATATATTTTATAATATAATTCCTGTTAGCTTTTGTAGTTAGTATTAGATATTTTAAATTTTTTAGAATGTAGTGTACTCAAACTAGATTGACAGAAACAACTTTTCTAAATTTGTCAACTTAACTTACAAATTACTTGTGCAAGTCAATTTTTTGTCTTGATTGCTCTCTTGCGAAGTAATTGGGAGTGTTTTTTTTCCCCTCTCTGTATGCTTGTCCATTAATAAACCATATGATTTTTTTTTTTTTGCTTTTTCAAATCATAGGAAAAGATTTGAAACTCTGGTTATTAATTTTTGAAGCATGTGTGCCATATAAACATGAAAAACATAAGCTGACTCCAGCTAACTACATGTCGCATAACCAGGTCACACATTGATTGATAGATAGATGTTTGAAAATAAAGACTATTTTTTAGTTCTCATTGTTGTCTTAGAGTCCTGTACTTGACCGGTGTCAATTAAAGTTATTAGAATCATTCTTAGTGGAAACAGGACTGTAGGAGACCTGTTCTTGAATGAATGCATTTGCCTGATGACCAGTTACTTACGGTATCATATTATTTTGTGATGTAGGGTTCACAATTTTTCACTTTAGCCATTTTAAAGGCTATCCCATTGCCATAGGAGACAAAGAAGGAAACGGTACATTTATAGTTTTACCTGGCAGAGGACGTGTCGGCATCCTTCTGTGAATCTGTTTTTTTCAATAGTGTATGGCATAAGCACCACCTGTGCACATGAGAGAGTGCCCTTAGAGAAGTTGTGTAATCTTCACAAGCATAAATTTAAATGTAATACTGTATAAATGTATATCTGGAAGCTTATCAAGTGTGCATCTGTAATTTTTTAGAATGAGAACATTTGACACCTAAAAGTAACTGAGTATTTGTAAAACTCTAAGGCCCACTAATTAATGGCAAAGAGTGGTTTCTATAAAAATGAATGCATGGGTACATCCAGACTATGCTTGCCTGCTGCAAATGTTATACTGTGTTTTATTTAATTAAAACATTTTAAAAAGTTTTTCCTGGACTACATAAAAATCATGGGAATAGAGATATGGGTGCTTTCCACCAGAAAGGATAATCCTACAAAAACAGAACTGGATATGCTAAGACCTTTTTGAGGTTTTTGTTTGTTTGCTTTTAAGGTGCAGTTGTCATTCTGAATTAAAGGGTCTGTGTAATTCACAAGACTAGTTTTGTCAATGGTGAATGGATGTAATTTGGCAATGTATAATCAATAGGCATGTAATAAATACAATCGGTGTGCTTAATTAGCCAACTCAACATTTTAAATGCAATTCTAAAAATTCCTTTCCTACATTTTTTTTTTTGATGTCGAATGTACCAAATGTCTGTCTCCAAACTACAGTACTTATCTTGGTGTGCCAATTTGCAATTTAGTTCCATAAACAGTGATGGCTTACAGTTTTCTTTGCCACGTTCTCAGCAACCTGCCATTTAATTTGTATTGAGGGCCTAAGATATGTGCTAGGTAAAGAATCATTCACATATTTTGATTTGCAGGATACATTTTCCAGCATTTCCTCAGTGCTATAAATCCATTCTTAAGATGGGTTGTGCAACTGAGAGGTTGTCTGTGTGCCTTCATGCAAGTGTGATAGGTACATGCAGATTTCTGCGTTTTTACTTGTCTACTTTTAGTGAGGTTTGAGGCCTATAATACTTCCATTATAGAAGCCAGTCTTGGGAGTTCCTTGTTTCATTGGTGCCATGTTCTTGCAGAATATTTCAAAAGTCTTGCGGAGTTCATATGTCCACTTCATTTCCTTAGAATACCTAAAATATACAGTGTTTGAATGGCAGCACCATCTTTGTTAGCTAGTGTTTCCAAATTTAATTTAAAGGATGTCACAGCTTGCTTGTCTGTATATTCTGATGTATTCAAATTAAATAATTTTTGAGGCGTTTTAAAGCGGAGTAACAAGATCTATATTTCATTGTTTCGCACAGCATTACATAATCATGACTCAGATGTGCTGTCTTTAACATTCAGTTGCTTTGTGATAATATATTTAAATGGCTTGATGTAGAAAATGGCAATAGTAAATTTTATCATGTAAATGCTTGAATTAACATCTTGCTGAACATTTCTCTTATTCTGAGATGCATGCTGTGTATCTGTCTGTACTTGACCTATTCCTGGCTCACTGACCTTAATTTTACCCCTAATGGAGGTTCAGAAGAGGGCAGGCACTTTATTGTTCTTGCTGCTTGGAAACCTTAGTTTTGTTTGTAATATGTAGTAAGTTTTACACACAATTTTCATAAATGTTTTCAGAGTGGTAGGGCTGCACAATGTTGCAAAATTTTCTAATATGGTGCAAATTTTTAGCACTAAAACAAGTTTTCCCCTCAGACTGTACACAAACAGAACTTATCTACAAAGTCTGGCGGATACGTTTGTGGTGTTGCCTTGAAAGTTAACAAAGTCACTTGCATTACCTCAGTGTCCAATCTATGCAATCCAAAATATTTCCTTACTGCATAAGGTGGATGTCTTTTGGTTACTATTTCTTGTTGTTCACTTTCTTCCTCCTTACTCATATTTTCTGTTTCTCACAAGCGTGTCGTTACAAATTTCTGTCCATGCCATGTATGATTGCTTTGGAAAGTACATGCCGAGCTCATCCAGAAGCAGGGACAAACTTTACACAATCAAAAATGCAAAATTGAACTTTTCCTTTCATACAATTCACAGCTAAAATCAAAACATTCAGTTAGCATAAAAAGAAATGATCGTTAAAATTGCAATTTTTTTGGGATTCGCAGCTAAAATCAAAACATTCAGTAAGAATCAAAATTGTAAGATTTCTCTGTCAAATCGTATTGAGATCAGTAGGGGTGTAACATTACGCAAAATTCATGGTTTGGTATGAAACGCGGTTCGGTACAATTTTGGTACAGCAGGGAAAATGTATATTTTGAAATTTATTAAGTATGCAAACGTAAAGAGTTAAGTTGTACACCAAAGGCAGTGCGCCTGGCGACATGTCTATAACAAAACCAAACAGATGCTTATTTGCGTATTGTAAACATAAATATGTAAAATAATCAAAAATATTGTGATGAAGTAAATCCTACCTAAATCTCATGTTCTCTGTAGCGTTAAACACCTCTAGCCATAGTTAGTTTTTCTTTTTTCTTTTTTTTTTTTTTGCCCCATCTGAATTTCCTGGCAAAAGTGCTTTCGATGCCACGGGGAGAGTAACTTGCTCCAGTCATACATACTTGTCTCATGATTGTCTCAAATTAACGTGTTTCCAGCAGCATAGCTGACAAACAATCCTGGTCTTATCAGCTACTCTCTACTGGTGTTGGTGTATTTTATTGGAAAATTAAAATGTTCTCACATCACCAATTATGATTGACTCTTGCCAGCCTTGGCTGTAGCCAACTCAGACACAGTTAACATCATGTTTTCCATGTTGAACATCTATTTTTGAATTTAGGTTCTGCCCATGTCAAATGTGTTCATTCTCTTCATTGTGCATACCAAACTAAAAATTATGTACCGTTATAACATATAGTGATCAGTGAATTGTATTGGCAAGATTTCATAATGCCACATAATACCATAATAAGCCTAATTTCAACCCCGCAGACTGTTATGGTCCTTGCAATGTGATAATTGCTTGTGCATAACATGCATTGTTGATATTAACATTGCACATCACGCAGGCCTAGTAAGTGGCCTCCTTACTGTACATCAGATTTGCTTAATTGACAGAATGTCATCAGAACTGCAGATTTTGCAGTTGTGGGTTGTTCAGGCCCAGGTCTGAAATTCTGTTTTTAATGGCCAAAAGAAAATACCGTCTCACTAAATGTTTGTTTTGGAATAAAGTATAACACTTATACAAACACATTAAACATTTTCTGGCTTAATTCATCTTATTATGATTTTTTCCCCTGTCGGATCAGTTTCAGAAATTTTACAGTTTGATATTGTATAATAAGTCATCGTCTAGGGGAACTTATGTTTTTGGGTTTTTAAATGTATTAAGAATGTCATCTTATACTGTAGCACACCATCAGAACAATTAATTTGTGAACTTTTCAAATAGTAGAGTGGGTGATGACTTTTTAAATCCCTTTTCCATTTATTTAAAATCTATAGTAGATGATCTGGATAAGGAATTAATTTTTGTAATAATTGTATGTGATAATGAGTACCACCTTTCACTTTAGTGATTTACGATTGATTAGTCATTAAACGTTTTACTTTAATCAGCAAGCTGCTCAAAATTGAGTGGAATTTTACCAAAGTAGTTTTTATTGGGTTATATGTTATTTTATTTGTATGCAAATATACAATCATTCACCATGAAAAATGAATGAATATTTTGCAAATGTGGTTTGGATTTGGATGCAGTTAGTACACTGTAAGGATACGTGTGTATGTATGTGTCAGTATACATATATAATGCATTAATCTTTTTAAAAACAGATGACACTGATATAAATTTATGCTCATTACTTAAAAGTATTGAAAAACTAAAGCAGCAGCCAGTGTTAACCTTCAATCATGTAACAGTTTAGTTGTTTTTGGTGAGGTATTCTGTTGCCTTTTTGTTTATCTCCGTGGCTCATTTAATGTTTAGATATTTAAGGAATCCCAGTATTAATTTGGCTTCAAATCTGGCATGATGTTCAGACTTTCACATCTTTTGGTACTTGAAGGTTTATAAGTATCTACTTAAGTGTATGCTATCATTCATTCCAGTGAAGAATTCAGTTGTATTTTTTGTGATGGTAAGTTTTGTTATATAGTTAGGAATGAAAATGTATTGATTTTTAAAAATCCGAGTTTGTGATTTGTGTTGGGGGTCTTACATTGGCTTTTTTGTTGAACTGCATATTATATAAACTTAAAGTTTAAAAGTTCAAGTGTTGCATAATGCTATTTTTTTATAAGTTGATTCGCCTTGTATAGATTCTTTTTTAACTTATTGTGGGGGAAAGTTACATTCTTAAGGTAACTTCATCAGCTGTATGCTATCTTTATTCTATACCATAATCTGTAAATGTTGTCTTGCAGCATTGAGAGGAGTAGTGATTAGCCAAATATGATGGGTTTTATGAGAGTACTTGCTCTTAATCTGTAGACATGTAACACTGAGGAGTAACGCAATGCTGTCCATGTGGAAACTACTGGTTTGTGTAGTTATGAAGTGGTATAGCTTAACACATATATTACACATAGAGAAATATGCAGCATGTCTTTGTATATAATATGTAACATACTTTGGAAATGTTTTTTAATATGAATTTTATTTAAGGAGTGTTTTCCAGTGCCTCTTACAATTCAGTTCAGTTCTCCTCCTACACTTGCCTCATCATCAAACAAACCTAACAAGCAGGTTCTATTTCAAAGCCAGTAGTTACCAAGACAGAGCTTGGGGAAGGCACTAAGTATGATGCTGGGGGGAAGGGCTGCAGGAGTCCTTGTGAGTGAGGGTGTCTACAAACAGGTCGGAGTTGCCGCCTGAGTCGTGACCCTTCGCACCAGATTGCAGTGCTCCCCACTACCATGGCTGCTTTGCTCACTGCTCGCTGTGTGTCGTAAAGTGAATCTGTGGTAGGGGCATCGATGCTGATATTGATCAAACATTTAGTTCATTTGCTATAGCCTGCACTCTTGATATGATATTTACCTAATTGTTCCATCCATTTGGAGCAGTCCCTTATCTTTCTTTATGCTGTTTTGTACCACTACTTGCTTCCTTTTAGAAGTGATCGCTTAGTGATTAAGTAAGCTTCATGAACAGTAAATTACACTAAACTTGTCTTAAAGGTTCTGATTAAACCAATAACAGCTTTGACAAATGAGGGATGAGGGTCATAGTTGTATTTTCATCAGAAATGTAGTTTCACTGTAGATGAGGGTGAGCTCCCACGTTAAAGTGTATGACGTACATAATAAGTGTGAAATATCCCTCATATTATCGTCAAGTTAGCTTCAGTATTTGTTTAAGTATCTGCGACAAGTCTACGGCAAAAGATGGAAATGCTCAGCAAGACAGTTTTTTCCAAGTTCAACGTCAGTTAAATTAAGTAACGGTGTTTATAAATATTGTAGAGATGTACTCTAACTTAGAATGTGTTGGTATTCCCCATAAGACTTTTTTCCCCCACATAACCCTTGCCTTAATCCTGTGCTTGAAAGACATCTCAGCAATAAGCATTGATGTTGTAAGGCTGGCCTTTAAACAGAAGTGTTTGCTTGGTGCTTAATTCAAAAATGAGGATTTTTTTTTCACCTTAGTTACCATGTTTACTAACATTTTATTTTTGATTTGGAATGTGTATTCATATCTGAGGGTTCTTGAAATTTGTCACTCTTAACAGTTGCTTGTGTTAGTGGAGTTTTTCTGAAACTTAGTTACAGTTTTGGAACTTTTACAGGAGTGTTTTGCCTGCTACAATTTACAAAGTATTCAGTTCATAATGTATGGCTCTGGTATGTTTTGGATGCATTTTGTAAACAAAATATGTATATTTTTTTATTTCGAAAGCGCTGCAAGAAATATGGCATTTATGAAGTTTGTCGGAATTTCAGTAAATTCACGTGACACCTGCATCTAGGTTTTATAATCGATATGGAACATACATAAAACATTACTTATAAAGTCTTGACTTGTAAGCCCATGGAATGCGTTTTTGTGTTTTGTGCATAAATGTTAATGTCTGCTGTCACAGGTATTTCAAATCGTTTGTTGGGCACTATTTCTGTGTGTGTTCAGCAGTTGGAATACTGGCCCAAACAAACCTCTACTTAACAGTAGAGGCTGTAAAGATTGTAAATGGAGCAACAAGACTAGACAAGATAAGGACTCTTTTTGGTCATTGCGTCAAGACCTGTGAGATTTTAAAAGCATACATATTTTTAAAAATGTCATCTCAGAAAAATATATGGTATTACTCGATTATGCTATTACAAAACGCACAATTTCTTTAATTGTGGAGTATTGATCCACATTGCTTTCATTTATTGACTAGTTTGATGGAGACATGCTGTTTATGAATATTATCTACCATCCTGCGTAGTCTGTTATAGGGTTGAAACTAACAATTAATGATTGTGAGCTACTTTATTACTGTCTATTGATTTATGTTTTTGTTTTAATGAGACCAGTAACAAACAAATTTAAGTAATGACACATGTTAATCTGCTTCACCCTCACATTTTTAAAGTGACTTAACACAAACTCAGCACACTTTTTTTTGTGTGGGTATTTTAGATCTTGCCTTTGTTCAGCTTCAGTAAGAAGTGGTTTCTTCTTTAATTCCACAGAAGGACAATAAAAGAAATATTGCCCCCTTCACTTCCCGTAGTGTGCTGCACTCTGTTGGAACAAACTAAATATGTAGTTTGTGAACATGAGACCTTATTTCAGTTCAAATATCAACTGTAAAAATGAGATGCACCAATACCAATATTCGGATCGGTATCTGCGCGGATCCAGACCTATTTGACGGATCGGGTATTGGCCATTCGTGACCGACCCACGTCTTGGAGTATTTTACACTTTTAACAGAGACCAGTAGCACAGCGATTTGCAATCTGTAAAATAAAGTTTTGAGGTGGGAATAGTGTTTAATGGACAATCCCATTTAACAAAGTGAACGCAACTGCGAGACAAAACAAAGCAATGGATTATTTGGGTGTCGCTAACTTAATTGGACTGAGTTTTAAACTCGCTGCAGCTTGTGATACAAGAAGGGCTGCCATCACAACAAAAGTGTAACTGCGCTAATGCTGTGTGTCGTAAAGTGAATCTGTGGTAGGGGCATCGATGCTGATATTGATCAAACATTTAGTTCATTTGCTATAGCTTGCACTCTTGATATGATATTTACCTAATTTTTCCATCCATTTGGAGCAGTCCCTTATCTTTCTTTATGTTTTGTACCACTACTTGCTTCCTTTTAGAAGTGATCGCTTAAGCATTAGTGGCTACTTCGTGTATACTTGCTTGGAAGGTATTTATATTGAACTGCAAATAATGCTTCAAAAACCTCAAAGATGCTTAAAAGTAACAAGGTGGAACAGTACGTTATGCGTGTTTGTAGTCGCCTAATTTTTTGTCATACATTTTTCCATCTGTTTACTAGCTTAAAAAATGAATATATAAAGTATATCAGAACAAAAAGAGCTCTTGTTTCAGAATCTGTATCGGTACCTGCAGTTCCATATCGGGATCGGAACTGAAAAAATGTGGGTTACCTATCTCTAATAAAAAACCAACAATGTAGATTTTTATCGACATCGTCAAATTTATGGAGCAGTCATTGCCACCCTACTCTATTACTGCTGTTCTCTGTGTGTTTTTACATTTCTTCATCCAGCCTTAGAAGCCACATTTGAACGGGTCCAGAATTCTATACTTTATGTTAATTACCAGAGCCATTTCATTGCTGATAGACAGCCCATACTTTAGTTGTTAGCTTATTAAATGCTAGACTGTGATTAAAACGTGCTGTTGACCCAGGGTCAATAAGAGGCTAATGAACATGCCCTTTTCAAGGGATGTACAGAACATGACCCTTAAATACAATGGTAAAGTGTCATTCAAGGTGAAGATTGGCTGTACAGACAACCTCAGAAGGCACACCTTAGCCCTACAGTGTCATTCTTCCCACATTTTAGCCCATTCCCCAGGGTTAATTGGTCTCATTAGTAGTTAATTCCCTATGCTATTTATACTGATGTGGTTGTTTCCAGATACGTCATTGAAGTGGGTATTTCCTGGCTGCACAGTCTGCTTTGATTTTGAAAGTGCTAGATTATTTTAAAATGTTAAACCTTTAAAAGCAATCTAAGAACATGGAAGGTTTGAGAACCTACCTAACCTGTGAAATTGGTGTGGATGTAAGGAAAGAAAGGGTTCTGTTAGTGACCCTGAATGACCCCATCTTTATCTATAGGTTTTTTTTTTTTGGTTAGTCTGCACCATGGGTAATATTTTCAGTATAACTTAAATGTTTGTTTTATATTTACAGATATTTGCTTATTTCTCATAAAACAAAATTGGTTGTTTTGTGATTTAAGTTCCGTTGTAATGTATGAATAAGCATTAAACTACTCATCTAATGTCCTTTTTGTTCTGGATCCTTTGCCTTGATACTGATGGATCTGTCAAGTTGATATATTTTTTTTTACTCTTTATTAAACTTGAATATTCTTATTTTTCAGATCCACACCAATGATTGTGCTTGAAATAGAAGAACTAGAGCATCCAACAGTGAGAGTCTCTGTTGTAAAAGAAGGGGTATTTTCACCCAGAAACCACTTGCAAGTTGGCTTAGGTATGTTTTATATATTTCTGGTGGTTCTTATAAGGCTTTAGATTGCGATAAGGAGCTGCTTTTTCTGTTTCGCTTATTTTGTATTTTAACATGTCAATACACATTTGGCCTATTTTCAAAGGTTACCAGGACTGTAAAATGATACTGAATCAAGTGGCAGAGGCACTCATTTCTGTATTTCTGTTAAACCTTTCCCTTTCCTCACCATATTTTAGAGTAGGAGAGTTACTCCTAGCTGCATAAATGAAGCTGTCTTTTAGAGAAAAGGCAGAATGTACTACTTTAGCAAAACAAACTTCACCCAAATACTCAACAGACCGCTTTAGTATAATTAAAGTTATACTTTTTTGCACAACAAACCATTTTGATTGCTGTTATTTAATTTGGACACATTTTAAGGACTCATTTCGAATGTCAAAGAAAGACAGCATTTCACATTTTTCTCCCCAGTTGTGAGTTGGTTAATCAGAAATTGACAATTGGGTAAAAAAATTGAGTAGCTTTTGCATATGGAACATCATGTATGAAAGAGGTTCATCACAGGCAATAAGGAAAGGAGCTGTTGGTCTGCCCAGAACCTGCAGATGGGTGACAACTGAAGGTGGGATAGATGTTTGCTTAGCATCAAGTTAATATGAGAAAATGATGAAAGCACTGATTAAGTGTTGGGATAGATGTCCGCCTTGAAGTTTTACACCTCTGCCCCCATTGTGCTTTATGGCACCCTTTCATCTTCATATTGTGTAATTTATGAAAGTCTTCCAAAGCCTCAAAGTGTGTTATTTGTGGAACTCTGACTAGAACATGAATTGTCCTAAGGATGAATTGGAAAAGACTGGTATTAACAAAACTAAATCCATATAGTATAGAAAAGGTTACAAAACAGTAACATTATGTGATTTATTCTTTTTAGTGGGCTGTGGTTTGCTGCTGGACTCTCCTCCCAGGATGATATGAAATTTAACAGGCAACGATGCATACAGGTTAGTGTCCTTTCCCCCTTACCTTTTTGTTTTTGAATAAAATGTTCTGCACCACTTCACCCTAGAAGTTTGAGCAAATACTATAAATTACTCCCTTGTCTGCATACCGGTTGAAAGAACTTTAAATCATTCATTATAATTATAGCTGCTCGTTAGATCTTTGGGTACTTAACAAACTCTTAAGTCAAGATTACTGTGTATAATACCCTTTGCATGTTAGTCTACAGTGCTGTCAAACAGTTTCTCATTAATCAAATGTTAATTATGTTATTTAATTTGGACACATTTTAAAGATTCATTGTGAATGTCAAAGAAAGAATACTGGTATTCACATTTTTTAATCTGAGATTGACAACTGGGTAAAAAAAATGACAATAAGGAAAGGGGGGCCTACCCAGAACCTGCAGATTACTTATTTTGTCTTTTATAATCAACAAATGTTAAACTGAGTAGCTGTAGTTAAGTTCTTTTTCTTGAAATGAATACCAAGCTCTTGAGATTACATTAGTTTTTGGCCTGTCCACTTTTTGTTAACAGAAAGTTCTATTGTTTTTCAGTTTATTCGTTTGCATGAGGCATATGCGCATGCGTGCACCCACACATGTCTTTGCAACATTTGAGGAGAGCTGCGCATTGATTGTCTGCATTGTGATTGTGAATTGTATTCTGTTTTAATGAAACGTTACCTGAAAATACATGCTTGGCGTATTCCAATCTGATGGATCATAGACACTGCTTTATGTATACAGTACATGTCACAAAACTCATTTCCTAATGTGGCTACATAATTGGCAGATGCATGGAATGTTGCATCTTTTGGGATTTTGTGCTTGAAACATTTTATGCTAGTATTCCTGTGAGTAGACTCATTGTTACAAAATCATAGGCCTTGGTTGTTAATGGATTAACATTTTTCGTTCAGTACACAATTCATAATTAGTCCAGTGGTAGTCAGGGAATAGTAGCTAGCTTGCTTTTTAACATACACTGACATCACGGTTCAGCTATTTTAGGAAACATTTGGCTTAATAGAACTTGAACTCTAATAACTGATATATATTAAACTATAAACATTAATTAGTTTGATATGCTTATGTATAAAAGAATACACTACAACATGTTTAACACTGTGTTGTATAATACTGTAATAATATGGTGGTGCTGTTTGATATTAATGTAGCTTAAGTGTCGTCCAACAAGTGGTGCTTTTAAAATGTTTTTATTTATTTATTTTAAATATTGATAAGTATATGGTCAATGGCCACCTGGATTATAAAGTCTCATTTATTTATCAACATATTTGGAGATGGTAGTTTATGAATAGATTAGCAGTAAAGCCATACAAAAATTTAATATGAAAAATTTCACAAAAAACTATTGCTATTTTTTCCTTTTTAAGTAAACTAGCAATGTTAATACTAAATTTTCATTTTAAACATATGCCATTGTAAAATACCTAAAACGTTTAAACCTTCTCTGCAGTTGTGGCCCAGCTTTGGTCATGTGACGAGCCAGAAGTTTTCTGAAAAGGGATTTGTAGTCTGAGTTCTTTAAAGCAGACTCAGTATTAGTAAATTATATCTTAATATTGAAACAAGGGACCCATGTGTAAGTCTGTCTTTAGAAGTAAAAGAACAATGTGCCATAGGTGTGTGATATATA
>JABFDZ020000109.1:17716140-17727675 GCA_019775955.2 Pollimyrus isidori | reverse complement strand
AAAATCTATTTAGAAAACTTAGATTTAACCTTTTAAAAAAAATACTATTTTAAATGTGTGCTTCTATAATGACCCCCATTTTCTAATAAGATGTTTAAACTAGGTAGAAGAAACACAAATTTTCAATGGCAAAACAAATATTAATATACAGGTATACAGTCATCAGTAAACAATTTTAAGACATTTCTGAACTATGTATCAAAGTGTACCAAAATATAGGTCATTCTTCTTTCATTGCTGTAGCAATGTATTTTTCCCCTTTTCCCTACCTCCTTTTGGGTCAGTTAAGTTTCATTCCTAGACAGACTAAATCCAGGTTCTGAACTGTTAACGTTAATTTGCTTCCAGTGACTGAAGGGTTAAAAGTAGCTTGGAAATGTGACAAAGTGCAATTTCATTTCTTGTTTATTACTTGTTTTCCTATTGGACAATAGATGGCAGCTCTGCCCTGGCAACAAAAGTAGGCTATTTGCATTCTGTGTTCTGATTGGCTTGCGCTTTCATAGTCTCTCCCAATCACATAGTATCTTCCTGGTGGTAGGCTATGCTAATTAGGTGCTGTTGCTGGGGTTCAGAAGGGTGGTTACTCTGTGATTCTGCTGCATTGTGTTGCCTGGTGAGAGACGTTGATAAATGAGTACTTAATGATCTGCAGAATTCCCACTCACTGCAGACAGGCTGAGATTTCAAAATAGAACTGAGAGATTCGATTACTGAGCTAAAGGCTCCCCTTTTACTGTTCATCTGAATCAAGTGAAGTAAAAGAAGCAAATTAACTAGATTTCACCGATTTTCCTCCCTAAGGTTATTTTCAGTGTGGTATGCACTAATAGATACTTGCATTCTTCTGATGCCCTCTTTTTAAAATCCATTTTGGGATTAACTGTAAAAGTAGCAAGTGAAACATAATTTTTACTTTCCGAGCAACTATTTTCTGCATTTTCTCCCTTCTGTATAAGTAGGTGGTCTGTTCAAAGACCATTGTGGATGGGCACTTACTTTCACAAAAATGTCATATCAGATTGATGGGCTCTCGCTTATTTGATTATTTTTTTATATATTTGCCTAGCCATCATAATAAATATTTTGACAATCAATAAACATAGTGGAGCTATGGTCAATGTTTTGTTTTGATATGTAGTTGAAACTGGTGAAAATTAATATTATTCATTATGATAGGTAGTTTGCATTGTTCTTGTATATCTAGTATGTATAATGTATAACATTTTAAAAATGTATGACATTGTGACAGTAGAAATATACCTTCAGAAATGTCCTTATATGTGTGTGTGTGTATGTATGTATATATGTGTGTGTATGTATGTGTATGTGTGCGTGTATATAATATATATATATATACACAAACACGTGTGTGTGTGTGTGTGTGTATGCATCTATGAGTTCTTAAACATTGTATAAAGTATAAAATTAGGTTGTAATGAATTTTATGAAGGATTAATTGAATAAATATTAAACACAATATTGTGTGTTATAATTTGAGACAGTGGCAGAGTTCATTGTCAATTTTTTTAACACTTTTTTTATTGTTTATCAATTCACCAGCAAACATATGACTTTATGCAGTTAAATGAAGTCAGGTTTACTGTTATTTTATTTTGTAAAAGTTGCATCTATTTAGGGGTTCAGGCATATCTTTGGCACGTTAAATGATTTATGGCATTTAGCTGATTGTACATTTTGGACTGACAGTTAGTGGTATCTATCCAAGCTTTTATTTAAACTTTTAGCATATTAATTAGTGAACAACTAGTGTTGCCAGTGGTATAATGGGCAAGATTAAAGTTAAACTTTACATGTCCTACCTGTCCATTGAAGACAACTTTTCTTAAGTATTTTAATACAATGCTTATTTTTTTCCTCCATTATTTATCCATTTTGTGAACTTTCTCTAGTCTTCTGTTCTTCTGAAACAATAAGTTGGAATTTTTCACATAACTGCATTTTGCAAGTTTATAAGACATACTTTTATAGCATTAAACATAGTTTGGAGGAAGCAAATGGACTGTTTCTTAGGTTTCTGTAATTCTAAGCGCCCAAAGTCTCACAGCTTAAATTTCAGCATGGAACTGAGGCATGGATGCATCCCGTGGAAACTGGAGTTATTTGGAGGGCAGCGCCCAATGGACGTGGCTCGCAGAGATCGCGCTGGCCTGTCCCGCTGCTGGCCAGACTCCCCGCGTTCTGTAGCGCGGCCCCTCAGGATGAACTCTGTGCTGTGACGCAGCACTTTCCCAGGCCTCTGTGCGGGGAGGGAGGCTCAGAGAGGGGGTTTAGCCTTTTGTTTGGTCTCAGAGCATGAGAGATGTGCTTGCAGCTGAGTCACAGGTAGAGCCGCCCAGTTAGGTTCTAACGGAAACTTTTCTGCTTTGTTTCATCAAAGCTGGTGACTGTGTATGTCTGTGTAAAATACAGGGAAAAAACACAAGAGATTAATTTGGCTTTTTGTGATTTGAACTGATATTGATGACAATTCAAGTCTGATTACAAGGGGATCTGGTGACACGAGTGTGATATCGGTCTTGTCCTTCGCATCCCTCTCTGCTTTTGGCTGAAACTTGATCTGAGGGTATTGAGCTGGACTCCCAACAAGTCGTGCCATTGGCCACATGAGATTGTGACATCCTCGGCATGGACAGCTATTTGTGATCTGATGTCATCCCGCATGACTTCTGTCAAGTGCGCCAAACCGGTCCTGTCTGGTATTCGATCGGCTTTAATTATCTTGGTTAGCGGTTCTTGAATGTTTAGCATGCTGGTACTTTCTGAATACGCTTCGGTTAATTTCCGTTCATTGGAAGATCTCAACATGAGTAAGAATCCCCCAACATACGATTAAGGAAAACATTAATTTAGTGCCTCTGTGGGAAATGAGTGGATATTGCTTGATTGTGAGATTTTCTGTAAGGAAGCTTTTTTGGCATGAGAATTAACTCGTTTTCAAGATTTCAGCTGACTATATTGCCAATGTTCTTATTGACATATTACTGTTTTGTGTTTGTTTTTCTGTTACTTAGATTATTACTTGTTTCTAGTGTAATGTGTCTCTTAAGTCTCGTAACACTAGATCAAAGGATCACTCATCATAGTTGACACTTATAAATATTGGTCCCAGTATTTGAGTGTACATTATGTGATAGATCTATGTAATACATGAAAAAAACACACCACCAGGTATACGGAGGGCCTGCTTTCTGTGGGTTCTAGCTTTGTTCTGGTCTCCTTCAGTAGACATATACCTTTAGATAGAAAATAGATATTTTCATAATCCTTTCTTTTGCTCCTATAGAATCACAAACATTGCCTGAAGTGAAATGTACACCAGGTTTGATATTGCAGGCAAAATAACAATGAAATTTATCTTCAAGATTCTGAGTTACCTCAGTGGCCTGCAAGCTCAACATTGTGCACTTTACATCAGGCACTCCACAACTCATGTAAAGACTTAATGTAGAGACTGGGCGTGTTGGGTACATTTTCTTAAGCAAGATACAAGTTTGACATTCTTCAGTACAACATGGTCATCGAAGTGGAAAATGATTTGTTCCTCCTTGCATACACTTCATGACTTCCTTCACTGCTAATCTGTGTCTTCAATTCAAACTTATCTTTCCAACCAAGGGTTATGAAGATTTTTTTTTTTCCCCTGTGACGTATCTGTTCTTGTGTCAATCGATATAAATTGTTTGATTTTTACCTCAGTAATGTCCATTTTATCTTGCTTGTTTAACTAGAATGGTTGTGCATTTCAATATTATATGTTTGGTGGGTATTTAAGACGTTACTGTGTCCTGCTGTTTCTCGGATGTCAGTGTGGGTGCTCACAGAGCTCACGTGACCTTTCTCCCCCACCACTGCAGGAGGAGAGACTTCAGCATGCAAACCCTCATCTGTTCGGCTTGCTCCTTCGTTTTCTTTCCATGCTGCTGGGATTCAGATGGCTGCTCAGATGCCCCACTCGCACCAGCAGTACAGCGACCGTCACCAACAGAGTACGGACCCGTCTGTCACTGTGCTGCCGTACAGTGAGCAGGCTCAGCAGCCCGTCGTCAGCCAGGTGCGCCACGCTACGCCCACCCAACTTCCCCTCGCAGATGTCCCTGTATATAGGCCACGCCTCCAGGTGACACCTCACACTTTCTGTTTGAGGGTCTGTTCTTATCGTGTGTGAACATTGCACCAAACGTAGGTCCCCTCAATATGGCCTTCCATTCAACCCGATCCTCTGGATGATCTTAGCCTGTACCATACATCAGTGTCTGAACACCAGTAGCGTTAAATGAGAAATATGCCAGACCTTTGATAGACACCAGGACATTTTTAATGTTGGGAACTGAATTGATGCTTGGTTTGTGTAAACTCGCACTGGAATTGAAATGCAGGATTGCGGAAACCCAAAATTCCAAAGTTTCCAAGGCTGAGCAGACGTGAGAGCTGTATACAGTGATGAGGTGCCGTCAAGCCTCACCCTCTGTGTCCGTTGAAGGTGACCCCTGATGTTGTCATGTTACAGAGGCGCATGCCCCAGTGCTTTCGTGACTCCGCCTCGGCTCCCCTGAGAAAGCTCTCTATTGACCTGATCAAAACCTACAAACACATCAATGAGGTAAGGTGCCACTTCTACCTGGTAGGTGGCTGCAAGTTAGTCACATGGTCTGGTCATGGGGTTTCGAGAGTATGCAGGGCTATAACAGTGGGAAGCTTGCATGGATAAACAGCAGAAATGCCAAAATTTCTAATAGGTAGGGCTATGTGGAAGATAATACATTTAAATTTATAAGGATCTCAATCTATAAAGGTATGTTTCTTGTATAAGCAGTTTATAATCATTCGTAATCAGGAATGCATTCTTATCTTTTGTCCTTCCACTCTATGCTTCCATGGTGTAATGTACAAAGATCAGAGAACATTTCTATGTCCCTCAGCCTCAAACTGTCCATCAGTGTCCCTGCTGGTCAGCCGTAGCTATAATCAGTTTTCTCCTGTTTACTGACTAAAAGATCGATGCATATTTTCTGTTTTCCAAACACCCGCACAAGATTTAATCGTATGTGGCATTTAAGTGTCAGATGGTTTGAGGGGTCAGTGCAGTTTCCATTGTTTGCTCTGTTTGTCAGCTTGCATACCTTTGGTGCTCTGCAGCCCGTGGGTCCATAGGTCACCTGCCCTCTGTTTGTTTGTCCTCAATGGGCGAAGTTAAGAGAGGTTTTTCCCAGATACTCTATGGTTGTTTTGGTGTTTGCCAGCCAGTCACAGGATGACCAGGGAAATAAGTTTGCCAAAGTCTGGCTATTTTTGTGTCTTACTCATAAACATTGCAAAGTGCCAAACCCAGGAAGGCAGCAAACGGTCAGGGACGCGGCCCCCTGTCAGAGCTCCAGATGTGCACTTGCCCTTGGAAGTGACTCCGGCCCTTGTCCTTCTCGCTCAGGTATACTATGCAAAAAAGAAGCGTCGTCACCAACAGGGCCAGGGCGACGACTCCAGTCACAAGAAGGAGAGGAAGGTTTACAACGACGGCTACGATGACGACAACTACGACTACATTGTGAAGAATGGCGAGAAGTGGATGGACCGCTATGAGATCGACTCTTTAATAGGCAAAGGGTCATTCGGGCAGGTGAGACGGACGGAATGTCAGCCATTTGTGCTTCTTCAGATGAAGATTTATTATTTAAAAATATATATATTGTTTCTAAGAAGCCATCTGGATTACTGCTGTAATGTCTCGAATATATTTTAAAATAATAATGTATAATGCCTGCAGTTTGCTACCTTCAAAACCTATGAAGTATTTCTGAGCAGGAAGTTTCCGGAGTCCTTCCTTCCTCAGGGCAGCGCTGCTCCCCATGTGCAGCAGCCTCCTCCTGACTGTAGTCTGATTCTCGTTGGGCAGGTTGTAAAAGCGTATGACCGCGTGGAGCAGGAGTGGGTGGCAATTAAGATCATCAAGAACAAGAAGGCTTTTCTAAATCAAGCCCAGATTGAAGTGCGGCTCCTGGAGCTGATGAACAAACACGACACGGAGATGAAGTATTACATAGGTGAAAGATCCCCCCCCCCCCCCCCATCGCTTTCTCTCTGCGCTCTGACACAGAATCAAATTCCAGTTTTGTGTGTTGAAGGGCACTTTTTTTTTCTTTTTTTTAATGACTACTACTGCAACCTGATGTTTGTTTATTAGATGACACTCATTTATACCGCTGGGAGTTTACAAATTAAGGAAATTAAGGTTAAGTGGTTCTCCCAGTGGTTCAACAGTCAGGCCTCTTCTGGGACTTGAACTTTGAAGTCTGTCCTTAATTACAGTTACCTGCTGCCCCATACTTTGGTGCTAATCCCCAGTGGTTCGTCTATGTTAACTTCTTTATGGTGTATGTGTGTTTTTTTTCCCTCCCCACCCCCACTTTAAATTTTAGTTCACCTGAAGCGTCACTTCATGTTCCGGAACCATCTCTGCCTAGTGTTCGAAATGCTATCATACAACCTGTATGACCTGCTGCGGAACACAAACTTCCGGGGCGTCTCGCTGAACCTGACACGCAAGTTCGCCCAACAAATGTGCACGGCGCTGCTCTTTCTCGCCACACCCGAGCTCAGCATCATCCACTGTGACCTAAAGCCCGAGAACATCCTCTTGTGTAACCCCAAGAGAAGCGCCATCAAAATAGTGGACTTTGGGAGTTCGTGCCAGCTGGGGCAAAGGGTGAGCCTACCCGCATGTTTGCGTGACGCAGCGTGCTTGAGCTGCCTCCAGGGGGCGCTGTGTCGTGATGCGCTGCGTTATCTCCTCAGATATACCAGTACATCCAGAGTCGATTCTACCGCTCCCCTGAAGTGCTGCTGGGAATGCCTTATGACCTGGCCATTGACATGTGGTCCCTGGGCTGTATTTTGGTTGAAATGCACACTGGAGAGCCTCTCTTCAGTGGGGCAAATGAGGTAACCCGCCGTCATTTTTGTTTGTGTGAGAATAAACAATGTTTACTCTAATATTGGTGACCTACTTAAGCAGTACCGATATTAACGTCCTTGCTTGTATTGTCAGATCACCCAATTTGCAATTTTATTATAGACAACTTGTATTACCTTTTTCATGATCATAAGTGATAGCTGCTCTGCCTGTGCGATCTACTCCTAAACATAATTCCACTGTGCAGTCAAGACAGGTCCAGCAGAGGGTGCTGTTGTGCTAGAAAACGCTGAGGCATGAGGGGTTACCCTGATCAGTTTTATCAAACAGCCATGCAAGAGTTGCTTACCATGTTTGTTGGCTGATTTTGTTTGCAGGTAGATCAGATGAACAAAATAGTTGAAGTGCTTGGTATCCCTCCCAACCACATACTGGACCAGGCTCCCAAAGCGAGGAAGTTCTTTGAGAAGATGTCTGACAGCACATGGAGTGTAAAGAAGACCAAAGATGGCAAAAGGGTGGGTGAAATCGAGCCTCCTGTCTGTAATCATGTGTTCTGGGTAGTTCGTTTGAGGTCCTCTTGGGCGCCACCTGGCAGCTTGTATGTCCTGATGCCGACACTCAGTGCGCGACCTTCTGTGCCCCGACAGTATAAGCCCCCGGGGTCACGCAAGCTCCACAGCATCCTCGGGGTGGAAGCCGGCGGCCCTGGAGGGCGCCGGGCTGGGGAGTCCGGACACGCTGTAGCTGACTACTTGAAGTTCAAGGACCTCATCTTACGAATGCTGGACTACGACCCCAAGAGCCGCATCCAGCCCTACTACGCCCTGCAGCACAGCTTCTTCAAGAAGACGGCGGACGAGGGGACGAACACCAGCAGCAGCGTGTCCACCAGCCCGGCGCTCGAGCAGTCTCAGTCATCCGGAACCACCTCCAGCACATCCTCCAGTTCAGGTATCCGCTCCACCTTCCCCGCAGTACCTCTCTCTCCCCTCCTTCCATAGCTGTCTCCGCTCATCTTCCTCATTCCTCCTTCTGTCTTCCTCGTTCAGGAGGCTCGTCTGGAACGAGTACCAGTGGCAGAGCGAGGTCCGACCCGACCCATCAGCACCGGCACAGTGGAGGACACTTCACTGCAGCCGTGCAGGCCATGGACTGCGACAACCTCTGCCCGCAGGTCAGCTCTGCCAGCCGCCCACAGCTGGTTCCGCCGCTTCTCCAGGCTACTATGTAGTTTTAATAATGTGACTTTGACAGGACCAAAAAACACCGCTCCTTTTTCCTAGTCGGTGGTAAGTAATAAAAAGCCTCCTGGGGGGCCCTTCCTCGGAAAGCTAGCCCTAAGCTGTCTGTCTCCTTGCCGCTTGTGCAGGTCAGGCCGCCATACCCTCCAGCCCTGGGCTGGGCGGTCAGTGATGGAACCCAGCAAGTGGCAGTGGAGACCCATCCGGTGCAGGAGACCACCTTCCACGTGCCTGCCCAACAACCTAAAGCGCTGCACCCCAACAGCGCTCATCATCACCACCACCACCACCATCACCACCACCACGGACAGGGCCTGTCCACGCGCCCCCGCCCTCGCCTCTACAACTCCCCCACTAACAGCTCCTCTACACAGGATTCCATGGAGGTTGTCGTTCACAGCCACCTGTCCATGACCTCCCTGTCTTCCTCTGCATCCTCTTCCTCCACATCTTCCTCCTCTACTGGGAACCAGGGCAACCAGGCATACCAGAACCGCCCGGTCGCCTCCAATGTCTTGGACTTTGGCCAAAACGGCAGCATGAACATGGGATTGGGTGCCTTCTCGAATCCCCGCCAAGAGACTGGCATAGCAGGACATCCCACGTACCCTATTGCCACGAACACGGGGCCTGGTCACTATATAACAGAGGGTCACCTGGGAATGAGACAAGGCATCGACAGGGAGGATTCCCCCATGGCAGGAGTCTGTGTTCAGCAGAGTTCTGTGGCTAGTTCGTGACTAAACTGAGAATGGTTTTTTTTCTGTGTGTATTTTTTAAGGTGGTGTTTTTCAAAAAAAAAAAAAAGTGCATAGAGATCAAAAGCTGCTTAAATCAGAAGGGAGATTATCACTGAACCGCTACCACAGTGCAGAGCCCATATCTTAAGTTACCTTCTCCGCGTCCCGCCCCTCGTCTTCTTTAATTTCGGTTTTATCAGTCATACGCAAGTCACTAGAACTGCTAAATAGGTATTGCAAAAACATACAGAAATTTGTTTATATGTTGACATTCTGAATTTCTCATCTGCCGTTTTAGTTCTGAGTTTCCATGATGATTGGCTTCATGTGTTCGTCATGCGTGAGATTTTTACCGTGGAAGGTATCTGTGGGTTGTAAGAATAGTCACACATATTGTTGCTGGTGGATATTGGTTTATAAAAAGAAAAATATATATTACACCCCTGCAGTTTAATCCCAAGCATTCAAACATTTTTTCCTCTTAGCAGAATCATTTTGTAAATTTTTTTTCTTTTCGTTCTCCTTTGTCTCTTAAGTTTTTATGTTGTGTGCAATTCTACAAAGGAGCTGTGTGCTTAAAGCCTGTAGCGTATGGCAAGGAGGAAGCCCTTGCAGTGTGATTCCATCTGTCAGCTTTGTGTTACACTCTGCGAGGGGCACAGTGCAGCCGAGGCGAGGTGGCGTGTGCCGGGCAGCGCATGGGGGACCCGGGGAGGCAGGCCGGCTGGGATCCTGTGGGGCGGAGATGCACTGGGGAGTGGGTGCGGCCCCGCCTTGGGGTGCCGGGCAGTGGCCGGGCGGCGGTCTCTTCAGATTTTACCCTTTGGCCTTATGAGTTTTGGACTCTGAATGGGGAAAAAAAAGAGAAGCTGGACGTTATCATTTAAATGAGAGAGAAAATAGCTTTCCTGTATTTTTGAACTCTAGACAGCCCTTAATTCTTAACAAAAAAAGAAAAAAAATATGAAAAAAAGGTATTTGAGTGGTGATTTATGAGGCCTTTTAGCTAAAAATTTATAACTTCAGAGACCCTATGGTTGCAGGGTCTTGTAAGTTCACACGCGTGTCCTAAATGTGACTTCCTAAAAATCCTGAAGGTCACAGAAGTAGTGTTGTGAGATGGATGGAATTTGCTACGACTGTGTCCCTTCCTGCTTTTACTTGCTCCCCCCCGCCCCCCCCTTTTTGTGTTTTATTTCTTCAGCATGTGGTTTCTCCAACAGCTTCTGCACAAATGTCTTCTGTTCATCTTGAAAATGAAAACATCCAGAATTTTATGTGACTGCTTTTTTGCCTCACAATTATGCTGTGAATTTTACAAGAATTTATTTTCCCTTTTGATAATTTATTGTACCAAAGCTGTTTTTTTATAGCACATAGATGTCTGTAACCAATAATGTAGCAGTTCTGCACTTTGACACAAGGTGTATCAAAACCTTTTTTAAATGTCAGTAAAAAAAATGGCTGTATCTATTGCTTTAGCAAAACTGGAACTGTTGTTAAACTCAGTACATTTACTGTTAGATGTATCCTGGACAGAATTGGTTGTATCCTCCTCCTCCTCCTCCTCCTCCTCCTTCCCTCCCTCCTCCCCGCACACCCCTCCCACCCCACAAAAAAAGACAACCTTTCATTGATAGAAATTTAGTTGATCTTGTCAGGCCTTGAGAGACAGTACATGCAGATTCTGGTTGCTACTCTGCAGGTTCCGGAGTACTGGATCGATGTCTGGTGTTTCAAATTTGGGGTCAAGATGCATTTGAGCAACAGAGCATTAGTTTTAAAGAATTGCGGCATTATCAGGTTACTCAAAGTGTGTGTATGGAAATGGTACCCCTCTCTGAAACTTTTAAGCGCTCCAAATCTAACAGTCTAAGGCACTGTACACCATCAAATGAGATTGATGCTAGATTAGACTGGTGTCCTAAACCCAAATGTTCAAAATCCACACCATTGACTGAAGCTTTGAACATGGGCGTTTTTGTTTTGAAGGGAAACTGGTAGCTGATGTGGTGACAATCACAGGGCTGTTGGAGCTCTGAGCTCTAGCATCAGTGATTGGATGTAAGATTAGTTTACTGGGGCAGAAGTGTTTCTAACCGGGATCTGATGGCGAGTCTAATGGCACGACATCAGTGAGGGAAGGTGTCCACACAATGCAGGCTTCAGCGCTTTACTTTTCACCTCCCCCTCCCCATTTTAATAGTTGAAATAGAATTTATGTACATATTTATATTTTTTTAAATAAAGGAAGTTTAGAACTCACTGCTTTTCCTAACGGTATTTTGATTACATTTAAGTCAATGTGGGAGTCTTCTGTGATTTTAGTAAATGGCTAACAGTGCTTCCAGGCCAAAGTAGTTGACAACGCCAGTACAAAACTGTAGGGTTTTACATTCAACAGGTAACCATAGATCTTCATACCTTAAGTATTTTAGACAGGGTATAACGTGTGGCTGTTTGTCTACGAACCTGGATGACAGAAGTGTGTGTGTGTGTGTGTGTGTGTGTGTGTGTGTGTGTGAGTGTGTATGTATGTGTGTGTGTGTGTGTATATATATATTATATATATATATATATATATAATATATATAATTTTTAAAAATGCACACACATAGAC
>JABFDZ020000109.1:17672974-17705125 GCA_019775955.2 Pollimyrus isidori | reverse complement strand
GGAGTACCTGGAGGAAACCCCACGACGACACGGGGAGAACATGCAAACTCCACACACAGGAAGCCCAGGCGGAGACTGGAACCCGGATCCCTGAGGTGTGAGGCAACAGTGCTAACCACTGCACCACCATGCCGCCCCGCATTATAAGTCATAAACATTATAGGAAGACCTGTAATGACATTTCACAACCAACTTTTTTAACATATCATCATTATTATATTGCAGTAACACTCAACAGGTTATACAACCGCCTGACAAATAGACTACTGCAATAAAGAACAATTTTAGGTCTACCTTTGATGTCTTGGTGAAGGCATTTGATGGTGCTAATTTGGTGCTAGTCAGGGTTATAATATGGCTTTTTAGAGTAACTGGGGCTTTCTTAAAGACTTGCTTTTTATGAGATTACTACATTAGTAATCCCCCCCTCCCCCAATAACATTAATCAGGCACTGGCCCCTCTATACTCGGCTACATCCCAAAAGTGTTTTTTGACAGCTCCCTCCCTCGATGACTCACTGTCTAAAGTGGAGAGTTCATGAAGCTGACAAGGGAAGGAATGAGTGAGAGAGGAAGGTAGTGTAGACAAAAAGTGATATTGGAACACACGTTCATCCTCGATCATTCTGCCTGTATGTATGAAGTCATGACTGATGTGGAAGCTTTTGTGCCACATCATGTGTGGGTGTAACCAAAGGTGAATTTCTGTTCTGCAAAGGGTAGTCTCCACTAGGTGATCTGAGCAAAAACCAGCCTTTCATGACTCATTCACTAAGGGACTTAGGACAGCGCTTAAACATTTGAAAAAAATTTCGGGGGGAGAAGGAAAAGTAGTGAGTAAGGGTGGTGCAAATAAAGGTTTTGGGATGTAGACGTCTTTTTTTCAAAAACTGTGCAATGTACATTTGATGTCAAGTGAAGTAAATCAAACACATCAAGTTAAAACTTTTTTGCTGCTTGATAGGCCCACAAAAGGAAAACGTGCGGTCCTCATATTTCATGACTATTCAATTATTTTATTTTTTATTAAAAGATTTTATTTGTCTGATGTAACCGATTGTAGTGTTTTGGATGTACGGAGTTTGTTGCTAATGATCATTAAGCATCATGATTACGGCTGGGCGAAGTGCAATATGGATATCGACTCTGCAAGTTATGCACGTGCAATACTCGCATCGCAAGGATCGCGATAATCTTGGTTGAGATCAGGTTTTTTCCTAACTTCATAATATCCGGACATTATACTGCAGTGAATGGCGTTTTCAAAAACAACGTTAATTTGCAATTCGGTTCCAGTATTTTGAAATCTTGGCGATAAGGTTCGCCGAGTGCTGGGGGGCGCTATATATAGTTTAACGTTTAGTAGTTTAACTGTTCTATGAAACAAGCATTTTAGTTTTAATGATTGGCCCTCTTCAAGAACTATCTAAACTATCTAGTAGTCATTATCATTTTCATCCTTGTTGTTTAGATCAGTCATCGACGGGTACGTTTATTGGAAATAAAAATATTTTTTGTACATTACAAAAAACAGCTCTTTGATAAGGTGGGCCTAGACAACGCCTACTCAACATGAAAACTGGAGCGGCTCGTCAATGTAAATCCGCCGAATACCAAATCATTATCATCAGAAAAGAACTTTACCAAAATGATTGGCGTTTGGGGTTGAAAAGCGGGTGTTATACCATTAGCCACATTATGTTTTTCTAATGAGTTGGAATAAATAATAATTATAAAATAATGTCGTGGTAAAGGAATCACTCAGGAGATTTAAAACTTCCCCTAGTTCTTTTTTGCCTCCTTTCATCTTCCCTGCCTCTCCAGCGTCTGCCGTGTTGCCCGATCTGTCATACGCCACAACGCGGGACGGCGCATCACCGTTTCCGAGCAAGAAGAGGGGTCTGCTTTGGTCCACCTGCCACAAACAGCTTATCACCGTCGGCTAAAAGAATATAGCGTAGCACAAAAATCACATAGCACCCGACAGTCCAAAATAAAATCAACATTTTACGTCTATTAGTAATACCTGGAAGTAGATGCGTCACACAATACAAAAACTTTGTGTCTAAGATTACAAGTTGAATGCCGACATTTTAAGTCAGCATTTTTTCGCTCTCAGTATTTTTAGATGTTACACATATAAATAGTGAAATATAGTATATAGAAAGCAGGGATGTAAGTGGTGCACATAGAATTTAGCTTGCCAAAAACACGTTTTGCGTTTGTAATAATGAATCTTGCAGTGAGAATTTTAATTGCATGCATGGCTTGTCTTTTGTATATTTTTATCCTGCTCTGTATGCAGTGTTTTTAAAGCATGGCATTCTGTAAGGACCCAATTTTCCTTGTTTTGCTGTTTGCCTTTGTGTTCCAAAGGATGAGTCTGATATCTGACAGCTGAATAGTAACCATGTCGGCTCTTACGCGAACAGCATTTGAACAGCCTGTACGTTTTACCTGTACTTCACCCTCGGGATCAGCCTCGGCAACACAGAGCCGGGGACACTCATTTCCATCTGGCTTGACTTTCACACTTGCTTATCGAGAAGAGCTGCAGCAGATGTGATCGAGGGAAATGCTTTGTGATGTTGATAATTAACATTTACCCAACAGCGAATGATGTTTCCCAAATTTACTTGCTACCGGTCAGGCACGCAGGAGGTTAAGAAAATTATGAGTAGGCCTAAGTATTTATTTTAACTTAATATTCAAAATTAGCATTTTCAGCATATTTTGTTTTTGTACTGTGCACTTAAAAAAATCCCTCCCACCCACCGAATGTACCGAGCCCCTTCACCGATCCGCAAAATCAACCGATGTCTGCCCCCGTTTCGAAATTTAACATCCAGAAGGAAAATTGCAGTGAAAATATAGTCCCATTAGAAAATAGACGGAGTGACGGACAGACAAACACTGGACACTGCTGCTCAGGCTCGATGAACAAAAATAAATTTTGATTAGGATGCTCTTCATCAAGCCTGACGAAGCACTGTTTGTTTGTTGCGTAATGTGATAAAAATAGGTAGCGTTGGGAACATTTTCGGTGAGCGGATCCTATTTACTTGTTTATTTTGAGGCAACCGTTTTGTCTAGCGCCTACATGCACCTGGACGTGGGCCCCATATTTTGTGATTATGTTTTGCAGCTGAGCGGAGAAGCTGATGGTTGAACGCTGTGGAAAACCTGGCTTCGGGGCACCGAAGTTCGTGCAACATGGAACGCAAACCTGCGTCTTCCCATTAGACTACCGCATGTCTTTCCTTTCAAATGACGAAATTTGCATGGGATTACCATCTTGCTTCGTCCATCATGTAGGCCTATTTTTTTAAACTATGTGAAGCCACCGCGGCGGGATAATCCGCTTCCCCGAGACTGCGGCGCTCCAGCAGCACTCTAGAAATCTTGAGTCTTCTTTGCCAGGAAGCATGGGAAATGAGACTCATCGTGTGATTACGGATTCTGATGAAGCAGCTGAGTAAAGGGCGTCTTCTCCCCAACTCCACACTCCAGAGGCGGGGCCAGAGACCCTACCTTGACTTGCAGAACTGCTACCTGAGGGCAAGCTGAACTCAAATACGCATAAACTAAAACAAAAGCTAATTTATTAACTGAAATATTTCATTTCCTCCTATCCCGTTACATCCTGCTCTAGTTCATTAATTATTTAGTAGAAGCTGCCATATCAATATAATTACTGCCAAACAATAACAGAGGCTTCTTGTGGTATCTTTAGTTGATAGATGTTGCAGAAGACGCTTCCACTGCCTTGGTACAATGAGCTTGGGCACCTTTGGAATAGCATCACCAAAGTTCTGAGGTTGTAGTGGCCGATTCCTTTCTGCTCTCTATTTCTTACAGAGCCCGAACAGAACTCTGGAGAAAATGCAGCAATGCCTTAAAAATGCATTTAAAATCACAACAACAGCTGACAGTTCAGAGGGAAAAGGCAGAGACCAAGATCCGAACCAGAGCACATTTATCAAAGCCAGGACCAGACTGGAGAAGCCAGGTCTTCAGTAAAGGTGCAAAGCTACCATGCTGTAGAAAACTGTGAGCCTTACACACCACTGACAGAAAAAAGGGTATATTCCCAGTATAATTATGTTCCCCTGGGTCCAAACAACATTCATGCACCCCAATGATAATCTCCAGAATTCTCTGGACAATGAAAGCCAGAAGCCAACAAAGTCGACATAATAAAGCTTCCAAGATGATTCCTCAGAATTTGTTTCACAGTTCAGGCAATTCAAGCCTTGAATATCATATTATGGGAGCAATAAGGGGTTTTGAATGGTTGATTTAGGAATGTTTATACGAGATGAATGCTTTAATTATTTCATAATAAGTAAATTGGCTTTCGTCTGTGGGAGATGAACAAATTATGAATTACGTCAATTTATGACACTGAGTCACGTTGGGCACATTGGTACAGCTTGAAATATTATGGTACGTCTGGGACTAGGAGCAACAACCAGTAGCGTGATTCTAAATCCATAAACCCAGACAAAGAGTTTTCTCTTTGATCTCCTTCAGCGCCAGGTACAGAACAATCAAAACATCTGGTCTCTTTCACCATCTCACGCTTTGTTCACTATAAATAGAAAACATTATATTTAAATGTTAGTGACCCTGTGCTGGGTAAACAGTTGGAATATGGATGGATCGATGTATTTAAAAGTACATGTTCCAACTAGGACTGTTTGTCCTGCCTGAATTTATATTTATCAGCCAGTTAAATAATAGGGGATTATGTTTCAGTTTGGTAATTTTCAAACGCTTCTATAACTAAGCCCGTATATATATGTTTTGCAATCTGTTTACATGTTTTGCATACGTCATTTTGCATCTCGTCTAGGAGACAAATCAGCCACTAGAGGGCATCTGGGTGCAATAAAGGATAAAGGATCCGCTTGTTTAGAGCGTCAAATTTTAAAGACAAACCGTGGAGCATAAACTATTGGACAACATTTTACAGCATCCAAACAATGCTAATAATTCATAAACACAGAAATATCATTGCTTTCACTTATGCTATAGTGTATTGGATTTTCATCCATCCACCCATCCATCCATCTATCCATCAATCCATCCATCCGTCCCTCTTCCAATTGCCTATCCTGGTCAGGATTGTGGGGAATCTTACTCACACCCCAGGCAGCAGGGGGGCACAAGGCAGAGGTACACCCCATTTGAGATGAAAATCTTATTCCAACCTTTACTGTTACACATTTTGTTTGTCTTTCTACAAGTAATCAGTCACACAGACAGGAAGTCCTGTATCTGTCTGGCCCAGGTAACCCAGACTGCATATCTGTACAGTCATCCCGAAATGCCTGCTATTATTAGACAGCTGAAAGGTGGCACTTGTGAGGATTTTATACAAACATCCTCAGCTAAACGGAAGACCAGGAGATGTTTCTGAATCAGGAATCTGTGAATACACAGAGCTGTTATCGTCTAATAAACATACATAATTAGCCCCAAAAATATGTAATTAGGTTATATAGATGAAGTCCCAAATTGTATTTATTTTGTGTTTTTGTATATACATCTAGAACAAATTTCAGCCTCCCTGCAAGACTCTGTCCAGGATTAGCAGTTGTGAGATGAATCGGTGCCTGATACAAATTAGTGATGAAAAAAGCACCTTTACGTCCTTTGACTTATTTCATATCTTGTTTCTGGCTGACATGTCAAAATAACAATTATAAAAAAAACAACTTCTGATCACAGATCGCATGGGAAATCAATGTGAGAGACTCACTCTCTAGTTTGACTTTTCTCCTTTTTTGAATAATTTAACTGGAGCAAGCCTTACTGGATAACATCCCCTATTCCTAATTTTAAACATTTATTGCACATATTTACTAGACAGTTTTATCGAAAGTGACACACAACTGAGAGAGCAGGGTCATCAAGTCCCCAAAGCATTTGGGTTTGAGGGCCTTGCTCACTGAGACCACTTTGCCAACCATGGGATTTGAACCAGCAACCTTCTAACCCCAAGCACACCATTCTAACCTGCTGAGTGACACACAGGCTATTAGTGGGATCTTAATGATCGCGCTGCACTTCCTGAATAGCTGTTTGGGTTACATCTGCTGCCTGCTGATAAAAAAAAAAAAAACGTTGACTGTTTGTTAGCCTTAATGCTGGCATTAGATAAATCACTCACTCCGTTTGGCTGCAGCAGGATTAATATGCGTTTTCCGAGCTGGTCTGCCGTAGGGCAGATGGACAGTAAGTCACTGACATAAAGACCTCAAGGGCATGTAGATGAATTAAAGTATGACTTTAGACGTACATCCAGTCCATCTGGGACACGCCCATTGATTTTCCATCAGAGACAAAAAAAAAATGCCTGTTTGTGGTAAAAATGCCTCCATTTCTTGTGTGGCTGGACACTGACTCCTCAGGCCCACCTCTCTTACTGGTGACCAGTGCAGGGAAGCCAGTACCTCAGATGGCCCATCACTTTGCCTGGGGTTTGAGTGCACCCCTCCCCTCGGCCCCCGCGTGCCTTTTTGGCGCCCATGAAATATTTAACCGGCCAAATGTGGCTCGCTGACCTGCTTTCCCTGCATAGCAGCCCGACGCGTCTGAATCCCACACCCAAGAAGCGGCTGTGTGACTAGCATGGCTGCCGCCTGCGGTGATGAAGAGACAGACCCAGGGCCAAACCAGGATTAAAAATAAACACTGGATTTTGGGGACCCCCACAGTCAATTTTTGCTGACCCAAATCTCCCTGGGGCCACCAGGAAAATGCCTGGTATGCCAGATGGCCAGTCCAGCCTTGGAACGACCCTGTTGCCAAACAGGCAGTTCTGGGGCCACCTCTGCACACTTTGGTGCGGAAATAAACCTGCAGCACATCAATATACATGTAGTCACATGCGTTTGGCTGTATGAGCGGCGTGAGTTTACTTATATGTACGTATGACCTCTTAAACATGGCCAGCTGGTTAGAAGCTGAATTATACCACTGCCTTATGCCAGTCACATATCCCATCACCATTCTGTATCTCGGCTATCCCATAATATTCTTTGTTTCCAGCATTCTATTTGTGTTCTGTATACTTTTTAACCTGTTTGCAGTGCAGTTATTTGTCTGTTTTGCACTGTGTGTAAGCTGCTGCTGTATGCACAAAAATTCCACCCTGGAATAGAGTATTATGGTTTCAACCCTGACCTGGTCCTTGTTGTTTATAAACGCTAATGGATGCTAATGTAACAGGGATACAGGGATCGGGGGGGGGGGGGTGGTGTCTGGGTAGTTTTTTTCCCCCATGTGTCAGGTCTCCCTGGGTTGTACACCCCGGGCCACCCATCTGGGTTGGTGACACGGTGGCTGTAAAGTGTCGCACCGAGATATGCGCTTGGGGGGTCGTCAGAGGCGGAGAGATGTGGCACTTCCCCCCCACAACATTCTACGGTCACTTCCTGGTGACAGGGTGACCTACGGAGGCTAAAGGGTTAATTAGTCTGACTAACATTTCACACAGTCGTTGTTCTTTGACCGTTTCCTGGCGCTCATCTCAGCAATCCTCTGCCCAATTTTCTGCCCTTCTGAAGCTAAATGTAAACACCCTGATTATGTTTATGGACTAGTTAAAATGTATTTAGTGGGGGGGGGGTCATTTAAATCGGGATTGTCAACTCTCATGCATCTGCCGTGACACTCTTCTGACTTCTGACTCATTGTCACGCAAGAAATCTTACGACAAATCTATATTATTCATTATAAACTTAAATGAGCTGCATGAAAAGCACTGGGGTAGGTGGGAAACCCTACATATTATTTACAAGACAACAAAATTGTTACATACATGTAAATTTGTGTGCAGACTTGTCTCGAATTTAAAATCTCATGCTAGCCAGCTGACTACGGTTGGTAACCCAATTTAATGCAGACAGAATGCAAAGCTCAGCACCCAGACCTGTGGATGGGAGGCCCCCCAACACAGTGTTGACCTCCAAAGGATTCACCCAGGCCCTGACCACCAGCCTCTTTTTTGAAACAATAGAACACAAGTGCTTGGTTAAAATAAATCCCGCAATGCAAGAACGCTGCCACCCACTCGCTAAATAAGACAGCTAATAATAATGTGACGCCCATTGGCTGGTGTGGCTTGCCTTTCGGATAAAGCGGGTTGCATAACTGTAGTGGGCTTTCCTGCCTGCTCACTTTGTGGCTGAATCCCTGCCTGCACTCACGAAGCAAACACAGTCGCCATGGCAACCCCTCAAACTACAGCGCAGCACTGACACAAGAAGAGCGTCTTTTTCCTAAAAGCACTGATATGTTCGGAAAAAAATCACCCTTTCGTGCGTATCAATTATTGCCGGAATCATTTAGGGGGCTTTAAAGCCGTTGATCTATTAGCTTGCATGTGCCTTTTGTGTGCCCATCCATTTATTGGATGGGCACACAAAAGGCTAAAGGCTAATGGCCACTCTCTGGTTCTTCCTTATCTCCTTAATTCCCCGTGTGAATTCACCCCCCTTTTGACGATCCCTCGTCATTCTGCCAAGAAATCCTGATGGCAAGCACTGGCCTGCTGATTAACCTGACAGATTGGAGGGGTGAGGACAATGAACGAGGCAGAATGATGGACTCTTGTCAGGCGTGTGTCTATTTTCGCCACTGACCAGCAGGGGCAAGTCGGGGAAACAGCAGCACTGCGCTCCAGCCCATCTCAGCCCTGCCTGTGACTGAACATGCTTCCCCTCATATTTTAGTTGCTGTCGCCAGTCACGTTTCACACAAAAGCAGCCAATCTGTGTAATTAAGAAACTGCCACAGCAAAGAATGAGTGCAGTGCATACATTTGTCAGGCGGGGAGTATTTTTCTGACCTCACTTCAGATGGTGCTGCTGATAGTGTGTGAGGATTTGAATTAACAAGGACTTAATGGAAAGTCTTTAATCACACCTCCAGATATATAATACCCCAGTGCCCCCGGCGCACACACACACACACACACACACACACACACACACACACACACACACACGCACGCACACATGCACACACACACACACACGCATGCACACAGGTTTGTAATTATATCTTTGTGGGGACTCTCCATTAATTCCTTTTGGCGAAACCTCAGTCGCAGCAATGACAGCGTTAACCCCTACCCAGCCATAACCTTAACATAAGTAACCAAACAAAATACAAAACTTTAGTCATTTTTAGTTTTTTGATTGCAGTCACGGATTATTATAAAATTGAGCTTTCCGTTGTGGGGACTGAAAACGTGGTCCCCACAATGTCAACGTTTTTATGAAATTGTGGGGACAGTTGATAATATATAATGTATATACTATATGCATGACCCCCCACACACACATCCGTCCATTTATGTCCTATTTTAGGCTAAAATTAAAGGTTGCTATTTGTTAAAACAAATAAAACAATATAAGTAATGCAGTTGTACGCTGAGCTCTATGTACACATAGGCTTTGTGTGACAACTGTAATAAAAACACTTTTATTGAAGATAACTTATGGGTAGTTATTCCTCATTATTCCAGCTGAATAAGGAAGGGAAGCTCTTGCAGGAGATCCAGTCGATGGCGTGTAAGGGAAAGTGTGCTCACAGTAACGGCTCGGGGGCTAACGGCGTGAAAACGGTGGGAGAAGCAGCTCGTATCTGTTAACTGCTACTTAAAACTGGCTGCTGACAAAAAAGGGCAACAAAGCAGGTTGCTCTTGAATATTTAATCGGTTTTTGTGTTGCTGCAAGCATCTGCAGACTCCTGGAGTGGCATCTGTTGTTGCTGAGTAGTTTCAGATGATAATGCCCATTTGTTGTCAAAAACAATGCCATTAGTATTATATTAGGTTGTTTTTTAATCAGAAGAGGGCTAGTATGCTGTGAGGCGGCCTTAGCAGACACCTCGTGGGGAGAAAGTGAGTGGAGTCACAAGGTGGGCGCTTGTCTGAGCGCCTTTGGCTAATTTGCACATCGTCTGATATCAAGCTGCCATGAAGCTGGAAGCGTGAGGGGGGAGGCTGAAAAGTGCAGACTGATTTATGGACCTGGGGTCTGGAGTTTGTCTGAAATTAAGCCTAGAGAGGTCAAATGAGCACAAGCAACTTTTTGGAGAACAGGCCACCAAACTGTGCAGCTTCCGGGTAGCTGGCCTCCTGACTCCCCGAAAGCCTGGTCTCTTGTACGTAACCCTAATATCGGTGTCTTTTTTTACATTGTCATCGTTTGCTGTACTGTGCAGAAATAGGCTATAGATTCCTCTCTACACATCACACAGAATAAAAGGCACATCAAACACCAGCCAGGGTACCTGCATTGCACAATGATGTATAATTTTATACATATTTTATATATATTTATCTCAGAATTCAGAGGAGTTTGAAAAACAATAAGATCAGAAAGTTTTTATGTGTCTTTCCACTGGCTCTGGTTCGATATTAATACATTTATGCTGCTTCTGCCTGTGGAGACAAGGCTCTCTGCTCACTCAACTGAAAACAAACTCGAAGCAAGATGAGCCGAGCCAATCCACGGCCCGAGATCAGCCGAGCCAATCCACGGCCCGAGATCAGCCGAGCCAATCCACGGCCAGAGATCAGCCGAGCCAATCCACGGCCAGAGATCAGCCGAGCCAATCCACGGCCCGAGATCAGCCGAGCCAATCCACGGCCCGAGATCAGCCGAGCCAATCCACGGCCAGAGATCAGCCGAGCCAATCCACGGCCCGAGGTCAGCCGAGCCAATCCACGGCCAGAGATCAGCCGAGCCAATCCACGGCCCGAGATCAGCCGAGCCAATCCACAGCTCGCTGTCCGGCCAGGAGTCTGCAGGAGCAGCCCCCGGATATACATAGTGACTCAACCACATCATCACTACCTCGCTGACATAATTTGAAAATGCGCAGTCCCCCCCAACACTAGGGGTTGGTCCTCCGCTGCCCCCTCCCTGTGAAATGGACGCTCTGCAGTTTCTGGAAAAGCAGCAGTTGCTGCCGCACCACAGCCCCATTCCTCCTCTTTAGCTGAACCTTTCGTTTAGGGTGACAGAAAATTGCAATAGCTACCGTTTGTACCATAGCACTGGTTGTGTTTTGTTCTATTCATGAGTTTGTTTTGGGTTTATTTAAAGAAATATTGTACTTTTTTTAATAATGATTTTTTTATGCCACCTAGGGCAGGAAACAATGTAATGTCATATATTCAGACACAAGTCTGTTCGTAAATCCATATGTAGCTGAAAAATACCCTTGAGGCTGTAAACATTACACTGCCATGCCGAATTTCATCCACACAGCTGTGTGAAATCCACTTTCCACAGTGTTTTCACCACTTAACTGGGCTATTTGGAGATTCGAGGATGAGACATATGAGGCCCGTCACCTGAAAAGAAGACCGGGGCACCTGATTTTGGTTGCGTCAAAAAAAAAAAAATTAACGAGAACTCCAAAATGCGATTATGAGTGTAACAAGACAACTGAAATTGAACAAGTGAGCAGAACTTAGCTGGACAATGAACCAGTTTTATAACAAGACCGGTCTGCAAAGAGGCCACATAGAGTGACTGAGAGTCTATAAAGGGGCTTTGGCCGTCTTCAGTAGTCAGATGGGAATGCGTGTCGGCCATGTTAACATCAGCGCAGCTGCTTACACAACCAAGGGCTGCACCTGCCCTTCCAATTCGATTTAAATCTTCTAACAATAGTCCCATTGTAAGCTGACCTCACAGAGACGCCGTGGGTCTCTGGAGTTTGCTTGGCACATAGTCTTATCACCCAAAGTCCCAGTCTGACGTATCTTAATGCCTTAATTGACCTAACCGATCCTCTTTTTTCATTCAGCACAAGTCACTAGCTTCATCACTATGTATGATATGGCTTTCCTAAATATCAGGCACAGGGACAAAGGGACTAAGGAACTAATTACACAAGTAAATAAGTCTACGTTACCTTTCTAGATATCCTTAAAAATAGTCAAAATTGGTATTTGGCCTATGAAGCATCTCCCTCCACATCTATAACCTGTGTAAATATATATACCTGTCAGTGGTGTGTGACATTAACCTCATCATGTGACTCCTTACCAGTGGCTTCCACCATCCCCTCCAAAATGACCACAATCTCCAGTTCCTCTTTCGCTAGGTGGGCCTTGGAGATCTCCCAGAAAGGGCTGTGCTGGTTGATCTCATGGCAAATGATGAGCGGCGACACCAGGAAGAGCCGGTCGTCGCCGGTGTCGTAGCCAACGTTCATGTCTGTTTGGTTGAGGGGAATGAATTCCCCTTCCTTGGTCTGCTTGGACTTGATCAGTTTGGCTCTGATGGATGCCTCCACGATGTGCGAGTTGCGGAGGTCACCCACCCTGAACATCAGGCACAGTCGGCCGTCTCGCATAGAGATGACCGCATTGGTGGAGAAAACTAGAGTCTCCGCCCGCTTCTTGGGTTGTGAAATCTTTACAAACATACAGCCCACCATGAAGGCGTTGACTATAGACCCCAGCACAGACTGGACCAAGAGTAGAACTATACCCTCGGGGCATTTGTCCGTGATCACCCTGTAGCCATACCCAATGGTGGTCTCTGTCTCTATTGAGAACAAAAAAGCAGAGACAAAGCCGTTCAGGTTGTTGACGCAGGGAGTCCACTGGTTGTCTCCTATGTGCTCCAGATCTCCTCTGATGTAAGCGATGAGCCACCACATGAAGCCAAAGAACAGCCATGTCACCGTGTAAACCAACACGAAGATGAAGAGGTTAAACCTCCACTTGAGGTCCACCAGGGTGGTGAAAATGTCCGTCAGGTATCGATACGTCTCCCGCACATTTCCATGATGGACGTTGCACTTTCCATCCTTGCGAACATACCTCTGGATCTTCCGTTTGCCTTGTTCTTTGTCCACCAGTTGTTTGGGGAGGTCTTCCCTGACTTGCTTTGGCAGCTTTGGCTGTCTGATAGTGACTGGGCTCTCCACATCCTGCTCCATTGGGGCTACTAGAAGGACCTGAGCCTAGGAGAGAAGATGGGCAGACAGCCATGATTACAGACAGTGACGAGGTCAGACAGATAGCCGGGTCAAACCTGTCCATGCAACTTATTCTATATAGACTAATAATGAGGTTTTTTTTCACCATAGTAAATAATCGGCTCTAAATGATGAACACATGTAATCAGAAATTTATATACACTTGGGATGAGCTCATGTACTTTTATTGTATTCATATGCATATTTAATATTTTTATGGATACTTTATGTATGTATGCACAGTCATGGTTTGCTTAATGACAGGGATGTGTTCTGAGAAATGCATCGTTTAATAAGCAGTTTTGTTGTTGTGCGAACATCATTAGAGTATACTTACAAAAACATAGATGGCATAGCCTACTACATGCCTAGGCTGTATGGTAGGCCTACAGCCTAAATAACAATAAAAGGTACAGGTCGTTGTTGACTTACAACCTATGTAACTTACGACGGATTGACTTTACGGCTGTTCCAAGACCGCGGAAATGTGGCCATGACTGCACCACTGCCGGCAGTGCGGCTGTTACCCAGTCTGAGCGTACTGCCGGCAGTGCGGCTGTTACCCAGTCTGAGCGTACTGCCGGCAGTGCGGCTGTTACCCAGTCTGAGCGTACTGCCGGCAGTGCGGCTCTTACCCAGTCTGAGCGTACTGCCGGCAGCAACGAACTAAGAAAACCGTGATAAAAAGGTTAAAAACACCAAACATCATGACTTAAAGATTTAATTTTATGATACAGTATACTACTGTATACCTGATGATCATTTTTGCATATAAAATAAAGGGCTGTCAGACCTAATCACAGTCGTAAGTTGACGACGACCTGTACAGTGTAGTAAATACATAAACCAGTAACATGATTCTTTACTAACACTACGAAGTACTGTGCACTGCAGGTGCTTGTATGTGCTATACTGTGTCATGCAACACTCAGCTCAATATGTTTGTTTACACCGGCACCGCCGCAAGCACGTGAGCAATGTGTTGTGCTACAGTGTTATAACAATTATGATATCAGTAGGCGATTGGAAATGTTCAACTCCATTATAATCTTATTATATATGTGGTCTATTGCTGACTGTTAGGAGGCACTTGACTGTGTGTATGTTTTAATATTTTTATCTAGACTGTGCAAGGCACCTTATTTTGGTTATGTGTCAAAATAAGAATATTAAATATACACATCTACCATATATATATCCTTATCTACTGTGCTATTGTTTTCTGTTTTCATTTTCTTTTAGCATTTTGGAGGAATGTATAACTAAGAATTTTGTTGTATAGACACTACATATATGAAAATATATTGCTGAATTTTGACAGAATAGCTTTCACTTGTTTGGTCGGAGTACATTCTGATTGCACAATAGAAAAGGCTACGTCAGCTCATGCCATGATATGACAAAATACAGATTAGACATTGTATTCAAAATTCTTGGGTCTTTTAATGTCCTTTCAGTCTTGGAGACACTCACTTCCTCATTTCGGACCTATTTCAGCTACGTTGGTTCTATCGTGTCATGTGACAGACCCCCACCGTCGGCTGGAGTGCAGCGTATCATCAGTGAAAAATGAAATTCAGCCAAGCTGACAGGCAGCGTCTGCAGAAAGCGGAGCGTGACGTAATGTCCCCAGATTTCACTGCTGCGGGGGCACTTTGAACGCAGAACTCAGCAAATGTAGGGCAGTGGATCCTTAAACATAAAGCATGCCCCCCCTCCCCCCACCTGAACTCCGCTCCGCTTTGAGGCGAAAACGTAATGCCAATTTAGCTTGCTGTGTGACATTAGATTTGAAAAATGCTATGAATTGGATCTTGTATCCATTATATTTACCCTGAGTATTCAACATGGGTCATTTTCTAATAAAAGCACTGCTGTTATGAAGCATCCCATTCAGAGGCATCCCATGTGTGAAGAGAGGGGGTATTCAGGCCACAGAAGCCTTGGTTCGAGCAGGAGGTCATCTGGGGCTGAGGGCTGACGCCGTGCCTTACACTGGCGCGTCTTTTGGAAATCTGTCCAGGCCGATTCCACACTTCCAGGCTGGTTGGAGGCCTGCTGCATGTTTAGCTGAGTCACAGGATGTGCGACAATGTCTCACTTTCTCATTATAGACAGGCTGTCTTTCAAATTCAGCTTAGCCGTGCGCTAGATACAGAAAGTCAGATCACTGCACGCCTAATTGCAACATTTATTACAATGATTTTTTTTCTGATTTATGCAAAGGCAGATGTTAAGGTAATTGAGAGCATTCACCCATCCTTCCATTTTCCATACCTGCTTGTCCTATGCAGGTTGGTGAGTGGAGCCTTTCCCAGAAACAGCAGCCACGAGGCAAGCAAAAACCCAGGATGGGGGCCAAGCCATCACAGGGCATGCACACAGTATGGTAACTCCGATTCACCTCACATGACTGTGGGGGGCCACTGGAGTACCTGGAGGAAACCCCATGATGACACAGGAAGAACATGCAAACTCCACCCACATGGAGCCATGGTAGAGACTCGAACCCTGGTCTATATTGTTTTGTGCAGCAACAAAAATGACCTGGATACCCAAAACATCATGCATCTTAAAAAGGAAACCTCACACTCATTTTCTGAACATTTCCACCTGACACCATTAGAGAAAGTAAAATGTACTCCTGAAACATCAGTAATTTCCTCCTATAAGTGTTATTGAGTGAGTCATTTATTCCTGAAAATGTTCTGCCTGTCAATCAATGTGTTCGACATTAAGACATCACTCAAATGTAGTACTGTCTACCTTACAGCATACAATCAGCTGTAATCACAGAATTAGTTCAACTTTATACCGTACATAATTTTCAGTCCCTCAGAAATAAAGACAAATAAAAGCCTCTAGCAATTTTACCTGAAGACAATCCCCAGAAGACATACCATTACCTTTCCACTTAACAGCATACTGAATATTCAATGTATATCTTTAAAATTAAACTTTTTTTTGTAAAAAAAAATGGCTCATTGGTATCACATGTGGGCATTGTATAAAATCTATGACGCTTCTGGCTGTGACCTACATGGCAGAAAATGAAACAAAATAAGTTCTTTTTGAAGAAAACAGCAATATTTTTAACAGGGTAGTTTTTTTTTACTCAGATACTCCATGAAAGTCACAGATACAGGTGAGAACACAGGTTGTTATGGTCAGAGCACAGAGTCAGCCTGCATCTCTAGAGGTTACAGACCTTCCATAAGTGCCCAACAGCAAAATGGTAACTCGGCCAGCCATAGTATTTGAACTTGCAAGCTTCCGGATACTGGCACAGACATCTAATCCAATGTGTAACAACCCACCCACTTAAACTAAACAACACAAGTGACATAAAGACAAACATTTTCTATGCAGTTCTTCTTGGAGATCTTCCTTAACAAAGTAAAGCTATGATTCAGCAGTACTGTCGTGCTTTGTGTCCACACCAAAACTGTAACTGAGACGAACTTATTGGCCAGTGGATTCCACACCGAAACTGGTGAAAGTAACTGAGACGAACTTATTGGCCAGTGGATTCCAAGTGATTTTGACAACATAACATCAAACGGCACCAAGGAAGCACATTGGCTTGACAAAGCTGGAGAAGGATGAGGCTTTAGTTCACAAATGGATCTGCACTGGTTTACCAAGCTTGGCTGTCTGTTAAATCCCGCTGATGGCACTGTCTCTCACTGTTTGCACCATATCCTGCTGTTTTACACCTTCTCCACAGTCTCCTTT
Organism: Pollimyrus isidori; assembly: GCA_019775955.2. Taxonomy (NCBI): domain Eukaryota; kingdom Metazoa; phylum Chordata; class Actinopteri; order Osteoglossiformes; family Mormyridae; genus Pollimyrus; species Pollimyrus isidori. The sequence continues at coordinate 17,688,372 of JABFDZ020000109.1, read as the reverse complement.
GAAGGACAGGAGCCCAAAGCCTCTAAATAAGTGACTGATTTTTCTATTCAGTTTGAATAAATCTATACAGTCTCTGAGGCAGAAATCAAGGAGTATGACAGCTCTAATTGTAAAGTTTCAATTGTCTTATTTTTTAAATAAGATAAATGTGCAACTGTGGATCTAATCAAATACCTTTAAACAAAGGCGCTGATTGTATATTTGACAGTAACAAAGTGGACCACAGATCATTGCGGAGCAAATAGCCTATAATTAGCCCCATGTCTGATAAAGGTCCCTGCATGGCCAGGTATGTCTGCTGGGGAGGCCACTCTTATGACTAATCCTTGTGTCACCAGAAGCCGGCAGCAATGCAGACAAGAAGCAGGTAATTCAATTACAGCTGCTTCAGTCAGCCCCCCCATTCCCCCGGATCTGTCGTCTTCATCAGATCTGCGGCTCCTTTGTCATGTAAGTGAATCTGGCTGATGGTAGAACACCTACATTAATCCTGATGCTGATTAGATGACAAACCAAAGGCCGCATACACCTGAATGGAAAGCGACTTCATAATAAGAGATGCATCATATTTAAAGTTGCGTTGGACTCCCCACAAAATACAGGGCATTACTAACAACTTCCAGAAGAAAAATATTGTCTACATATAAAATAGTTCAGGCACAAACTTTGATCTTATGGTTTCATAGTAAATGAAATGTGAATATTTCAATGAAACACAATAGAAACAATTCCTGTTGTCTAACCATGTGAAATAATATACAGTGGTACCTCGGTTCTCGAACTCACTAGAATTCTAATTTCTTGAAAGTCGAACAAACCAGTCTGACTTAGAACTCGATCTGAATATCAGAAGTTGAAACGTGAACTCTGACCTAATAAAAATTGTACGCACCAGGAAATGAGTCATGCTACAATGCAATTCTTACTTGGATGCCTTCTTCATAGACTAGACGATTAACCAAACAAAGCAGCGCAGCATTACAGTAACTAACAATAAATAAACCACTAACTTATGTGTACTATTACAGCATTTATGTCCATCCATCCATCCATCCATCCATCCAACCATTTTCCAACGCGCTTATCCTACTGGGTCGCAGGGGGTCAAGAGCCAATACTGGGAACAATGGGCAAGGAACAACCCTGGACAGGGGGCCAGCCCATCGCAGGGCATGTTCACATACCAACGACTCAAATATGCATACCTACAGTATGGGCAATTTAGGAACTCCACTCAGCCTCAGCATGTTTTTGGACTGTGGGGGGAAACCGGAGTACCTGGAGGAAACCCCACGACGACACAGGGAGAACATGCAAACTCCACACACATGCAACCCAGGCGGAGACTCAGACCCAGGTCCCAGAGGTGTCAAATGCCGCCCCAGCATTTATGTAATTTATTTGACTTTATTTTACCAAGCAAATTAACTGAAAACCAGTTCTCGCTGTTTTACGTGATATTCGGGAGAAATAGCAGATTATGCATCGGAACTGGCTGTACCTTAACTCAACGTCAAGCATGTAACTAAATTCTTCAGCCAATAAGGGCAAAGGTGTGTCGTCATGGAGGTGGTTCCAGTTTGTGCAGCCGGATGAGAGGTCGGAATGCATCTAGCCATAATGCATTGCATCATGATCAGAATGCATTGGTTTAAGCCAGCGCTGCAAGCAAGTCAATCGCACCCAATGACCGGACTAGGGAAACAAACTGAAATGTGGACTTAATACAGAGGACTAATGACAACAACCAGAAACAGCTGATCACATGGGGATCCCACGTGAGGTTAACGAGGGAGCGTGGCACACGGAAGGAGCAGATGATTGGGGCAGGACAGGGGTAATGTTGGGATAAGATCTTTATCGTTTTGGAAGCCATTAAGAAAAAAATATTGTTTTATCCTGTTGATTTTGTATTTAAATGATAAAAAAAACTAATTTAGGGAACCAATTAATTGGTTTTCCATTATTTCTTATGGAAAAAAATCGATCAGAACTCAAACTTTTTAGGATTCGATCTGGAATCCGGAATGTATTGAGTTCGAGAACTGAGGCACCACTGTATCTAAGTTTTTGTGCACTCACTGCCTTTTTAGCTGCCTGGCTAGTTGCAGGTTTCACCACCCTTTTTCATGTTCTTCTCCACTGAGTTAAAACAACAAATTTCCCCAAGTCATAAGACAGCAACATGGGAGAAAAGAAAGTTTTAACTTTTGAGATTATGGGTAATCCAGGGGAGGGGGGCAGGGGCTTGTGCATTAGTTCTCATTGTTTTTGGGTGCCTTCCAACGTAGCACCACAGCCTCACTTGACTTGAAGCAGGCTGCCATGCAGTCTGACTGCTCCTTACTGGCTGGAAAGAGTCACACGATAATCGCATCATCAGCTGCCAATTGCACCTCCTCTCCGGGGGAAAAGCTGCTTTGTGTAATTCATTCTCCATGAAATCTGGATTATAAAACGCAAAGTTTTAATCAAACCATCAGCTAGTCACATTAACTGTCTTTCCTAATCCTTTCTCTCCACACGCTGATTTGTGTGTGTGTGTGTGTGTGTGTGTGTACGTATGCGTGTGACCAAATGCAGTGTTCTATAACCCCCTCTTGCGGTGGACTTTGACAGGTCCAGTTGTTGATTTGGATTTTTGCATGTATGTTTTTGTGCCACTTACAGGATGTGTCACTGATCATAAATACTTGTCTTATGCCTTAACCTTCATCTTTATCTGATTTGTTTTATTTCATATTTCAGTCTTCGCCATTAAGCAGTGGTGTAGTTATCCTGTTGGCCTCACCAAGGGGACCTTGGGCTGTTGGTCCAGCCAAGATCGGTGTCCTCAATGGTCCACCATGAATCCTCTTTCAGTCCCCAGAAAAAGGGCCACACTGGTGCATTTTGAGAAAGCAAAGACAGCCAGTTCCAGAAGTAGCTAGGGGTTGGCCCTTGAAAGGTCAAAAGTGAGGTTTGCTGAAGGGGGCAAGGATCCTCTGTTGTTGATGCAGGGAGGAAAGCGGCATTCAGGTCCCACTGCCTGCTGGGAAACGGCTGCAACACTGCATAAACATTGGCTTTGCTCTTAGGTCTATGTGCTTCAGTGATTCATCAATACATTTTCAAAGACTCCATGCACATGTGAAATGTTTAATGTGTTTTAAAGGTATTGTTAATTGCATATATATATATATTTGACCATGATATTTGGCTATATTAAACAGCATTATAACGTTTTCTTTTGCTTTAATTATAATTCTACTCTTGTTGTTATAATGAGAATTAGAATGTAATCAGTCAGAAGCAGGACACTTAGGTTTTCGTGGAGAGATGATGACAAACTAGCCTTCGTTAATGTCTTTTTAATGACGGAGGGGGACTTGGTTGACCTTTGAATTACGTGCCTTGATTTTCTGAGAAATGAAGGTGGGGGGGCGAGGGGGGGCACAATTTGGGCATCGTCCAGCCAACGAGGAACAAGAGCGACACCGGACGGGTAACAAACTCATTTCCATGCAGAATCTCTCTAGACTGCCCGCTGTAGACCTGGGGTTCCCAGGGAGCCGCGAGATGATTCCCTGAGTATGTCACTGGTTGGCATAACCCCCCCCAAAATAGAGGTTACAAATCACTGGGCTGAAGTGAAATGTGGTGTCATGGGCTGAAACGTGACTTCCCAGTTAGCTGGGCTAAAGAGATACTGACCCCTGACTCCTCTGACCTTTGACCCCATGATTTCATCACTCCATATTGTTTTTCATATTTTTGAGAAGGATCATTTGTTCGTTGCTTTTGACCATTCTTTTGGTTGTATTATTATTTTGCTACTTAGCTGATGTTCCACATGTCTGTCATATTGGCTAAGGATGCATGGAGCTGGGACCATCTGCACACCAGCACCCGCAGCTTCCTGATTATAAGTCAGCTAAAGACAGCCGTGGCCTGTGCCCTCTTCCGCTCCCGACCGGCAGTGCTGCAGTACCGCCGCAGACTCCAGGGGCAGACTTCTGCCTCCGCTTAGGGCTAGGCCTGCGTTGTCTGTTGTGTAAACTGTTAATTAATTGCGTGACATAAAAACAGGAAATGGTCTAAGCTCCCCTTTCATTCTCGCCTTTTAATTTCCACTTTTGCCTTCAGAGGGAAAAAAAATCCATTTTTAATGTAATTCTCCCACCCTGCTTCCGTGACGCATGACTAGCCACTTGATTGAAATCTAATTTAAAAATATGCACCATGGTGACCAAAATTACAGTGCACTACATTAATCAGTTCATCCTATTGTCTTCTCCATCTTCTGTATAATTTGAGCGGCGTGCGAGATCACCCAGTAATACTGACTATCAATGTTTAAAATATGATTAAATAAAATATGATTAAAACTTTTTACAAGAGCTTGACTTTCCTTGAGGGAACACGGTGCGATAAATCTTAGTTGTCACTGGAGTTCAGCGGGTTCACCGATTTCCTGGTTGGGAGAGAATCAGACGGCGTGGTAGATGCCCTCCCAAAAGGGGGACCCCACCCTCACTCCCTCTGCCTGTTGTTCAGCCATTCAGATGCAAGCCTTCCTGCCCCCCCAGGGCTTGCACAGCCGAGCGAAGGCCGCCTTCCGTGACAAGCGCAACGCGGTGGCAAAATCCATGCTGCGTAGCTGCGGGTGCGTCTCGCACACCTCAGGGGAACGTCACGCCAGCCTGCCCAGGAAGTGACTCGCACGAAAAAAGGGCTTACGGAATGATCCGGAACCAAGCAACTTCCCACTGTATCCCTCAATCCCCCCTCCTCTGCCTCCCCCTAAACGTATTCATCTTCCCGAGGAATGAAACGCATCCTCCTATTCCTAACATCCTTCTTTGTTGGCCAAAACACGGCTCAAAATGCGCCATTGTTGAGGTACCCAGCTTCTGCTTGGCAGCTGGAGATATTTACCTTTTAAATGAAAGCTGTGGAAAATCCCCAAACTGCCTCGCTTGCCAGCAGCCATGATGACAGCAACCACGACAACAGCAGCCACGACGACAGCGGCCACGGCGACAGCGGCCACGGCGACAGCGGCCACGGCGACAGTGGTGCCTGTCCACAATCCACCAATTTCCATCAAGTGCTTGTACTCTTAAAGAGCTAGAATGAGTCCCTCCTTGCGGATTATCATCCCTGTCATACACGAGATGGGGAAGGATATGGACTTTGGATTTTGTAACTTTAGTCCTGATATTGACATTAAATAGGTGATGTGGTAGGGATGTCAATAGTCAGGGTACCTTCAAAGTGCAGATAAGTGTCGTGACCTGAAATTGGTTCACTTTTTTGATATGGTTCTCTTTTCCCCAAGCATAGCTTCGGTTTTTCAATTATTCATGTAATCATTCGTGATTTCATTTAGCTGTTTGTAGGCCACAATGACATACCTTAATGCACCAAATCCAGCTGGTATTTGGCAGTGAAATCGTTAACATAGAAAAACATTTTTTGGGCATGTTTTTGAATGTTCTCTGGTATGTCCCACAGAGCAGAGAAGTATGATCTATACATTAAAAAGATAAATTTTTTCAACCTTCTTCTCCTAAAGTCTCCAAAAGGATGTTTCTGGAAACTTGGCGTGATGTCAAGGTGGGCGTTTCCTTCTAATGACGAGCAGCACGGCCATCTTGTAGGGCCCCCGTGACACTGGCACCCAGAGGCGGAGCGGATGCAGTGATGGATCAGGACCTATTAATAGCCCCTGGTACGATTGTCCTATCAGAGAGCCTCCCAGTCTCAGCTCCTAGTCCACTGTACTCACACGTCCCCTGACATTCCCATCGTTCAACAGTGTAATCAAGCATCAAGGTGCATAAAAATCACACTCAGAATCAGCAGCCGGTTATCTGTGGCTCAGCAGGTTAAGGCCACTATGCCTATGATCAGAAGGTTGTCGATTCAAATCCTAGTTTTGGCAAAGTCACCAAGAGGCCTTTACCCCTCGATTTCCCTGGGGACAGGCTTGATGTCACCAAGAGGCCTTTACCCCTCGATTTCCCTGGAAACTGGCTTGATGTCACCAAGAGGCCTTTACCCCTCGATTTCCCTGGAAACTGGCTTGATGTCACCAAGAGGCCTTTACCCCTCGATTTCCCTGGGGACAGGCTTGATGTCACCAAGAGGCCTTTACAGGCTTGTACAAGCTCAGGGGAAGGTGGGGGGGGGGGATTGTTAGGACAATTGCAAGGGTCTCAAAAAATTTCAAACAAAATATGATTAGTCTGGATTGGGGGCCCAATATGACTTGCTTTCATTGGGCCAAAAATCTTTAATGACACCCCTGATGGGCTGAATGCTGAAGGCATTCCATGGTACTCTTTTCCATTTAGAAAAGACGGTTTTCTGTAGGGGAGGGTCTGTAGGACATTTAACATACATTTAACATACATGCCCCCCTCCCAACTGTACCCATTCACATCTACATGTCTCTGAGCCAGTTCTTCACTCATCAGCCCCAGCAACATGTAGGGATTTTACCACTTCATTTTCTCCCAGAAGGTTCTAGAAATGGCCTACTGTACCAGCTTAACGGCAAGGCCCCCTGCACCACAGCGGAGTGCTGACTGGATTACAGATTATTTTTTTTTCAGGCATAACTGATTCTGGAAAATTGGCCATGCTACTCGATAGAAGGCTTTTCCTATCAGCGGCCATCTGTTGGCCACAAATAGATTCGATTACGGCTGGGATTTGCGAGCCATCCAGCGTGAGAATGCTGGCCCCTGATCGCTGCTGCCAGAGCATGTAAGGAAATTATCATTTCATTTTCAGACAGATCTGCTAATTTGCGGCGGTGAGACCGGCGAGAGCAGTGGGACAGGACAAGCTCGGAGCCGTTCTTTGTGCTTCATAGCACAGACCCCCCACCCCCCACCATGAAATGCTCTCTGGATCTGCCTGTGCCTCATGAGAGGGGTGGGAGGTCATGTGGGGGGTGTAACTTCTCAATAATGAAGCGTCCGCTGAGGTCCCAGGCTGGCTTGACAGACTAGCACAGACTCTCCGGAGGAATGGAGACTTCCAGAAGCAGACAGGATGCCCCTCCCCAAGCCAAGCAACACACACCCAGTCGAGCTGCGTTACAGAGTCCAATCACCAGGGGGTGCCACAGAGCACCTTCAGATCGCTAATCCTGCTACCATCTCTGTCGATCGCATGATGCTGGGCTGGCAGCGGAACCAGACCTGAGAGTCTCTAGGCTGGTGGACCCAAGAACAATACCTGTGCATTTCAGCCCCCTCAGCCAGCACACTGAGTGGCCTGCTCCATTCACACCCCCACCTTGGTTGTTTTTAGGGCCCTTTCATCCCTCAGACACCCTGGAAGACATACTGGTTGTGCTGACACATGCTGGTCCCACTGGGCATGACGGGGGCCCCTTAAACGTCAAATTACATATTAACTTTGTGCACCTCATGTCTGCAGGTAACGGCGTAGCTTTGGGTGAAACATTTATTGGGGTCCAGGGGCATGCATTGGGCGATTTCATTTATTGGGGAGGTTACAAGGTGACATCCCCCTGTATTTTATGCCTATGTCTGAATGGATTTTACAGGGTCACCCCCCTGTCCTTGTGTAAGCATTGCCTGGCCAGCTTCGTCGGCATGGTAACGTGGGAGTAACCTTTTTTTTTCCTATGGAATCCCCTGCAGCATCCAGACCAAGTACTTCATCTCCTCAAGCAAGACTGAGACCAGAATGGACCGTTTCAGGGGTAATAACTCAGTATTTGGGACCATCTGAAATATATAAACGCAGATACTTTCACGCTTTCTGATGACAGGAGCCTAAGTCTGCCTTTTCACATGTCTGGGGTGTTTCTTTCATTTCTGCACAGAATGTACCATTATGAGAGCGATCTGCTTCTGCTTAAGAGGAGCACACTGCACGGCAGCTCTGTTCTTCACACGCGTGGAGTTTTTAGCGTCGCGGTCGACTTAATTTCTCCAAAGCTGGTAACAGAGCTCAAATATAAATGGCCTGTAGTCGAGTAAACAGTGATGCTGCAAATCTGCAGCTGTTTCGCCCTGAAATCTCTGCCCATCTCTTTGATGTGCATCAGTATCCCTGCCCACCGTCAGGATGGCACCTGCAAAGAGTCACTCACTAAAGCGAAAGTGCTTGGAAAATCTTAATCAAATTCTTTTCTGCAGTCCTAGTGTGTGCTCATGTGTCATGTCGCTTTTTTTTCCATCTGGAGTTTTGAGTGCCAGCGCAGCCTACGGCGCGAGCTAGAATCCCCAAAGGCTTGCTGCCCTCATACGTTGTTTCTTTGGATGAAACATCTACATACTGGGAGATTCGGAGTCCCCATGCCGCAATCTCACGCCCGACTGCCTGGGTAAGTACGCAAGGCACGACTCCCGTTTCTCCATGGTATCTCTCTGCTGCAGGCCCCACACTCCAGCTTCCGACTTGGACCGACTGGAAGGCCTGGACTAACTTTGCCAGGGCCTCGTGATCTGAAAGAGCTCCTCAAAGGTCTTATGTTCTCCACGGGCCATGAGGCAGCTCCTGCCTCCGTACACAGAGCGAGGAGGAACTTGACAGCCCATGCATAAAAAAATGTTTTGCGACCTCCATCTAACAACGGCAAAAGAAGGAATAAGGGGGCGGGTCATACCTTCAGCCAATAGCATCACATGTGCGCTAACACAACAGGAGAAGCCCGATGTTCAAGGGCAGATTTTTTGTTTCTGGGTCCCACTCAAAATGTCACTTAGGGGTCCCCATGCCCCTGACCCCCCTCAATAAATAAACAGTTATCAAAGTTAAGTCAAAAGGTCGTAGCTAGCTAGGTGGGTAGCACTTGCTGCTTCAGCATATCCTAAATCAGGAAGATCTTTTTTTAATATTTAGTGTGGTGACTGTTTGAGTCCAATAATGGGAGTCCAAACTCCAGGCGCCCTATGCAAATGCACAATCAGAGTAGTGGTAAACACCGATGCTGCTTACGGTACAATAGCAAATGTGGCACCCAGCTGGCATACAGCACTGGCATTACGACTCCAAATGCACCCTTTGGGTCGGATGGATGGAAGCAAATCCTCTTCTCCCGGTCCAGCACAGGAGCCAGTATTGTGGGCCGCTGACGTTTCCCTTTGATTCTTTCAGGATAACTCGACTTTTTGCACGGCATATCGCCTCCAATGAAAGGGCCGTTGGAGGGTATGATGCGTACCGCATTTTTCAGCTGATCAGTGGCGCCCCTGGTGGCAGGCTGAAGAGGTACAACTCTTCAAAACAGGAGCAGAAGGTTATTCCGCAAAGTGAGGGTCATTCACGGCTTTACCAGAAAAGAAATGGTAATTCATTAGTCTGACCTGCCCCTATTGCCGTATTGGCCTTCAATATGTAGTGGAGAAAAATATGGCTAGGCAAAGTTTAAGGACAAAGGGCGCCCCCTGTTCAAATTGCCAGTAATGATGCAAATGGGGAATTTTTTTTGCACTCAATCATCAGGCCTGTAATTGCATGGTGTATTCATCTCTCCGGGTAGCGATTGTGCTATTGAGGCGCACTGGCTTGCACTGTGTTAATTTAATTTCCACAAAGCTGCATTTATCTGTCACTGTGCGTCAAATTGGGACGGGGATGACACTGAGTCCACCGAGATGCAGATCACTCATGGGTGCTGAAGCGTTCCATCCATCCAACTTTCATTACCACTTTTGGCTTGGGGTGCGAATACATCTTTATTACACGTCCGGTCTCCAAGCTTGTGGGAATATGTAGAGCAGAGGTTCCCAACCCCCCAGGATTCCAAAGGCTGGGGGGTTGAGGGAGGGGCTGGTGCAAAATCTGCGACACTAACTGGAATTCAGGTGCCCTTGCCTTCATTTTCAGGGGTAAAGTCAGCAGGGTGATTTGACAGAGCTGGAGATGTGGAGAGGAAGCTGACCCTGAGTGACTCGCCCCTGATACCAGACGTATACCGGAGACCAAAGAGCACCTTTGGATGCTGGGTGGTCAATCTAAGCCTGAGCTATTTAAATCACGGTCCTCAAGGGCCGAGCCCTGTTGATTTTCCATCCCTCCTTTACCTGTGAGCCGGATGTGAAGCCTCTGGCCGATCAGAATCGGTAATTATTACACTAACTACATAGGAGAACTGAAAACAAGGCCTGGATTCGGAATTGAGGTCTAAATTTGAAGAGCCCGGGTCTAAGCCAGGAACATAGATGGCTCTGCTGGACCACATCATGGGGGCTTTGCTGAAAGACTGCGCCAGTTAACATTTTAAAATGTTATTAGTTTTAAATCACATGAATTGTTAAAAGTGGCAGCTAAGCTGCCTGTCAGTCGATGTGCTATTTTTAAGAGCAGCTGTTTTATTGATCTGAGTTTCTCACCCGCGGTTTGCACCTTTGCTGGGGGCGCAGAGACCGAAATAGCAAAGCGGTCTCGCCAGGCCCACCTGGACGTCCTTGGTCTGCGGCACAGTGCGCGCGTCACGCCCGGTGGACCACTCGCGGCCATGTGACAATCTGTTGACCACGTGTCGCAATTACAGCGATTCCTGGCGTCAGATGGCACGGGGCAGATGGAGGGAGAGGCAGGCTCGGTTGGGCCGGCCGCTGGTGCTTTGATCTCCCTGTCAGCCCCACCAGGAGGACGCTGTTTTGAAGGCACCAGAGCAGCACTCCTAGACTGCTAAGTGGCACGTGGCTGAAAGGGTGGAGGTGGAGGTGAAGCCTGCATCCGGGCCTTTGAGATCTCCGTACACCTTGCGCTTGGTCAACGATCCACATCTCGGCTTGCTTTTCTGTTTCCTGCCAATTTTGAGGTGTGAAGAAGCACTCCCATAGTCCTAATCAGTGAATCACACACCATTACAGCACACAAGCTTCTAACCTTAAATAATACACTCGTGAGGCACTGATTTGCCACAGATCAGTTAAGGAACTGAAGTTTTAGCCCACTTTATTGTCAGTGTTAATAGCACTAATAGTACTGTCTATTATATGCTTATGGTAGTGTCAAATTAGTAAGTGTAATAGCAATTACAATGATAAAGCTAGGTAAACTGACATTAAAGGCAAAACCCAAACAACCACAATTTTGTAAACGATTAAGCGACATAAGCCTAGGTGGGACTTTTTGCTTTGACACTAACCCTGACATTTTAAGCCATAACTCACAAATCTACATATACTGTAAACTTAGAAACTTGGAATTTGAATATACCTGTGACCTGCCTTTCACTTCTGCTTCAGGTGACCAAGAATAAATTTGGATCTTGGTTGGCATGTTTTTGGATTTTGTTTTTGTTAATAAACAGAAGGCTGTCTGGTTCAAGGAGAATTATGGATGACTCACATTAACCAATAGCAAGGCAGCTTTTAGTCATGTGAGAAAAACAGTTAGTGCTGCAGTTCCGGAGCGTGTGAGGGCAGCCAATCAGCTGACACTGAAGCATATGATCTGGATTTTCCGGGATGGGGCAAAGGTCAGATTGAATATGAAACTAAATCCAAACAAACCTTATTAACTTTTTCACACTGCACTATTTATGATCTTTTTAAACAAATGAGCTTCAATTCAGCATGTCTACACATGAGATGTGGATGATGGCCAGTATAACACAGGTGGTCCTAACAGATGGAGATTTTGTGTATTTTACAAAGGAAGCCTGAACATAGCTGGCCAGCAGGACAGAAGCTTTGCCTGTCTGCTAAAATCCTATGCTGTAAACACTACAGTTTGAACACTCGAGAAGTATTTTCACAGACTATCCAAAGTCAGGGTTCGGTGAGAGTGACTAGTGTGATGGCACTGTCTCTTGGTGGAATTCCTCTTACTATAAACTACATTTCTGTAATCTAAAGAAGAGTTCTATGCGGAATTTATTGCTGTTACCTGACAACTGTCTCTGTATAAACCACGTCACCTCCCGTCGGAGCTAAAACTTATCAAGCATTTATAGGAGCAAATAAATCTAGATTTATTTGAGCAAATTAGAAAGGAACTCAGTGTCTTAGTCTGTTGCATATTGAAAAGGACGCTTTGGTAGACAGGCAAAATATATCCGCCTCCCAAGTCTGCAGCATTAGACTCGGCCAGGTACACTAAACTCCGCAGGAAAAAGTTTTTCACCCTGGGGGATTGTGAAGAATATAACTGTAATGTGAAGGAATGCTTACACAGAAAATTGTTTATGCAAGTCTCGCGGGACTCAAATAAACACAGCGAGTGTTGAATTAGCGCTGCCAGCCATGCTGTGTGTGATGCGTCGCGTTGGCATGGGAACGTGCTGGAGATCTGGGCCAGACCAAGAGTCACGTATTACCTGCGGAACACCGTCATCCAGGCACCTCAAAATAATGCTGTAACGGCACAGTCTGTCTGGGAAAATGGCCGACCACTAGCATTAGCAGCGTTTAACCTGCTGTTGGACACAGCAAGGGGACAGACGTTTGCACGACTGGGTTCCATTTTCAGTTCTCTGACTGTAAGGAGGCCACAGTGGTGGTGCTTAGTATAACTTCAACATCATATTATCGAGGCCCCACCCAAGGCTCACTGCACTAAACATTAAAGAAATGTTTCCTTATGTAGGAGATGCTGAAGTAGCATGTTTTGATAATCGGCTAGTTAGCTTTGATCTTCCAACTGAACTCCACCAGCTAGGTATTTAGTCAAGTGCAGCCAAACTTATCTGAAAAGGGTTGGTGTGTTTGCAGGTTTTTAGGATAACCTGTAGGTCAGCTGTTCAAACCCAGGTGTGAGGATTCTTCAGCCAATCAGTCCTCTAATTAGTAATCAAATTACGGAGTTGCAGCAAAAACCTGCATACACACCGGTCCTTTGTGGATAAGATTGCCCACCTCTGTATTTAGTTTTTGAATTGCCTAAAGGGGCAAATCCGCCTCTGACCATCATGACATTGGTTCTAAAAGCATCCAGCTTTTTTCAACATTTTGGGGGGTGAGATGGGGACTTCTTGAGTGGGGCCCTAGACAGAACACACCCTACTCTGGGAGGCTATACTAAATAATGCACACGCCCATATAATATTGCGTAATATTTTTCAAGTGAATCGTGAGTCTAAATAATCTTGTTACACCGACTCCATTAGGGGAAGAAAAAAAAACACCCTCTGTGCCTTTTACAGTATATCTGTTACCATAGAAACATGCCCTCTGCTGGTATGGTGATTTAATCTCTATAGACAGACTATTTATTTTCTTTGCCCTAACGATGACCTTTCTCGCCTCTTTTGTTCTTTTTTTAAACTCTTATTTGAAGGCTGTCTCATTACCGCAGCAACGTGTGCCCAATCAGAGACCAGCGGGTTGTAAAAGGTGGAGCTTCAGCTGTGGAATCCCAGCTATGGAATCCCAGCCTCGCGTACGAGCTGAGGAAAGCACCGCCCATTCTGCCAGAACTATAAACAACAGGATGTTTGCCATGCAGCCCCCTTCCCTCCCCCCCGGAGCCCTGTAGCGGGTCCCTGAATCAACGCACAGGCTATGGTCTGCCGGGAAGGGTTAGTAAAGTAGCCCACATTCATTAACGTTACTCTGGTGCTAAAAATCCGGCTTTGAATGTACTTACATTTTTCCAGATCTGATCCATAATTGAAGAGATCCCAGTGGAAGAGACCGCCGTATGCCTTTTTCCTTCTGGCATTTTCTTTCTCATTTATGGGGTACAGAGAACGGCACTCGATCTGTGCCACGCTGAGCGACTGGGATAAGCTAGCTTACTGGACAGAGTAAAGGGAAATATAATAATGTAAACATCTCTCCGCCGGTGTATTGTACTGTACGAGGGATTTGTAAATAACAAGATAATTAAGCTCAAGTTTATATATAAGATGAATATGTATACCACATATATACATAAATATATATGCCTAAATATTACATAAACTAATAAAATACAGCACAAAATTTAATACAGAATATATCTGTATATTATATCTACCTCAAAAGATATATAGCAAAATATGAGATGAATAGCTTATGCTTATGCTGTTCGGGTTGATCATTGGGGGGGGCCGTGAGGTCTCGCCCCATTTAAGAGGGGCCAGGGGGTTGTATTGGATGGTTTTAATTATTGGGGGGGGAGTTATAACCCCCCCCCACCCCTCCATAATTTACATCCATGTTTATTTACTTACATATATTTGCAAACTCTCTATATATGTATATATATAAAATGAAATCACAAATCACCAGAACCATAATGCACTAGCTTATATATGTCACACTCACAGTCACACACATATACCTTTGTGTGGTCTCTCTATTACCACCTATTACCTTCAGCCACTTTGTCAGGGGCTGGGGGTGTGCTAACATGTGACTGTGGAATGCTATTTTGTGGCCATGTTAACAGTGATGAAGCACCACTACCCACGCCCACCTCCCTGGGGCAGACACAGCATCCCCGTGGTGCTCCGGTATCAAAGTTTCCCTGGCATATGCATCGGATCACGGGGCCACGGTCTGCATGCCTGCGGGCACCGGCACTTTGTCCTGAGGAGATACGTTGCTCTTCATTCAGGATTTTTCTGGCCGGCATGCATCATTTAGGTGTATCTTCACCATGGAGCTCCACGCCAGGCCTGTCATAGGGGCCGTGAGCGTGACACGAGCAGCCAACCCCCACAGATGGACAAAGGCGGATTCATGGGTAGGCTATTGTACACTGTAGCCCAGTGCCTCAGCAAACATCAGGGCCCCACCCTGCTAACACCCAAGTGTCCGTGTTGATGTCAACCTAGGGCACTCAAATAAGAGAACCACATGTGGGATGAACAGGGATGTACTCTGCCTCTAAGTGGCACTCTTATACAACTGTGGCATCAGCATCGCCCACCCTTGCCAGACGTATCCTTCCACATGACACCCTTGTCCATGTTCCTTCTCCCTCAGATGATGGGTAATTGAAAAAAAGAGGGGAAAAATGCTTCAAATAAAAAAAAATCTGAAAATGCCCGAGGGTCGTGAAAGTTAACATATTCAGTCCACAGGAGTCTTGGGAAGTCAGTTATGTAACATCAGGTCATTAAGCTTTCCTTGGGAGGGAGCTTATGGAGAATGTCAGAGAATCGCAGAGAAATATTCCTCACTCTGTTCATGAAGGCAAACTGCTAAAGAGGAAATGGGGGAACATGACCCTACAAGCACCGGGCGCAACGTAGAGCCAGTCAAATGGGCGCTGAGCTTACCTGATGCCCCTGGCTGATGGCAGCCTTGCATAAGTGGATGTGAATATCTCCAAAAATCTGTCAAAGCCCATTTCCAAAGACAACAAATCCAGCAATAAAGGTTCAGATGGAACGTGCACCCAGGCCGGTTCCAATTCAGACATTTCAGTACTTATCAAGCTGCAGTGTTCTATCATAACTGACTTTCAGACATTTCAGTACTTATCAAGCC
>JABFDZ020000109.1:17653673-17667467 GCA_019775955.2 Pollimyrus isidori | reverse complement strand
CCCCACTCCCCCCCCCCCCCCCCCCCTCCCCCCCCCCCCCCCCCCCGCCCCCCCCCCCCCCCCCCCCCCCCCGCCCCGCGGCCGCCCCCCCCCCCCAAGAAATCAATAGACTGCAGATCACAAAAAGCACTGCATTGTGATTTACACTACACTGAAATGTTTTACAAATAAATGAGTGACATGGACGGAATAAGACAAAACTTTTGTTCTTTCTTTAAGTCATGACCCCCAAATCAGAAAAGCAATGCTGTCATTGTCATCTGGCTACCTGAAATGAGCCAATCCACAATTAAATCAAGTATTGCCACTTGACACGCAATCAAAAGACTACTGAGGAGACTTCTGCTGAGCAACTATGTTTCTTTGATGTCGATTTTGAGATGTTATATGAATAAAACACATCAAAGGAGGAGGCGGAGACGTGGGTATGACTTACCTACCGCAGCCAAGACCCAAAGTATAACAAGCACAGCGTAACTCCCTGATGTCAGTGCAGTTGTTACCTGTGGAGGGTTTGTATCTGTCCGCTTATCAGGCTAATGAAGTTTAGCTAGGCAGGGTTTAGCGGCAGAAGGGAAATGAGGAGGCCAAAATGAGGGTGACTCAGTAGATGGGATATATGATGACTTTTAGGGTTCCTGGAGTCAGTGTTACGAATGGCACATCACGTCAGCCACCTGCCACCAGCCAAACACAATGCAAATTCATTATCCTGCGATGCCGGAAACCCGTTCTGCTCATCCCTAACGAAAAGGCGCACAAGGGCCGGACCTCATCGGCAGAGAGGTCCCGTTAGCGAGGCCTCCTAGTGACAGCTTTAAATGTTCAGGCGTGCAGTTATTAATGCATCCATTACTGAGCGGATACAAAGGGGAGCAGGTGAGGTGCACCACGGCGGAAAACTCGTTATCCGACGGATTTACTGTTTTCTGATTGATCTATTTCAGCAAATGTCAGTCTTTCCTCATGGGTAATTGGCATCGCTCTGGGAGTGTGGAGTTTTTCCTCCATTTCCATCTGAGAAAAGGTAATAATCGCACACTATGGCTCGCTTCAAAGGAAGCCACAGCTCCAGCTAGTTGCCAAGAAACCTGCTTCGGGTGACCAGAACGAACCCTAGTATGTCACAGAGCACCAGGATACCCCCCCCTTCCCACCCCCACCCATGCTGACTGACAGGCATGCGAATTGAGGGCGAAGTTTAACCAGCCACCCCAACCCAATATGAAAACAACATACATTCTTTTTTCCTGGGTATAAAAAAAATCTGTAACAGGGTCCTGGATTTTTAAGGTGGATAGCATAAGTGTGACTATAATTAATAATGAGGGGCCGACCTTATCATTAACCAATAATATCCTTTGAATCAGAGAGTGATGGAGGGAGGGGTAATTCAGGGGCTAATCAGCTTTCAGCTGGGGCTGCTTCCCCCATGGCCCAGCCCTTTTATTCGCCCCTGTCTGTATAAAGCTATATTCCAACATCCAACGATTCCAACAATTTTCAGCTTGGCTTAATTCTCATTCTGCGCACATGTTAACATATACAAATTCCTTCCGCCCCAAAAAGCCAGTGCCACTATGAATACATTTTTCCCCAATATCCAACGCATATGACATCAGGAACGTGTAAAGCCTCCCATGTGACTGTCACAGTCTTACAGATGACCACAGACCACCTTCTTAGTCGTCCCTGTTGGGTGTTTGTTTCTCACACACATCAGGGGAGTGTAAGGGACTCTCCTCTTGCATGTGCGGCGACATCATCAAATAATAAACACTCTCTGTAGGAGAAGCTGCAGGAGAAGCTGTAATCAAATCTAAGGTAAATGAGGGCCGGCATGACGGGGAGTAACGCCTCAGGCCTCCGGGCCGGGATCCTCACCTCACCACTCCCCACAAGCTGCACACCATTACATCTAGCTACTGGGCTGACATTTTCATCCAAACTGTTTTACAGTTACAGCCTGTTTTTTTTCCCCTGGGGTTAATAATGGAGTTTATATGTACCGCCACTCAAACCCTGTATTTCCATGAGGTTCCCAAGGTTTGACCACAAATTCTTACTACAATGGGGAGCCTCAAAGTAACTTTTTGAACAGCAAAACAGACCCTACTAACTACAGCAGGGTGATCTGCAGGGTCTTTGGCAAACCGCCTTAAAATGAGGAGCCTGTGTGCTTATCAGCTATGATGTATGCTGCCTTTTCCAGCATGTCCATTTTATGGTTATATTGTATTACAGCCGGTCGACGACAGAGCCGGGTTCAGATGCAGTATAATCTCAAGCCAAGCGACTACCCTCAATCTATCTTTATGTACCTTAGTAAAGCTGACAGTATCTAATAATGTAGATGTCACATTGCATAAACTCCTGGCAGACTCACAACTCAAAGGAGACTCTGTCGCTAATGTCCTTATTAGATAAGTCCCAGTCTAAACGGGCCTGATCCAATATGAGGACCCGCTAAAGATCCCTGCATTTATCAAAACAATTATCCGCAAATCAATTTCCCACCGATGAACCGTGCACTTCTCTCAAGGTATGGCAGTCCTTAGGCGTCACAAACCCACAGCCGACACTCATTTCACACTGGAAATGCTAGAGCCAAAAACTGCCTGGCCTATTGGTTTGCACTGAAGTCCTCACCAGTATTTTACTTTGAATAAAATTTTTAAATTAGAGGCTTGTGCTTACATCTTCTTCGCATTACATAAGAGTTCCTGATTCAACCACATTTAGAATACTGGGATGATATTTACTTATATCTTATGGGAAATCGGAGCAAAAGCATATAGATATTGCCTTGACAATGTTTCGAAAGCAAAGACGGGTTTCTAACCATGCGAAGCAGCAGCAGCCTTTTTTGTTGTTTACAGGAATGGTAGCATTTTCAGTCACGTTTCCCTCAAAATGTCATGCTCCTGCATCCCAAAGAATACTGCGAATCTCCCCTTTGCGGCATAAAGCAGGTTTAACATTCAGAAAACCCTCGTGCGTTCGGGCAGTCAGTTTAGAGAAAATTCCTCGGTTTTTCCCGAGAAACATCAGCTCAGCAGCATGGATGATCTCCATGGCAACGCGGAGTTCCATCCATCAAGCGCACACAATGGCTGTTGCATTCCAACTGACTCGTTCTAATTCCCCCCCCCCCACCCCCATGTCCCCGCAGACCAGGGCAACAGCCCAACATGCAGATAACATCCACAAACACGGCATGCACTCATTTACGTACCGGAAAATGTACTGTCACTTACTTTTTTACTTCATATCAGCATATAAACATGCAATAAATATACTGTACAGTCTGCATCGTGTGACTTTGGACCTTTAATTGGAATGTAAGACATGAAAGATACTGGATAGGCTACTTTTTACTGATTTCAAAACACAATCAGAGCTTAAATAAATTCAATTAGTATGACCGTATCAGTTTCAAACTATAATGGGGCCAAAAGCCTCAGCAGTTGGGCGACATCCCTGAGCCATAAAACAAAGCTGGTCTTCCTTCCGCTCTATGTTTAAGAGACTTCTGCGTAATTGAGCAATTGTTTGTTTCACATGTGAGTTTCATTCACTTCCTACCCAGTCATTTTGCATAATGTCCTCGACCTATAGGTAATTTGACATTAATTATTATGCAGCCTTATGTTTTTGCAGAGGCAAATATTTAAGTACGAACTCTTTAATATAATTCGTTTCAAACATACAACAAAACAGCAGAAAACATTGCATATTACCTAAATGAATAAAATAATGTAAATATTTAATTTGACATTATGGGGCTGCAACACGATATTGCAAAGCCCTTACAATAACACGATATTCGTACTACTGCTGCTGCGATTGCCGATGCTGCTGCTGCTGCTGATTATTATTATTATTATTATCATTATTATTATTATTTTCAGCTGTTCCGCATCGATCACAGTAATAGTAAAACGCAATAATATAAAACTTAGCTATCAGTTCAGCAAGTGGGAAGTGGAGGTCCTTTGCTTGCTGTCCAAGGTTCTGAAAAAAAAACTGCATTTCCGCAAATACCGAAGAGCAAAGGGGAAAAAATCATTCTAAATATAAATGGCGTCACAATGTTGACTTCCCCCATAACGTCTCACTTTGAACTGGTGTTTCAGATCATTAAAACTGCCGGGACATATCTTGAATACTTAACAGTAGACCTATAACAAAAACACTTTTTAAAGAGTGTGTGCAGTGGCCCACTGTGCCACAGCAATAAAGTGACTAAAACATTACTTTTACGCAATGAACTACAGCTTATCTTTTTACAAGAATGATAATGTATAATCACTGAATAATAATAATCACAATACTTGTAATAATAATAACGCTGTAAGAATAATTCGCCGATACCAAACCGTATTTTTTAAACAGTAGATGTTAAAAATGATATATGATAACCCGATCCAAGATCGCCCTTTTCATTTTAGGTTTTCCATTTGACTACAAGCTACCGGAGTCCAGATTAGCCAAAAACAGCAGAGCATAAATAGGCGATAAGAAACGATAGGCGGTAACCGGGCCGGTTACTTCATAATTATAGCATCATTATTTAGACAGATGTTCTACGCGTCCGTGATTAAGATTATTATTCAACGTCACCACTGTGGACTGAATATTATCTACCGCAAAAATATGTAAAGCCTTTTCATGCGAAGGGATCTTTTCCAGTATAAAGTTTAAATAACTTCAGACGAGCCATCACACCTACAGTGTAATTTGGACTAAGCAATATATTGCATATCCCACAATGTTCGTATGTGCACGAAGACGGCACAGAAACTTCGAAGTTAAAATATATTTTAATGTAAATGTGAATTCCCTCTTTACACGGCCTTCTAAAGAAATGAAATGTTGCCTATTGCATATTAACATGTGAGTGCGCCAATAAAGAAGCGGCGCCTCTGGGACCGAGGTTCGAGTCTCCGTTATGTATGTGGAGTCTGCATATTCTCCCCGCGTCGTCATGGGTTTCCTCTGGCTAATCCGATTTCTCCCCACAGTCCAAAAACATGCTGAGACTAATTGGAGTTATCAAATTGCATATGTGTGTTAGTGACTGATGTGTGAGTGAGCCCTGCGATGAGTTGACACTCCGTCCTGGGTTGTTCCCCGCCTTATGCCCAAAGGATCTGCACCCCCGGCGACCCTGAACAGGACATGCGGTTTTAGAAAATGGATGGTATGACAAAGAATTGTGGGTACGGTCTGTGAACTTTTTTCATCACTACACTGGCTTGTACTGCGTATTAGTTTTGTTTCCTCGTAGTCACGCACCGTGCACGGGCTCCATCGCATTATAACTTAAACTACAAAGTCAAAGACCTGCAAAGAAAATGCCGGACAATTAAAGTAGCGACTCAGCCAACGTCTCCATTGTCTTGAATTAACTTTTACCTTAAGCATTTAACTTCACCCCTTATTACGATAATTATAGACGTTTTCAAATCTACACGTGTTGTGAGTTATAGTATTCAGATATTGCAATTTCAGGCGCTCAAAGGTTTATTACGGATCTCTTCGCCAGTTAATAATTCATTTGGTCATTTGCCTCTTAAGTGGAAATGAATGGATTGCGTGTGCCGCAAGCACCTGCGCCAGTTTAATTAATCTACCAATGGCTACTTTGCTGCACGGACTCGGTTAGCAACAGGCTCTGCTAAAGTGCCGGGGCCTCAGTTTTTTTACTATCCCTCATTTCGGTTGGCTTGCGGGGCCTTGCCCCCTCTCTGTCCCCCGGTCCCTTTGCGCGTCACCCTGCGTGTCGCTTTGTCCTGGCAGCGGACCGATCCCTTCCTCGCGCGTGAGACTCTCCATGGCTTTGGATGAGAGATTTCCAGGTCGCCATGGAGATGGAGGCAGCTCTTATCCAGAGTAGAATAGGTATCACTTCATTAGCAGATAACTCACTGAGCCAGAGCCCGCACCGTTTGCTGTGCATGTTTAATATTACGCTAAAATAACCGTGCTTATCGTCCGTATGCTTCTAAGTAATAAAATGCATTTACTAAACGTGGTCTTTCCTCAAACGTCAATTATAGGTCACATATGGCGCTTCATCCGATATTGGGTTTATTTAAAGGGGTTAATAGGCCTACATGAATGTAAACCTAAAGTCGGTGTCATCAAACAGATGAGTGTAAAGTCACCGTAAGTATGAATCTGTCAACTTTTAGAAAAACGAATGGCAAGGTGTTATTGTTGTAGGATTTTACTCGCCGGTAGAATGAATCAGAACATCAAAAGCTCTTGAAAATATTAAATTTATATTGAGCGGAGAAATAATTCTATGCTCGATGTATAATCAAATCCATTACTTTAAGTATCATGAGTCATATGTTATAATGACGACAGTTTTAACAGTTAGCTGTTGCAAATATGTCTGCAGTGTACCATATGTATTTTTACGTATTTCCGTTACGGTTTTTAAATATAACTAATTTACTCTGTTTTTTCTCTGAGACAATATATTCGATTATCGCTTTGCAGAAACCAGTTTTACGTTGCTCCCTTTCTACTACGAGAAACCCGATCCCAATAGTATAATCCGTACAATCCTAATAAAACTGTACACGCAACTATGTCGCTATTATGTAACTGAATCCACTCTTAATACACTTGCGCTCGATCATCCTCGGTATACCTCTGATCTGAAGTGAATAATTAAGCTCAGAATACAGTACAATAAAGAAGAGGAGAACAGAACAAATAAACAGTTTTACCTACCAAGTTAATAAGCGCTGCTTTCATTCATTCATGTTCCTCGCATTTACAAATTACGCTGGTTTCACGACGGCATTCGATTCACACAGGGCGACCTAGGAGAGCTGCTGTTTATTTCTCATTTGTTCTCTACATCTCGTGGAAAAATCCATCTCCTGTCATTCTGTCATGTTCCCTTCTGCTCTGAGCTCGACCAGAGAGGAAAGGGAGAGAGAGAGAGAGAGCGAGAGAGAGAGAGGGAGAGAGAGAGAGAGATACTACGTGGAAAGAAAGAGCGAGGGATGGGAGAGAGGAGAGAGAGATAGACGTTTTAAGAGCGCTCCGATTCACATGGTTAAGGGCTGAATTGGTGATGTTCTCCGGGTTAAAACACGTTACGGGGAGGTTAATGGAAAGATGTAACCTACTCCCCGGTGGAGGAAAGGAGAAAGCAAGGCAAGCAGCGAGCAATAAACGCCATCACGTCCACAGCCTGTCATCTCCAAGACAGTTACAGTACGGTCATTTCCGCTCAAAAATCCTCGAGTCGAGGCTGTAAAGAGACATGAAAACACTGCCACATGCTGGAAAAGAAAAAACAGTCCTGCTAGTTGTTAAATATTTGCTAGATTCATTATCCCCTTCTGACATACAGAAGGTATGTGCGCCTCTGTTTTATATCCTGTCTTGCAAAGGACTATGCTTTTAAAATCAGTTTTTAAAGGCAGCGACCTGTATGAAGTGCGGCGTAAAAGTTATATATATATATATATATATATATATGCAAAACATGCAAGCCACGTAAAATCAAAATACGATACTCGCCATAAATAGTCACATTTCGTGCGATTACAGTTTCATAACGAGAGGTTGTTTTGTTCGGAATACCCCCTGAACTGCCAGACCCAGAAAGATAAAGATGGCTTTAAGGTAAGGTCTGAAACATTAACATTTAGAGTAAAGGGTATGTAGCCTATAATTCAGCGAAACAGATAGGACTATGTTGAGCGCACTACCATTGCACTAACCCTGGGCTGGGGGTTGTTTCACCGCCGCTCCGTTTTACACCGACATATAAATCAAACACAACTTCCCTTCGGTTCTGGCAAGTTTCATAAAAAACATTTTGTTCACTGCTCTTTTAAAGCCCCTCAAGGCAGAACCAGACAGACTTGCATCTACGATTGAATCTTTTAATTCAAGATCAATTGCAACATATTAGCAAACTTAACTATATAGTTTTACTTCCACATAAACAAAGTTCTCAGACATCCCGTGAGATTGTGACCGTGAGATTGTTGCTGTGCGCATCAAAACTAGATACCAGATGTCATATAAGCACAGCGGTCATTTACGATACTTAATCAATACATTATCAATATAATGTTCTTTGTAGATAAAAATGAAATTTCAATTTTCATGTTTGCGTTTAACTGTTAAACGAGAATTACCGTTAATCCTGGTTTATCATGATCATTTTTCTTTTTGCAGCTAGGTAGGCCTATCGATGTAAAGTTGCCTTCAATCTCATTATAACTGATTGTTTATGAGAGGGTTAGCAAGGAATTCTAAACATCTGAGATTATTGTTTTTCTCGTCCCATGATTAAATTCCAACAAATCAGCTTGCTGCAACCAAGACTGATCTGACTAGGGTATTAATTGCGGATATGACTTTGATTCCTATATTAAGTTTCTTTCCAGATTTGCTTGTAGGAGCGGCTGTGCTTTTTATTGAGGTGAATTATCCATTAATCTCGTCTTAAACAAAGAGAGGCCCATATGGTCTTCCACTTGGTTAATATGGTGTTCGGTAAAAACTTATTTATAATTTTTAACTCTTTATTCACTCTCTTAAGACCATTCAAATACCGTGCAGGAGTATGCACCGTGCACGTGCATACTCTTGTAATGACAACACAACGCCCAAAAACAAGCCACTCACACTAGTGTATCCAATGCTTCTTCGGGGGGCAGCGTGTGGCCCTTAACCCCCAGCTCCCTGGGCGCCGCTACAGGTGGCTGCCCTTCACGGACAGCTTGCTCTACAAAGAGCAAGTTGTGGGAGGTGAAAAGGCAATTTTCCCATGGGGATCAATAAAGTATCAATTATTATTATTAATTAGTATTATTATGGCTGGACTTGAGTTTAAAATGGCATGTCTAACCCCTTACATCTTGCTGGAAATTGCTCCTCTGTCACAGGACTTTCCCTCAGTCGGAATGGTTCATTAGTCACGCCTTATCCGAGCGAGCTGGTCACGAGGCGTGTGTTAGCAGTTAGCGCTTAGGCTGCCGCGCAATCGATACCGCGATTTGGGAGCTGCCTTATGGCCTCCGGTTTGTGCTGGCTGTCGATCGCTCATCGCCCAGGTGATTAATGCGGCATCGGAAAGGGCATCCCCGTGTTTTGAGAGCGTGTCCTCTCATGTGGAAGAAGTGCATCCCAAACCGCTATAAGCCTCCGTGAAATGAATGGCGCAGTGAATTGTCTAACCTTGATAAAATAAGTAAAGAGATGTATGCACAGTGATTTAAAGTGAAAATCTGAAGCATTAAAAAAGTTAGCTTTGGATTTATCACACACCGATATGCATAACCATTGATAGACATTATTGATAGACATCCTTCCTCCATTCCAAATATGATTTATAGTCACTTTGCAGTAAAGGTAATAATGCAGTGAAATTAATTATCCATATGTGTGTGGGAAAAACTGGCGTTCTTCTACTTTTGCAGGGAGGAGTCCAGTCAACACTATTTATTGCCTCCTTTAGGGATCCGTAAAGTAGCTGATTCGTGACGGCGTTACATAACATGCGTAGTGTAAAGAGCGATAACTTTAGCGCAGGAGTTAATTGGCCACGCCCATTAATTCTCTTGGGTGGGGGGGTGTATGCCAGAAACATAATGGAAAAGTATGCCCGCCTGCCCCTAGTGGCCAAAATCAAAATAAGAACTTCTATATCGAGTGTATTAAAAGGTCATTAGGACTGGCAGAGGTAACGTAAAGCACAGTTAAGGTTGGCCAATATGCAATGTGTTGTCGACAAGGCAATTAAACAGTACTGTGTCAGATAGCTCAGAAATGCAAACCAATAAACAACTCCTGAATAAGATGTACACATAAATCGCCTATAAAGATATTCCTGTTATCATCATGTAATAAAAATCATCCCTGACTGTGCTGCCTTTCTGCTCAGAGTAACCCTCTGGCGCACAGAATCCTATTGCTAACAACACAAATCCTTCCCGATCTTTTGTTGGGTGATTTAGGAGGAGTTCCTGTTTTCTACAAGCGACTCTCAAAGCTCCCTTATGTACATTTGTATCTGTCATGGCTCTTCTGTATGCTTATTCAGTCTTTATCAGTGTCTATTCTCAGCCCCCTTGGGGAATGGATCGGCGTCACTTTAAATAGAGTCCTAATTTCAAATGACAGTCGACATTATCTGTTTTTCATTGCCTGTGGGGACTCAGCCCATCCGCAGCCCTGTTTGACAGGAATATCAAAGGAGAGCAGTGCTGGGGGCCGACAGGGAGTTTATTAGGCGAGAGGTGTGCTCTGGGGTCTTCCTTGGCCTGCTGCTGGAAAAGATCAACATCTGTCTCTGAGGAGCCATCACCCGACCAATCAGATTACAGTCTGCTGGTCAGGTGACATCCAGGCTGGAGGGCACAGCGAATGCAGCAGATCCCACTGTAGGTTAACCATTTCTCGATGTGAAAACAAGAAATGAATGATTGTTTCCAGGGCCAGTGAATGTTGGAAGCATTTCCAATATTTTTTGAGCTTTTCTTTCTCCCTCCCTCATAATGATGAAAATTTCTTTTTCCATTTGCACAACTGCATAGCATATCTTTTATTATTCCCCTGCGAGACACTCACATGGAGCAGAGAGCGAGGCCTGGGGTCAGACATTCATCCACCGCCCTGGGGCAGTTTTCATAGTCAAAGGCTTCGCTCAAGGGCCCAACAGTGATACGATCCTTTAGCTCAAGAACTGAAGTTTGTTCGGCTTCACTGGTGTGTCTGAAGATACATAAACAATAAGAAAGGCACTCATTATCTCCGCAGTCATCCTTTAATTGTCCTTTAAATTGCTGCAGATCCTGTCTGTGGCCTGCTTCTTTCAATTAGACAAACATTTTAAAGGCCCGTACAGCTCCATTATGGTTATTGATTGTGGCAGAGGCAAACCATTGACTCGGTGCTCACAGGAAGCAATCCATTTTGCTGGAATAATCTGTGTTGTCATCACTGTATGTTTACAGTAAACTAAGCAGAGAATCCCCTCAAAGACAGTGTGAGACTCTGCAGTTATGTTTTAATGAGTTCATTACAAGTCGATCGTCGTGACCAGATTGAAGGACTGAATGACATCATAATTCATCTTATTCTTCTTAATCAAACTAAAAAATAAGCCTACAAAAAGATCATCATGAGCCCTCCGAGCACTGTGCCGTGTCAGTCCATGAATGCAACATAAAAAGAGTAATCAGAAAAATCCAAAGCTGTTAGTATAATAGATACGAACATTTGGTTGTAATGGAAGCTCCTTGTAAGAAAGAGCCTTTTTTCAAAGGTCATAATTAATACGAATAATGCAAACTTGTGGGAATGAGTGCTTGGGAAAATGTCCTTCCTTAGTAGAAGTTTCCCCCTGCTACCTGCACCGACCTTGACTGGGTTTGTTTTGCCTTTGAGAATGGCATGTATCACACGCCATGCATGCCTCCCCACATGCAGACCCGTGCATGCAGGCCTGCCAGAGCCCCTTGCATTGAATCAGGGAAGGCAGGACAATGGAGTCCTTGTCAGTTTTGGACAGAGTCACCGTGCCTGGACACGGGGCTGGGTGCATACAGCCACAGAGGCTTCGCAGCTAGAATAAAGCTTCTGCTACCTATGTATGCCAGTAAGGGAGGGGGTTGTCCTAGCAGGGGTTGGGGTCAAAGTGTGTGATCAGTGGCATACGCACATCAGAGGCAACCCAGCTTTTACAGGCTTCTGAGGAGACACCTGCAGAAGGGACCTCTCAGCTGGGTCAAACCACACAGGGGGGAGGGGGGGGGCTTGTGTGTGGGAGGTAGCAAGGACACAGTCCAAGCTGCTGTGTGGAGAGAGAACCAGTCAGCCAACGCGTGTCTCCCTTTAAGGTCTGCTCACAGGGTGAGGTGCCCGAAGGCCAATCTGACTGGAAGATTTTCAGTTACTGCTGAAGAGGCAAAAATGGCCTTAATTTTTTTGTCAGGCATTAGTTTCCTCGTTAACATGAAAACAGCTGATGACATGGTTATGCAAATGCTTTTGCACCTCTGGATGAAAAAAAACTTTCATCAAATTCCCAGGTGGTTGAGATACTATATTGTTATTGAAACATTTCTAGTAAAACCTGGCATATTTCATTTAAAATTAAGAAAAGTGCGCTGAATTGCGACGATTGAAACTTTCCAAGAAAATATTTGGCATACGAAATAAACGTTCCTGATCATTCTCACCGTTGCGTGCCCGTTGTCACAGCGTAATCTGATTGGCTGCATGCATTATGCGCCGCGATCTGAATGCCCGATTTGACGAATTAAAACGCCGCGAGGGCAATACGGCGTGTCAGAGTGAGTTCAGCGGCGGCGTGAATGCGGCCGATCGCGGTTTATCACGGGGGAGCGGACGCGACCCCCAGCCTCTGAAAGGAGAACCCTCGATTTAAACGCCGCGTCACGTGACACTTCTTTCGTTAGTCTTCTTACCCTGTATCTTGCGCTCCCCCATGCCGCGGAAACAGGTATCTCCTAGACGCGGCTGCCGTTCGACTCTACTCCCGGCAGACCGTGCCGTGTTCCCGCCACGCAGTGCTCACCCTATGATGGGATGCTCTTCGGCCGCCAGGATGGGGCGGCCACTGACCGTGTGAAGACAAAACACGAGGTAAATTCGATTCTCTCCCTTCGCTGCATGGCTGACCGCAGTCCTATGTATAATTACACTGTCCTCTGTGGCATCGTATATATTATTTTGCTTCATTATGCTACAGACATAACAATGATTTACTTACTTTTCTCACACTCCAAATCACTCTGACATGTTTTCCCTGTTAATATCTGTCCTTAGGTCAATCTCTGTATTATTAAGTTGACTTTTCTTACACTTGACGTCACTTCGCACGTTTCCCATCTTTATGTATGTCCTTAGGTCACTCTGTATTATGAAGTATATCTTTGATTACGTATCACGTAACAGTAACAATACGTAATTTCAAACGAAAACCTGTATACCAGTGTCTAAATGTGAGAACTGAGTTGTTTTTTTCTATATTCAGTTACTCTCTTTTCTTATTTATATAAAAAACATTTTTAGTGTCATGGTCAGTTAAATGTGATGGTTTGGGGGCAGGTTTCTCAGTTTGCTGTTAATAAGCGTTCATGGGTGTGATAAGTGTTGCTTATAATTCATTAATTACAATAAATACGTATTTTTAGTGTTATCCACCTGGGGGAAAGACACTCTCTCTATTTCCAGTGCCTGGCAGGTGCCCTTCCTGGAAACATCCTAGGACTCATCTGACAGAATGGAGATACATCACAGGCTTTGTACATACATCTGGCCTTCAAACAAAAGTGTCTACAAACAGAGGCGGAGTAAGTGTGTGATAGAGAGGGAATCTGCCATCCCATACCAACATGTAAAGCAGGAGCTGGGGGCCAGTTTGCAGTGCGCATTAATCGTCACACGATGAGCTCACCAGCATGAAGACTGACTGCTGAAAATAAGTCAAAGGATAGTAAATGGCCTGTTTATCAGGACGCTGTCATTTTCTTGGGCCGTCTGGGCATTATTTACTTTGGGGCTGACAGAAAGCTTGGGCATGGGCATGAATTTAAAATGTGGGCATTTATGAGGAATACACTGGTTGTTCCAGGACTTACATTCACCTAAAGGATTATTAGGAACACCATACTAATATGGTGTTTGACCCCCTTTCGCCTTCAGAACGGCCTTAATTCTACGTGGCATTGATTCAACAAGGTGCTGAAAGCATTCTTTAGAAATGTTGGCCCATATTGATAGGAT
>JABFDZ020000109.1:17637089-17653573 GCA_019775955.2 Pollimyrus isidori | reverse complement strand
TTTGGAGTTCAGGAGATTGTCTTGACCAGGACCACACCGCTAAATGCATTGAAGCAACTGCCATGTGATTGGTTGATAAAGGTAAATGGACAGCTGGAGAGAAGTTCCAGAAGAGTCATGTGGCAGCAGCCAGGGGAGACTCAAAGAAAGGCTTTTGATCAAAATCACGTCTCTGTTTTTTTCCTGGTTTTCACTCAATCAGTTGTTTTTAATTAGACTTGGCTAAACCCCGCCCTCCCCGGCTCCAAAAATTCAGCCAGATGTGTTGCGCAGGGTGTCCACTTCACCCACAACATCCCTGCCAAAATCATTTCTTTCTTTACGCTTTGCAAGTCACATGATATGGAGGATCCAGATCTGATTGGATGAGCTGTACAACTGGCAAGTTGGAAGTGCCCCACCGCTCTGTAACAGCCAATTAAGCAGCAGTCAGCTGAGACCCTCTGGCTGACATTAACGGCTGGGTAGCTCCAATTACACATCCCCTGCTGTGGTACCTCCGGTCACGCTCACTGCGATGACTTTAGAGAAAGAGAAGTGAGTCGGCGTGATGCAGCATACAGGATGAGCAGAAGAGTGGCTATGGAATGCCATGCCGTACCACAGCTCTGATTATCCCAGTCCCACTCCAATGATAAGGACTGTGCTACATTGCTAAACAGGATTCTGGGAAGGATTGAGGAGATGTTCTGGCCAGAGGCAGGAACCAGAAATCCAGCCAGTTTGATGCCCTGAAGGTTCTGCGGAGAGGACTGTCAAATCTCGAGCACTGACTGTACCGCACTCAGAAGTCCGTAGTTCGTCGATGCTCTCAGATGGGTTTACGATAGCAATGGCCTCTCCATGACGAGAGCACCCTTAAAAAGGCCTTCGGCAATCTCAGCTCCTGGCGCCTCTCCTCCCTGCATCTGGCCTCGCACTGTCGCCATTTGGTTTACGCCAGGACATTAGGGGGTGGCGGCATACGAGGCCTTGCCTGGGGGCCGTGTGGGTGGCCCCATGCCCAGACTACCATGAGGGGGGGCGACTGCCGGGGGGGGGGGCAATCCAATACCATCCCAAGTTCTGTGCCGCTTGGCAGTGAAGGCCGTCCTTGGTGCTCTGGTGAATTCGTCTTCCGCAGCCATCATGCTGCAAAAGAGAATGTTGAGCCGACCCAATTTCTCAATGGGGGGGGTAGGTCTGGTGGTGGTATTTTGCTGGTACCGTAACACAGATTTTCTGTCTGACTGGTAATGGCAATATCATTAGAGCGTATTTCTTCCAAATCAAATGTAATCTCCCTCTCACTTGAAGTGGATGGATTCTCCCGAAGTGCCGTTAATGTGCGACGCTATGAGAGCCAATCTCTTTGTTTGAAAAATTAAAATGGGAAAATGCAGAGTCACCTACATTCTATATCAGGGTTATTCAAATCACGGTCCTCGAGGTCCGAGCACTGCTAGTTTTCCAGCCTTCCTTTACTTGTCAGTCTGGTGTGAAGTCTCTGACCAATCAGAATCAGTAATTTTTAAACTAACTACAGTACCTGGGAGAACTGAAAGCAAGGCCTGGATTTGGAATCGAGGTCCAGATGTGAAGAATCCTGTTGTACATGATCAAATGAACACGCACCAACATTTTTTGACATGGTGCCCATCGCATAATTTTTATGCTGCCAGTACTAATGTGATGTTTAGTTTTTTGTCTATAGAGGGTTATGGGTAATATGATCAGTAGAGAAACAGCAAAGGCGTAATGATGGATGAGCATGTTTTTTTTATTTTGGTGCCTTTTTCTGACAATGGTTGTCATGCTTGTACTATTCCATCTTTAACGTAACCTAGACCAACAGAAGGAATTGGATAAAGATCGTGTGACAGTTGCTGGAACAACTCCACACAGTGCTTAATTAAAATTGGATTGAAGTTGAACAAAATAAAACCAGCATGATGATGCAGTGCTATAGATTCATGCAGTTCTGCTGCAGTGTGGCAGCCTTTTCATTTCTTCTGCCAGTAATCTTCTCGTCTCTGCTATTACAGATTGGTGATCATGAAAATAATCTTGTCGTTTGCGTGGATGTCACGTTTATCCTCAGTCACATGACTGGCCATGCAAGGATTTTTTTTCTTATTTGATCTTGTAGTGTTTGCTTATGGAGATTATTTGTAAATTGTTTCCTTTTACAGACGGTTATGTTTAGAAGCTTTGCTGCCTGAAACGATTGCACGGCGCTTGCTGATACAGCTGCTCATTGCTTAACTTTTTATATGTTTCTGTCTCTTGATTGGAGGATACCTTGGGGAGGCAGAGCTTGAAGCATCAAAATAATGGTCATATCACTGTATACCAACAGAATTTATTTAATGGTGCCTTCTTTCGATTTGATTAACCAATAAAACATGTTTTATGTAACGTGATTGCTGTTCCCCATCACTGATCTCTTTGATGACTGGCTGAGATGTGTCATTGGTTCCATGTGATTGTTATGTTGAAAATGATGTTAAATTATGGTATAAATATTAATGATTCCAGTATTATGGATGTATCAGGCTACGTCTGAGGTTCTCAAGCTGCCCAATGCTAATTTTGGCTTTAAAAGGAACTTGTTGCGCAAGATAGTAATTTCTACACCAATTGGGAGAGGGGAGATTTTAACAGATGCCTGACTGAGGCATTGAAAAGTGAAAGCAGTGATGACCTGTGAGAGGGAATCTATTTGCACTTAATTTGGGGATCTGAATAGAATAAATGAAAGGAAAACAATAAAATTTTTGATGCTTGCTGTTGGGTACAGACCATTCTAATGGGTATCAAGTCATAAATCTGACCTCCAGGAGGGAATACTTTTGCCTCTGAATCATGACAATCTTAAGTGTTATTACAAATGGTGGTGCACTGTTTCTAAGAAGGAACATAAGTCTCAGAGGGGAGCTTTAGTCTGAAATCCTTAGCAATTATAAATAGCCGACACG
The DNA here is from genome assembly GCA_019775955.2 of Pollimyrus isidori. Classification (NCBI taxonomy): domain Eukaryota; kingdom Metazoa; phylum Chordata; class Actinopteri; order Osteoglossiformes; family Mormyridae; genus Pollimyrus; species Pollimyrus isidori. The sequence goes on along the minus strand of JABFDZ020000109.1, from coordinate 17,650,616 downwards.
GACTACATCTCTGTTTTTGTGCACCGGAGTCCGGTGTCCTCTTTGACGGGCCATTCTAAACAAAGCGTGCCCTTGTCTATTTCAGTGGCTGCTATAATCTTTCCCAAGCTTACCATACAGTACCCTGGCTCCCCGTGGCTGCGAATCACCTGTGTCCCTCAACAGATAGTTGGCGTCCCTACATAATGTGATGTAGGATGCATAACGTCAATGGCAAGCTGGCAGTCTGACCTCTTTTAGCATGTATACAGTTGAGTGCTTTGAGATCTTGAATGTATTGCATATCTACGGGGTTCCCACAAGGTTTTTATTTTCTGCACATCCACTCAACAGCATGAGTTAGGTGTTCAAACCCTTTGCTGACTAGACATTGTGAAGTCATGAAAATGCTTCACCTTTGTTGAAGCCTCTGGACCTCGTTTACTTCAGAAAACATTCCTAGGACTGCAACGCTGTATGAATTCAGAAGAAGGCGGGCTGTCTTATGGCACGGAAAGAGGATAATTATGGCTCTTTGTGCTCCCCTCTGGCCCTTCTCATGCCTCCTCAGGTTCAGGGGAGAGTTGAGTCAGCCTTGGTGTTGTTTACATCACTGGCTACCTTTCTCCCTTCTGCGCGATGACACGGAAAGGTGCCATCACGGACTTTTGATATGACTGTCACAGAGGGACATTTTTCCGGCCAGCCGGTCGTGCAAACAATTCTGTACTCCACGTGCCTTACGTCACTCAGTGACATCTGTCAGCAACGTTGCCGTCAGGTTGATAGGGTCTCTTGTAAGACGTCATCTGATAAATTTTTATTGTAACTGAGAGAAATTTACAGGAAGCTGTCAGGATTTGTAAACTGTTCCTATACTCACAGTTGCGTATCGAGTTTAATTTTTTTTTAACGATTTTAATAGTGTGAAAAGAATTGTGAAGAACTGCAAAATTCATGCTTAGATCTTTTATGAGAGGTGATGGGTCTAAGTTCGAGGTCACTTTTGCAGAGAAATTGCCTGATTAGTTGCTAACGAGGTTATAACGAGGCCTGTTACAGCAAATGAATACATGCACAGGAATGAATATGAACATCACTGGCATATATGGCAATAATTACAAAATATGTCACTTCTGTATATCAAAACAGAGAGACTCCAGGCAGGATGATTCACTGCATTAATTCAGGGCAAAGGCCCCAGACATTATGATTGCAGGACCAAATCATCAGCGCTCCACATATGAATATTCTTCACACTGATTGGCCCTTTGAAGACTATAGCATCCCCATAAATCTATGCAGAATAATCAAGGAGGCTCACAGTGCATGTGATGTCTTATGCAAAGCTTTGGAAAAAGTGTGAATGCATTCTCTGGTGGTTTGGGCTTGACATGTAGTCCAGTTGACTTTGCACAGTTAGTGTACCCAGAGTGGGTGGGTAGCCAGTTGGCCTGAGAGCTCAAGAGGTCCCTCCCCTGCCCCCAAACAGGTTTTTGTTCCTTTACTCCAGTGTCTTCTGCCTTGTTTGCACCATGTGCTGTATGTCTTTGTGTGTTTATAGTGAGAAGCCACTTTATATACATCTGTTCGTCAAAGCAACAGCCTGGTCCTCCAACCAGCCAATCATGGGTCTGCAACTGATTACATATGGCACACAGATGGGGTCAAGAGATATAGTTACCATTTGGCTAAGCATTAGAGCGGCTAAGACATCTGATCTAAGTGACTCTGAATGTAGTGTAATTGTTCCTGCCAGACGCGGTGGTTCCCGCATTTCAGGAACACTCGTCCTCCCGGGGTTTACACGCACTACAGCGTCTGGAGTTTACATAGCATAAGAAAACACCCAGTCAGCAGTAGTTTTGTTGCTGAAAATGCCTTGTTAATGAAAGCGCTCAGACGAGGGTGCCCAGACTCGTTAAAGATAGCAGGAAGTCAACAAGTACAACAGATGATGACATCTAAGGAACAACAGCGGTGTGGGGAAAGGCTGAGCATTGGAGCAGCTAAGACACCTGATCCAACACTGATCAAAAGACACAGCTTTTCTACCTTTGAAGTGATTCTGGAGGCAAACATGGGTACTAGTCTGTATTAGCTAGGTATACATAACAATGTGACCCCTGGGTGTATATGTAAAGTGCAGTGGGGTCATGGGGACAGGTCATTTATAAAAAAAAATATATATATTGATCAAATATATATAATCCAATATTAGGTGGCGCTGTTGTCTGAGTTTCAGCCATTCCTTTCTGATTTCCACTCGTCTTAGACGTGCAGTTATGTGAATATGCATCTCTAATTTGCTCATAATGAATCAGCATTTGCCTACATGTGCTCTGCGATTGACTGGAATCCTATTCAAACTGCACCTCTGCCCGTGCCCTGTGAGACAAGGTCTAGGATCCCCACGAATGTATTCAGGATAAATACATAGTCAATGATTCACACTATGACCTTGTTTGCTTGTATCGGGTTAGTAACTTTAAAAACATAAAAATCCAAGAAACTTTTAAATGCGTAATGGAAAGACCAACAGCCTTTCACTGGCAGTCACGGGGAAACGACTGCCCATCAAACACGTTGCAGACCCTCGCACAAGGACTCCATCAAGTTAATGAGTCTGTCTTAAACACCAAAATCAAAGGAATAATCAATCCTTATATGTGAGGTGGGACCCACCGCTGTCATCAAACTTGGCAAATCCGACATCATGGCTGTGCTTGGCAAGTTGAACCCCTACTACAGTGATTATTAAAGAGCTCAGGGGGTGGGGAGGGAGCTAAGGGGGCAGGAGGCTGTGGTTAAGGCATACTGTAGGCACACCCCTCCTTACAGACGCAATAGAGAACCTGGACCTGCAGCAGACAGTGGAAAGGAGAAGCGAGCGAAGAAGCAATTATTTATCGTGGACGGTGGACACGCACACATTCACACACAGAGAGGTAGGACTTGTGTCAAGGCGGCTGATTGCAGTGATACAAAGGAAAATCTGCCATTGTCCCCGAAACAAAAAATATCCCCCAGCTGCTGTTTGAAGTGGGGACTGAGGAGAGAAATATTCACTGAACCATGACCCCGTGCTGCAAGCTGGTAGGCCAGGCAGCTGCTGTCGTCCTTTTCATCTACAGGGCCAACAAACAGGATGCATCCTAAAGGCTGGGGCACCTCTGAAGATGACATGCTGCAGCTGGTGCAGAGCCTCTTGGATGGATGGATGGATGGAAGGATGGATGGATGAAAAAATTATGATCAATTAGAAAATGATGAGTATCTCAATTAGAAATGTTAATGATGGAAATCAGTGACTCACCAGACAACTGACATTCATACTGGTAACATTCTAGCTTTAACTTTCAGCCTTTTAGTGATACAGATAATTAGTGGACAATGGTGGGTCAACTGGAGCAATAAGGGTTAAGGGCCTTAGCCCTACAAACCATACTGCCTACTATCCTGAAGCAGTAACCTTCAAAATATTAACCCAGTGAGCCATTATGTGGGGGGGGGGGGGGATGTTGGTTAAAATGGAGCTAGAAGGAGCGAGAAAAATCACAAGCATTAAAGTGGAAGAGAGACGTGTGTTGTGGCAGAGGGGCTCTGTTATGGAGGGCGCCCCCCTGTCACCCATACCCCCCCTCCTCAGTCACTACTCTCCCATCAGCCTCTGGGCATATGGACCCTGACTTCTGTTGTTCAAAGACCCCCAGATAATGTCGTCTACAACCCCCCTTCCCCCCATACACAGAGTCAGAAGTATAGATGAGTATATATTTCTGAACTGAAGCACCATACTATCAATATATACCTGGTAGATGGGCTCAGGTCTCCTAGGATATAGACTGGGGCGTGTGTAAAGAGGTTCGGGGGGGGGCTTAAGACTGTCTGGAGGAACCACCCATCTTCTCAGGAAGAAGTCAGTAATGTCACCACTTGAAAAAGAAAATAGGCGAGGGGCATTATAGGGCCATTACGGTGTTACAGCCTGGGGTGATCACTGCAAGGCTGTAATGACACAGGTGATCAGAGGAAGAGCTACCAAAGGGCCTGAAATATAGCTGAGCTGCTCTGCAGAAAAAAACAGCCTGATTCGTACTTTTAAACTCTGCTCCTTTGGGTTCGGGCAAGGTCAGTGATGTCACCCAGGAAGCTGGTTACCGCGGCAACATGGCAGAATTGCCCTTTCATCGAGTTCCGGGTGTTTTGTAATATACAGGCTGCCTGAGGGTATGTACTATGCCGTGTAAGGCGTTATATATGTATGAGCCCGCCCTGATATTGGGGTTGAATGATTGGTTGAATGTGGAAGAGGAGGGCCACAGGGGGAGTGTGTGTGGCCCCCACCGTTGCCTTGAGTCCTCATGGGAAAGGAGAGGGAGCAGATGGCGTGCTCGTCTCCCAGGGCACCGTGCGCTTTCGGCCATCCTGGCCAGCCGTGGGGCCTCTCCGAGCAGCCCCTAGAGCCGCAGGATCCCGTCATGCTGGTCCGGCTCGGCCACGACCCCTCTGTGGAGGTCCGGCATAGGCCAGAATGCCGGGCAGGAATGAAGCACAAGAGGGAGGGATGATAGAGAGTGAAAAGGTGATGATTAGGGGCACTGTAGAGCAGAGCTGGCTTGTTGGGCGTGCTGAGGCTGTTAATTGTGTGGCTCTGCGGGTTAGGACTCAGAAGGTTGCCGGCTCAAATCCCGCAGTTGGCGTGATGATGTCACCATTAGGCCCTTAACCCCCAACTGCTCTAGGGAATGGCTTTCCCATTTGTCGCTTTGGGAATAACAGTCTGCTAAATAAATAAATGTTATTGTATTCCTGTGGTCTTTCTCCTGCAGACTACCCCTTTACCTGGACAATGCATGACCTCCAAAAGCACAAAACCCCACTGGGCCATAAAAACAAAGCACCACCCCTATGACCTGAGCACGTCAGCTGCTGGTAAACAGTGGGTGCTACACGAGGGCGGAGGTGTAATCTCCATCCACGTGTCTTCATTTCCTTCGTCAGAAGTCCCAGGAAGACGGCGGGGATCAGTAGCCTTTAGGATCCCCCATGGGTGGGAGGCTGTGACCACCCTGTCCTCTCCACCATAAACCACAATCAATGGGCAGCTCACTGGGTGCGAGGAAGGGGGCCCCGTTTCCCCTCTGCAGTGGGCATGGCAGGACTGGGTCCTCTCATGCATCAGTCGATGCCCGCGCTATATTTAGGATTCCGCTGTCGCAAACACCCCCGAGCCCCCTGTGAATAGAAGCCTGGCAACGGGACGGGGTACGAGGCTGTAATTAACAGAATGTGCATCTCCTCCAAGAAACCCCCTCCCCCGCCCATATTGCCCAGACGCAAAAAACAGGTCACTGCTGTGCACAGAGCACTTTTTTCATCTCATTGAGGACCAGAGAAAGATAACAGGTTAAATATATGTGTACGGTCAGTGTCAAGGTCAGAGATGGGGTGTACTTGTATGTATTTAGTATGTATGTATTTAGTAATTACTTAGGAAATTTGATGATGGTATTTTGCTGGACAAAATTTTTTTAAAAAACTTAAATATATCATTTTATTTATTTATTTTCTGTCATTTTAAGAACTTTCATTGCCAGACTTACAGACTACGAAAAATTGCCTTAAGTTAAAGTATGTAGTAAAATATATTATCAGAATTTGCTCACTGTATGTCATTATAGGACAGAAAAATAAAAAAATTGCAAACATCAATGCTGTGCTATAATACCAGTGAATTAGCTTGCTAGCCTGCTAGTGGCATTATAGTTACTTTCAGCAGTCATGTTCAGGCAGTGGCGTTTTGTGGTTTGTCATATATGCAAGACTTCATTAGTGATAAATCAAGCTTGTATATCTAAAAAAAAAATCATCTTTGAGTTTGCATATGTTCAGCCCTCTCCTGTGAGACAAAATGGGAAATTCACGCATTGTGGTAATTAATTTTGAACCGTTGGTGTGTCTTCTTGTTCTTGCACACATACTTACACTGGTCCGACTGTCAGCCACCACCACTAATTCTGTGGGAAACACTAAATTAAGGGTGTAACGGGTCTGAAACTGAGAGTTAAACCACAACACAAACGTTCACAATCTTGTATGGGCTTCCTGGAAGGTGGAATCTCAATATTTCCCTAACCTGCTATTGCCGGTGCAGCATACTGAGCTCTCACTACCTTAGTAATGTTACAAAACTCATTTTTCATTTCACTACTAAAGCTATAACCCATGTAAATCACAAAATGATTATTTTATTTAAAGTTAGGGCAAGTATATTTTATAAACATTACACATTACTAGGCTGTAACAGTATGTGTATGCATTTTGTACGTTACCATTTTACATCTATTTTTGCATTTTCAAATTACAGATTAGTTGTAATTTTATCAAATACATTTTGTCAGACTAGTATTTTGTGTTTTATTTAGTTACTTTTGAGGAGCAAGTAATTGTAAGCTACTTTTTGGTGTGTTTGTGCCCAACTCAGGTCAAGGTCAACTGAATTTTTATAGCACGTTTAAGATCAAACTCAGGTGTACCAATGAGCTGTAAGAAATGGAAACAAGCAAATAAATTTGAAAAAGCAAAAAAAACTTTTGAAAAGTTTAGCAAAGAATAAAGAGCAAAAGATAAACGGTGAAAATAATGGGATGCACTGACATTTCTTTTAAGGATGTTGTATTTTGTTGTGTTTCACTGAATGCACAGGGGATGAAGGCATTTGTTTTTTATGAGTCTATGAGCTTGTTATGATGTCAGCAAAACACCTGTCAAATCCCCAGCTGGAGTTAAAATTTCATTATCCCTGCTCTCCAGGCCAACACAGTCATGCTGAGGTGTTGAATTTACTCATCGTACAAAATTGATCACTCGTTTTCCCACAAGTTCAGCCCCAGGATCTGTTGGGCCACATGTTATGGGGCATCTTCAGGGCGTTTCGGGGGTGTCTGCCCGTGAGCATATTCAGCTGGAGGGCTCGGGAATGAATAATGAATGGTGATGCATGGAACCAGCAGAAAGGCCCCCATCCTCTGTCAGTGCACCGGGGAAGGCCTGGACTAGGTACCAGCAGGCTATCAAACCACCCCAGTCTCTTCTTGCAGCTGGGGTGACTGAGAGGCTACTTGACGTCCAGAGAGAGATGCGTGGGCAGAGGCCGCAAGATTCAACTCGCTCAGGCATGAATGCATTTTACACTTTTTGTGAAAAGGGGGGGGAAGTAGGAAAACTCTCAGCCTTTCGACTGCTGCGAGATTGAATTTGCGGATGCAGGAATCCCAGGGCAGTTTGGGAAATCTGGCCCATAATGCATTGCTGTGTTTTTCACAGCTTCGTCCCTCGCCACAGAGTAGAGACATGTAATACCCCGGAAAATTCTAAAACCATTTTTCTTCACACAAGAACACCCCTGTGGAGTAGGGCTTCCACTGCCACATGATGGGATGCCGTGTTTCCATCCATTGGGACTCCTATGTAGGGAAAGTAATTAACTGATTGCTTAGCAACACTGAGGTTTTTTTAAAAAAAACATTTATGTTCTTAATATTTAATGAATTTGCTTTTCTCGATATTCCCTTTGTGTACGGTGTACCTTTTCGTGTATTTGCACAATGTTTACTTGGAACATGTGCATTATTTTTATGCACTTTACCTACCTGGCTGCCCTATGCAGAATTTTGCCCTGGGATTAATAAGGTTTATCTCATCTAACCTAAATGTGTCCAATGCATGTGTATGCATGTACAGATATGTGCTGCATGAAGAGCCCTCGTTCATATATGGCTACCCCACCCCCGTGAGGGGATCTGACTTGTTATGGATGTTTTTCCCCCCCCCCCAGTCAGGTCATTTTTATGTCTGACAGATCTGAGAAGTGCTCTGGGGTGGGGGAGGTAGGTAGGGTTGGGTTTGTTGCTTCCGAAGTCCCACTCAAAAAGTCAGTTTGGGCCCCACCTCAGTGTTGTGACTGTTTGTGGCCAACAGGGGTCCAATCGTCACGGGCCCCATGCAAATGAGCAGTTTGAGTGGTGGTAAGCATCGCTGCTGGGAGTGGGGTAAGGTCGTGTGTGGTGTGTGTGTGTGTGTGCGTGCGTGCGTGCCGAAATGCATACAATGAGGCCATAAACTAGGGCCACAGGGGCAGAGTGAGAGGTAGCTAGAGGGACACAGGTTGGCCTGCAAGAATATGTGATTGGAGTGCTTACAGCAGGAAGCCACAGGAAGCATCTGGAATGCCTGGAAATTGGTTTTTAAAGGTAGGGGGTTAGAATTCATACAGTGGGACCAACCATATCTTTAGCCAATGATCTGCTTTCAATCACTGAGTGACAGGATAGGGGCACTCAGGAAGCCAATCACCTCTCAGCTGGGGCTCCTGTGGCCCCACCTCCTTTATACACCCCTATCTGGAGACACTTCTATGTGTCTGTCACATGGGTGCCCTGTCCCCGGGGTTCCTTTGAGGGAATCCCGCTCCATTCCTAGGAGGTGCTCCTGCTGCTCTCCCAGATCATGGACTCGGGCAGAGGAGGTCGCGGCCCTGCCTGTCTGCCGAGCAGGAAGTAAAAATAAACGGGAGCAGCAGGCAGGGTGCCGAGCACAGAAATGGGATCGAGGCAGCAAAAATAGAGGCTCCAAGGTATTAGTGATGCCATCGGAGAGGGGAAGCTCGGAAAAAGCCGGGGGGTGCGGATCGGAACCCAGTTTGACGACAAGTGGCTTGTGATGTGAAGCCCAGAGCGGCACAGTTCCCATACCCATAAAGCTCCGCCTCTCCGATGCAGAAGGACGTCCCCTTTGTGACAGAATCCTTTTATTTGCTGCTGTGAAAGATTAAGTAGGACCATCTCCTAGCTGGAGGGGGGCAGGTAGGCCTGCTTTCATATGTCTCAGCGAAGTGCTAGAAAATAAAAGTGTCAGTAAGGTTTTTATAAAAGTCTAAGGAAACAAAGCATCTCAAAAAATGCACTGGGCGGGTTGGGTCGGCTTGGTCTGGCAGCCTATTGGAGCGCGGGGGCTGTTTCTGGCTAACGGATACTGAGCATGCCCCAGGCCCGACAGTCCTCGCGGTAAAATAACAAAGCGACAGTGACGCTTAGCAGGCCGCCGCTGAAGCGGGCCGCCGTGTGGCGCCGTGTGACCGCCCCCTAGGCCCCCCCCCGGCCCCCACAGTCCTCCGACGCCGCTCTATATTTGGTAGAACGCTGCGTCCATCGAGCCGCCACATCCATGCCTCCCTGGCACACAGCATCACCCCGGCCAATCGAAGCGTGGGGCTAAAATAAGCCGCACATGACACGCGGCCCTCGTCCAGGGGGACCGCTCAGTGTCCCAGATGACGGTGTCCCCCCCCCTGCCAAAAAATAAAAATCATGCTGCTGCAAGATCTCGTTCTGCGTCCGCAGAGGTGTGGGAAGCATGCACACGCGGGCACACGGGCACGAGTGCGCAGCTCCAGAAAGGCTCTGGAAGGAGTGGCACCTCGACATGGCACAATGGTGGTAATCAGCCGTGCCATCTGGCGAGCAGAGTGCTCCTCGCATCTGAGTGTCCACGTTTAGTCTGCTTGGGCTAATGGGAATATAATCACCACCCCCTCCACACACACACACACACATTTTAATCAATTAATGACATAATTTTCTGGCCATTTGCCTTCTGAGCGACTTAGGGATATTTTGTAAAGCTATTCAGTGGTGCCCCCTGGTGACACTACTGTATGTCCTGGAGGAAAATGACCGGTGAGGAACAAGCCAGAAATACCATGAGATTTGTTACTTCGACCTGAAGCGGGCAGCTGTGCCCTCTGCTGTTGGGGGACAGTCTGTGTGTTCCGGCTGTCAAACCCTGCCGGCTAACCCTGTGCCCAGACGCTAAGCTCTGGCAAGATGGGATATGTCAACACTAAAATATTGTGAATATTTTGTGAAAATGGCAAAATAATGAATTGTTTCATTTAATTGTGGGATGATACTGTGTTCAGGCAGGTAGTGGCTCTGGGGTTACACAGCGTTCAGGCAGGCAGTGGTGGGATACACTGTGTTTAGGCAGGCAGCCGCTGGGTACACTGCTTTCAGGCAGGCGACTGCGGGGTACACTGTGTTCAGGAAGGCGGCTGTGGGATACACTGTTCAGAAAGGCGGCTGTGGGGTACACTGTGTTCAGGTTCCAGGGTTAGGGTATGTTCAGGCGGGCAGCCGGTGCTTAATCCTCAGGCCCGACAGGACAGAGTGACATTTTCACAGAGCCGCTTCTCAGATCTTGCTTCCTTTTAAAACGTCAGACAGGATGGGTTCTGTGTTGCTCTTTCATACATTGCCCGCCTGACCTTTTCACTGTCGAGAGACCAGCATGGCCTGCAGGCAAGACACAGCAGGAGGAAACAAATCCAGGGAAAGGGAGGAGGAAGAGGAGGAGCAGGAGAAGGAGGTTGAGGAGGAGAGATTAAGCACATTCTCAAAAAACAAACCTACAGTTAAAAATGGCAATTAACACAGATTAGTGGAGCAAATGCTGTCGCACTTCTCGGGGCTTAAATGCAAGGTAACCTTTGAAATGCTAGATTACTGTTATGCAGCAAATTGGCTGGAAATATTATATTAAGCATCACATTACAGGCAGTCAAACACACCTTGCTTAATTCCCTCTAATAGCTTTCAGTCAACAAACCCTTTGTCATTATAGGTTACATGTAGATAAGCCAAACAGCCAGATTTCCAGGCATCTGAGAATCATACACACCCAGAATCCAGCACTCGATGGGCGGATGGAAATACAAGAAGATACCTGTTTATTGTTTGTTTCTAAATGCACAAAAATGCTTTCTGGGAAGCTAAACGGTCAAATGTCTTTTTTCTGTGTAATTCACACATTACATTGTTTATGTTCAGCCAGATTGCACGTTTTGTTTCCGCTTTGGCTCAAGTCTCCAGGTTCGGCTTTAGACGACTTGGCTGAAGACGAAAGAGCAAAAACTCCGAAAGCCCCTGGCCTGGGAGTTGCACCTCACTTCACAAAATTCAGCAGAAAGTTCTGGATCTGAACTTCAAAGTCTCCTGTTAATTTACACCGGACCTCAAACAGTTCATGTGCATGTCAGGCTGCCATGACGATATGCACACAGCTTTCTGTATTTTCCACTGAAAAAAACAGCCATCTGACCTTCAATCAGGTGATTGAGTGGTAAGGGCTCACTTGTTTCTTGCTTTCCATTGTTTTGCACTGACCCCAGTATAATCTACACCCAAGGTAAGGTGCCTGGGCACCCCTACATGTCATAAGCTACCCTTTGGCCACATTTTTCATTTACATTAGCAAAACTAAATGTAGCCTCATTCATTTCATACTCTAGCTGGCATTGGAGAAGTCATCCCCTACAAGTTCACCAGCTGAAAAATGGACTCCGTAAGTCAAGTGTGCTGTTAACATTAACAGTTCAATTTTATGGTTTTTCTGCCTACTGTTGTAAATCCTCTTTACTGGCTCACTATGTACTCAATAAACCAGTGTCAATGAGTTTATTCGTCAAAGTCTATAATAGTTAAAGGGGCCCTATGCTCATTTTCACTGTTCATAATTTACTTTTTGTCGTCTATTAGAATTGATATACATGCTTCATTGTCGCAAAAACAGATAATTTTCTCATTTTGTACATCTGTAGATATTCACTGTATTCTACCTATAACTTTCTGAAATGTTCAGTTAGAGCTTTAAGCTCCACCCCTCAATGAGCCCAGTGTGCTCTGATTGGTCAGCTTGTCCGATTGGACAGCTTGCCCTACACATTCTACCCCTGTCTTACAGAGTGCAGATAGATCCTTGTGGGTAGGCGGCCAATAAGAATTGTGTTATGTGATGATCTCACCATGTCACAGAAGTAAGGACTGGAATTCCAACAAGGCATTTCAGGCAGATTACAGAAAAGTGGTTTCTGTGGTGAGTTACTACCTTTCACGAGTACTTTTGGCTTTAAGACTCTGTAGACAGTTTACATGCACATTAAGCTACATAATATACTAAAGGAAAGGAAAAAAAAACTAGGATAGCATAAACAGTCCCTACATTTTTATCTCTGCACACAACCAGAACCGGAATTGCTAAAACAACTCTTCACCCGCTGTTTTTCTTTATTTTTTATTACAGAGTGGAGGTATCTGTACAAAAAGGCAGAGCTACTTGTGCATTATGGGCCACGTGTCACCAAGGCCGGGTGTTCATTACTCGCCTAGGCATCCATCTGCGGGCTTTTCCCATTGTCAAGCCCCTCAGGTGCAATACAATCCCAGTCACTCTCAGCTCATTTACCCGGCAGAGGTCCAGTATGTAATAAGGGAGAGAGTCAATTAAATATGTCATACGGCTAATTAACTGTTTAGTGAGGCTGTGTAGATTTTTCAATAATTAGTAAAGTAAGCCCTGCATTTTTTAACATACATCGTGCTTTCAAAGACACCGAGCTCTTGGCTGCACCTACACATGTTTACAAACGCCAAACTACTTCAGGTTGAAAGGAAATGGCATATAAGTCATTGTTTATTATGTAGCATTTTTATTAAAATAACCCTTCTGTCTTCTGACTGCTTCTCTTAGGGTCACGAGGCAGGGGACACCCTGGATGGGATGCCGGTTCAGTACAGGGCGCACACCATCAAAGATACCCATTAGCCTAAATGTATTTTTTTGGACTGTCCACAGGAGACTCCTGTGACATGCTGAGAACATCCCATTTGCATACTCGCATGGCAGAGATGCTAACCACACCCCCAAACCCGGGGGCATAAGGTAACTGTGTGACCCATCCGTATAAGATCATGCCACTTATATTAAGTTGATTATGCAATTTAGCGTAGCAGCAAAGACTTACAGATTAAGTACCTTTTCCCCCTTGTGGAATTGGTTCTTGCCTGAACACCCATTCCAAAGGCATTTGCTGCCAGGTGCTGTAGGGTCCATGGTTGGTATGGGAATCTATCACGGTAACCTTGGACTGCACTGATAAGCAAAGTAAGCATTGGGATGCTGTTGGTGGTTGGTGGGGGGTCACAGCATGCTAGCAGGCCCCTCCCCCGACTGCTGCCTTATCATGCATAATCAAGCATGGATGTTGGGTTCATATAAAGGTGGCAGCTTCGGGTGTTTTCTCTGGGTGGCCTTTCTGTTGGTGTCACAGACACGGCTCGGGACACAGTCACTGCCGCTGCCAGCGGGGTCGTCATGGAAACCTCAGACGCCAGTGTCTGTTTCCAGGGCGATCGGAGGCTCTGTTAGAATTGGAGTTCCTCTTTATGGGAGCCTTCCGAGGTTCCTTCAAATGGGAAGCTCACCTACCCATACTGTAATAGCTAATAACAGGCTCCTTGGGGGGGAGCAAGCAAGATTTGTGCTCCCCCAGTACTTCATTCCGGCCCAGTTCACTGAGGTGTTGAACTCCACCCTCTACAAGGAATGTGATGAGAGCAGAAGGCAGATCCCGACATCAGTGGGGGGGGGGGGGGGGGGGGGGGGGGGGGGGGGGGGGGGGGGGGGGGGGGGGGGGGGGGGGGGGGGGGG
>JABFDZ020000109.1:17617300-17636271 GCA_019775955.2 Pollimyrus isidori | reverse complement strand
CTGACCGTCCTCCTCCTCCCTGACTGGCTTCCCCCTCCCTGACCGTCCTCCTCCTCTCTGACCGTCCTCCTCCTCCCTGGCTGGCTTCCTCCTCCCTGACTGGCCTCCTCCTCCCTGACCGGCCTCCTCCTCCCTGACCGGCCGCTTCCTCCCTGACCGGCTTCCTCCTCCCTGACCGGCTTCCTCCTCCCTGACTGGGCCGTGTGCCGTGTTAATAATTCCCCGAGACGCCACTGACCTCTCCCTGCCAGTGACTCATAATTCTTAAAAGTAGATTTTCCCTCTCACATGACGGGGGGCAAACGGACAGCAAAGAAGAGAACAAAGCAAAAGCAGAGCACAGCAAACAGTTATTTAGTGTTTCTGTGTCACTGTGGTGACATGGTGGCTCAGCAGGTGCTTTTTGTTGCCTCCAGGGTTGTGGGTATCCCCCCCTCCAGCACCCCCCACTAGGGCTTATCCACCCCTTTGCAATATTTCTATTATGTTTACATTAAACTACATAAAATATTGCACTGTGTCTGTGTATTCTTAAAATTGTATGTATTTATTGTCTTACAATAAGCAACTTAATCTCAATTTGTGTTCTGTGCATAATTTGTGTGTCCCAGTGGCCAGATGGATATGCAGAGTGAGATTTCCACTGCTTAGTGTGGCTGACTGAGCATATGACAATAAACTCTCACGAATGCTAAATCTCTTGGATCTTCTGGGGGTTTCTTCCAGCACATTAATGCCTTCCTACCATCGAAAGATGTGTTGTTGCCATAAATTTGTATCTCTGAATTGAATGTATCTGCCCTGCAGCAGACTGGCATCCTGGACTGGGTGAGCCTCTGCCTTGTGCCGTCCTTCCTGTGACCTTGTACTGCATAAAATGTATAGGACAGCGTTTCCCAACCCGGTCCTTGGGGACCCACAGACGGTCCATGTTTTTGCTCCAGTAGGGAGCTGGGAGGGAGTGAGTGAAAATGTAGACTGACTGTTTGGTCCCTGAAGACTGGATTAGTAAACGCTGTTTGAAATTCTTAATAAAGAAGAAGGAATAGAAGGAAATATACAAGGAATTTAAAAATTTTAAGTTGTTTCTGTTTTTTAAGCTGTGGACCTCAATTTAATTCAAACCTTCACGGGCAGCATCATAATTCAACAATCCTGAGTGGTCAGACAGTTTGAATGTTCACATATTTATGGTGTGTTAAAGGCGTCACAAGTGGCACAGAGAGAGGAATAGAGTGACCTTTTCCTACCTGGAACTGACCCACACATCAACAAGTGTAAAGCCAAACATTAACAAATCCGTCAATCTCTCCACCCCACACCACCACCCCCATGTGATCATATCTTTGGCTTTGCACTACATGTAGAGCCATGGAAAAAATTGAGACCACATGCAGCACAAATTTTTACTGCACTCATTTTTTAATTTATGTGTGTGCATCTGTGAATATATATATATTCCAAATTGCAGCCTGCCACTTCCCTGCTTCTCATTAATAAAAGGCTTCTTCCTTGCTTTATGGAACTTCAGTCCTGCTTCTAGGAGCCTGATATGGACGGCCCTAGCAGTGCACCCCACACCTGCACTTAATGATTCCCATTCCTTTTCAGGGTCACTAGATGTCATCGTCTGATTCATGAGAAACTGTCAGACAAGTTCACAGTCATATCTGGCATTAGAATGTAGCCTCTGCCTTTTACCTGGCTGGTATCTGCCCATTCCCAGTGTCTCCTGCTTCACCCTATTCTTGTGTACTGTGGTCTTAGAAGTTTTGAACCTGGAGGCGACCTGCTACTCAGCATAACCGCTTGCCTGCAGAACCAGGATTAAACCAGGATTTAAAAATGTAGATTTGTTTAAAAATATAGAGTGGTCTCTTTTTCCTTCCACTGCTCCATGCTTCTCTGTCCTCTAAGAATTTCTCACAGGGATCAATAAAATTATCTCAATCTTAAGGATAGAAGTTCGCAGGTCTATCATTGCACTGATTCTACACAAGTGACTCAAGAATATGTGTATTTAGGAATAGTACATATATACAGTTGGTGCGTGGGCTCTGTCATGACCTCACACTTTCTGGGTTGCAGGCTTGATTCCCAGCTCTTTGGCTCCTTGCATTTTCATCCTGTTTACACAGCTTTCCTCTGGGTCCTCCATCTTCCTCCTGTGATCCATAGGTGTGCGGTTTAGACACTGGTGTCTGTGAGGTACCTTTAGCGTGTGATTGCGTGTGTGCCCCTTTAGCGTGTGGTTGTGTGTGTGTGCCCCCGTAGAGAGCTGGCACATGCCCCAGGATGTACCCTCTGTGTCCTGGGATGTGCTCCAGAGCCCCGCCTGGAAATGACACTGCTCAAAAATGCCAATACTCAATTCATGCTTATATCTGTAATATTAAATTGTGGGGAAATTGTCTTATTTACCTACTGTAAAATAGAGGGAAAATAAAATTATTTGATATTATTATTGATTATTGTGATTCCCTGCTCGTGGGAAGAAATTTAATAAAATATAAATATTTGTATTCATAAAAATTTGCATAACTGTAGCCTATATGTTTTGTCCTATGAATGGTGTATTTGAACGATTAATTTCTTACATGTAGGCTTGACCATAAAAGTGAGAGCTGAAGTCGACATGTAACTGCCACATTGTATTTGTCCATAATGTATTTGTTAATCGCTGTTTTCTACTGTGGCGGCATGGAAATCCCACACAACTACAGTACAGAGTCCTGCTAGTAAACAAACGCTTGATCTTCACGTCCGTTTTGGTAAAACGCGAGTCAGATTTTATCCGCGAAACATTTGGCTTGATGATTTTCCTTAAACGGGGATTAGCATTTGCGTGAATGTTTGACGGATACGGAGAGATTAGCATCCACTTTGTTCGGCTATAAATGGAGTTTAATGCGGCTCCTTATTTATTAAGCGTATTGAGAGTTTGTGAAACGAGCTGCGCAATATCCCGGGACGGGCTGTAGTAATAGGAAAACTTTTGAAAATATCTTATGACACGACAGGTACAATTTTTAACATGACTTCCCGCGTCTCAACGAATTAGTGTCACCTGTGTGTGGATATCAGAGCTGGAAAAGACAATCTGTTCAGCAAGGCCATATAATTTTTAACTAGCACATATGATAAAATGGCAGTAAATTTGCTTAATTTATAACTTTATTTGATTAAGAACTTAATATATTCACACTGAAGTATCAGGAACATAATTTATAGTCCGTAGGTTTAACAGAGAATACACGAATTTAATTAAAAGAATGCGCTTTTTATGGTTATTAGTAGCCTACTTTCCAGGCATAATAATCAGTCCCTGAGTTTCAAAATCAAACCTCCACCTTTTATGATAAGAAAAAATGTAACATCGGCCTCTTAATATTTCTGTGGCCTACATATACGTCCAGAAACCAAGGAGTGTTTACTGTAAGCAGGGCTGTTTCGGTCTCTGTCTGAGTTCAGCGTTGGCCTGAGTGCTTTCAGGTTGGATGGCTGACCGTAAAAACTTAAAAAAGAGGAGAGCTGGGAGCAGAGAAACGAGAGGGAACCGGGACAGGTGCCGTCGGTGGCCATTAAAGCCACAGCTAGGAAGGTGGAGTTTGTATTATACTTGAGACAGAAGCTGATTTGCTGTTAGCTCTACACTCATTCACCACCTGTTTTTATTTATTTATTTTTTTAAATCCGTGCTGTCCTAAAAATCTTTGTGCTGAAGTCCGGCGCACATCGGAACACACAATAGAAGAGCCACGGCATTGTGTGATTTATCAAGGAGTTCTAACCTGTTAGTCTCGCATTACGAATAATAACTGCTCAAATCCAGAGAAAACTTTGTATTACAAGGGGACGAGGAGCTGGAACTAACGGTAGGTCTTACTTGACAGAAATAACAAGCTTCAAGTTTCAAAAAACATATTCTTGGAATGGGGTTAATTCACAACTTTGAGTTATTGCTTATTAACTAAAGCAAAGAAAGGAATTTCCACCTTACTTTTCAAAGAATGCATGTTCTTAGTTTATATCCTGTTGTTCTGTATTTTAAAAAGGTCATTGTGTGATTGTGAAAACATCAAAATGTTAACTTGGCTAGTTTTGCCATATTTCAGAACACTGAAATATGGCAAAACTAGCCAAGTTAACATTTTGATGTTTTCACAGGTCAGTAAACTGTTGCTTATATTGCCAGACTAATTTGAAAGTTAATTGCATTACCTACATTGCATCGCCTAAGAATTATCATGGTAAAATTGCATTTATTTTCAAGTAAAACTTGCAAGAATCATAAGAATTATAAAAGGTAAACTGTAGTTAGCGTGTCAGATTGGTGCTTGTGGTGATCCCCTTTCACCTGTCAGAATAGTCTCATGTGAAGAGTATATTCTTTGATGGTTTACATGTTCTTCTGTAGGTTTATGCATTTTAGTTCTTTATTTTTGCGGGAGATGGAGGTCGAGAACAAGGCAGTGACCAATTCCCAGTTTTACAAAATGACCGGCATGGATGAGGGAAATCGCAGACGGGTGGTATCCAAGAACGGGCACAGCAACGTGAGAATCGATAACGTGGAGGGCATGGTCAAGCTGTACCTCCACGACATCTGGACCACCGTCGTGGACGTGAGATGGCGCTACAAGTTGACTCTGTTCTCCGCCACATTCCTGATGACCTGGTTCGTCTTTGGCATCATGTATTACTACATTGGCATGCGGAACGGAGACATGGATGTCGAACGGGATTCCAACCACACACTTTGCGTGGAAAACGTGGAGAGCATGACAGGCGCCTTCCTCTTCTCCCTGGAGTCACAGACCACCATCGGCTATGGCTACCGCTACATCTCTGAGGAATGTCCCCTGGCCATCCTCACGCTGGTGGCTCAGCTGGTCCTCACTGGTCTGGCTGAGATCTTCATTACGGGAACCTTTTTGGCTAAGCTGGGCCGACCCAAGAAGAGAGCGGAGACCATCCAGTTCAGCAAGCTGGCAGTGGTCTGCAGGTACGAGGACAAGCTCTGTCTGATGGTGCGGGTGGCCAATATGAGGAGAAGTCTCCTTATCCAGTGTCAACTGGCCGGACGGCTGCTCTTCCCTCACGAGACTTTAGAAGGAGAGAAGACCCAGGTCCAACAGACGGGTGTGGACTTCCGAATGGATGGCAGCACTGACTGCCCCTTCCTCATCCTGCCGCTGACCTTCTACCACGTTCTTGACGAGTCCAGCCCGCTGTGGGGCCTCACCGCTGAGAACTTGCCCACCCGCGACTTCGAGCTTGTCCTCACCCTCAACGGCACCATGGAGTCCACAGCCGCTACCTGCCAGAGCCGCACTTCCTACACTCCCGAGGAGATCCTCTGGGGATATGAGTTCAAGCCCATGCTTTTCGCATCCTCCCGGGGCAGATATGTGGCTGACTTCAAGTGCTTCGATGATGTGGTGCAGTCCAGCGACCCATCCATGCGGACCTGCAACTGCGGGAAGCTGAAGCTGGAAGAGGAGCTCAAGAGATAGTGGGGGGTGAGACTCTCCCCACATCTGCTCAACCAGTGAATAGACGGGAAATATAGGGTCTTAATTTTGGGAAATGGGGTTTTAGCTTTACGTAACTTATGGAAGTTAGCGGTCAAATTATGCCATTATTATTTTCTTTAAAAAAAACATAGGGGACACTGAGAACATTTGTTGAATGCTGTCAGTTCTTCAAAAAGAAACGGCAATCTTCCTTCATAACTTATATTCCCTCAAATGCCAGGGATGTTTAGCAAACTAGTACAACTTTTTTCCATTGTCATTTTTCTACATTTCATAAAAATCAGAATGAAAAAAAAATGAACCGCAGTCTCTCGTACATAAGTCTTGGTTTGGACCATCAGGTTTCTGTTTTCTTAGATCTAATTGGTGGTTGGCATTAAGAGGACTGTAACTATTAAATAAGCATGGGTTAAGTGTGTGGACTATTGTCTTTTGTTTACTAAGAATCACTCTTGCAAAGAGGTAGGATACTATGTGTTTAAAGAGCAGAGGAAGCATTTATATTGTCGTCAGCGCAGCTTCAGCTTTTGCTAAAAGCTTCGTACCGTCTGCCTGCGGCCCCTAAACCTGCCCCCTGCACTCCTGTACCTGAACGCCGCAGTGTTATGGCAACATGGTGATGTGGTTGCTCACCCAGATTCACAGACACATGAACGCTGGGACATCCAGCAGAAAGATCACAACAGTGAACACATTCTGGTCTGAAAATACTTTATTAGAATGACACAAGAGACCAGACCAGTCACCATGTTACACGTTTCCTGTGTTAACTTCACAACCAGAACCGGTATCTCCGTCTTCCCTGGTTGATAACCTTACAGTAAAATAATCCTGAAAAGATGAAATGCCCCGCCAGGCCAAGAGGTCTTATACTTACAATCAGTTTTTGTTTTTCTCTAAGTACTCATACTGCAAACGAACAGATAGAGAACTTGAGTATCATAGGCTGTGGTGGTTTGCTTGTCGACTTTGGTTTGATTTACAGTCTTATTTGACGATTATTTACCTAGAAATATAAGTGTCTTCAGTATCCATATCTTTGGCTGGCTGAGATCAACTCGTAGTGTATAAATGCATAAGTTATATATTTATTATATAAAAAGAAACATAACACTGAATTGTATACTTCATTCTAACAAACGCACAGCGTTCGCGACTCAATACAAAATTGCTAAAGAATATAAAATTGGTATTTTTTTTAAATGAAATCTCTGGTAGTATGAGGAGCTTCTAAGGCAATGCAAGGCACAGGTGAAGAAAGCTCCCCTCCTGAACTTGAGGTCCAATACAACATTTAAACATCCTGACAATTCCAGTTTTACAAATTGCAAAACAAAGATATGAGATCTTCAAAGCGTTCCCTTTTAAGAACCAAAATTGTTGACGGAGCTGTCCTTTAACTTCCCGTAATGCCATAAAACTACAATGCAGTATAATGCTGAGAGCTATGGCAGTTAAAAGGATAATACTTCTTGTTTTCGGCTGTTTCACCTTCTGACGTCTCTGGCTACTCGGCGTCTTCTTTGGCGTCTCAGCGCTGTTCCGGCGTCCCCCGGCGCCCCCCCTCTCTGGGCCCCACTGCCTGGACAGTCTCACGCCGGCCTTATCGAGGAACATCTTGCTCATGCCCATTTCACAGTTTGCTACAGCTCGCGCCCACCACCCCCACCTCAGCCCTCCCCCTGGCCATGCGGGCACTAACCCCCTTCCTGGCCATGCGGGCACTAACCCCCTTCCTGGCCATGCGGGAACTAACCCCCTTCCTGGCCATGCGGGCACCAGTTATCCTCATTTCTTTACTGCCTCCTGCCTCTTCCTCTCCCTGTTTCTAGAGTCCTCGATATGTCTTCTTAATTAAATAAGTAGTTTAATACTCTAACACATATATATTAAGTAACAGTTCATGCAGCTACTGTTTATTTCTCATGGTATATTCCACCTCTCTAATACAAAACTTGCACTTCACGACCGAACAACAATCCCCCGTATCTTGCCTCCACTCCAACCTGACCCATACGATCTTTTATTCCTGATACATGCTCAGTTCTTTCTCAGGCCAAGCCACCTTTTCCATCCCCTATTCCTTTTCTTCCCTTTTCAGAATATCCCCGCTTCCTTTCCACGCTCCTGTTCCACACCTACTCTTCCCCTTGCGCTTTATAAAATTGGAATTCTTCCTCGTTTCCTTCCCTTAATTTCCAGTTTTGTTTTTGTCCTCGAGTCACACCCCCTTCTTGCCCAAACAAAAGCCCCTGGTTTGCTTGTTCCTGCCCCTGATATGCCTCCCGCTGGGATCCACTCTGCCACCCTAATAGTAAGTGCCCAGGTGGGACGGCATGTGCGAGGCCGGGTGTCGGGCGTTCGGGTAGATGGCCCCTGTGGGGGAATTCCAGTAAGGGTTTGGCGTGGCAAAGAAGCCAGAGGAGGTGACGGGGAGGGCCTGGGGGTGTGGGGCAGCCACAAAGTTCATCTTCTGCTGGTGCGTGTGGTAGGAGCCCATGTAGGACAGGTCTGAGGGGTATTTGTACATGGAGGACTCAGGTGGGTGTGGCTGTAGGGCCTGGGCGATGCCATGGAAGTCGAACTTGTAGGCGTAGCGCTTGCCGTGCACCTTGGTCATGATGTTCTTATCGTAGTAGTAGCGTAGCGCGCGGCTCAGCTTGTCGTAGTTCATGTTGGGCTTGCTCTTCCTCTCGCCCCAGCGCCGCGCCACCTCGTCCGGGTCCGTCATCTTGAACTCGCCGTTGGTGCCCTCCCAGGTGATGCAGTTGGAGTTGGAGCTGTCGGACAGCAGCTCCAGGAGGAACTGCCAAAGCTGAATCTGGCCACTCCCTGATGGCGCCATGGAGGGAGGAGAGAGCCGGAGATTAGCCCCGCCGCTTCTCACAATGTCCTCTGACACTCAGCCAGAGGAACTTTAGTGTTCAATAACCTACTATATACCCCCCCAACAAAGGCCAAACACAGCAACCATGCTGAAACTGAAAAGAAGAGCTTTATGTTGTTTGACCGGTCACCCGTACGTGTTGCGGATTGGTGAATAATAGTGTACTTGTTAAATTCCCTAAGGTATTATGTCATGAGATAAAACAGAGCCTAAGAGACTTAGCTTTGGTCATAACTCAATTATGATAAAATGCGCCATTTTGGTGTTTTGCTTTTGTGTAGCAGTTCTGCTCTGTGATATCGAGTGTACAGAATAAAGCAAGTATATGTATCACTGCAGTTTGAAGCTGACTGTCCTATCCGACATCGCCCCTCCCTCTGGAAATTCTGCTCTTGGCTGCGGGGGTATGCCACTTGGATATGGGGCTTGTCATTCCTCCTAAATATGCTAGGAGTAAGTACAGCAAATGACAAAAGTTACTCATTCCTGAATGAGCAGTCTGGAATTATTTCTGTAAGCACCACTGCTGTTATAGGTGAGGTTAACTTGGTTGTTATTAACAGGTTGTAAAAATATCCCCCCTAAAAATAAAATTACAAGCATATTTTACAGTATGGAAACATTTCCGTAAAGTCATCCATCACTTCCTACTGCCGGAGTCAATATGCACACATTTATTTGTCATTTATATCTTTTTGACAAATATCTTTAGAAGGAGTCCCGTCCTCAGTAATAAGTACGCCTTGCTCCTCCCACTTCCTACTCACCCGGGTTTGCCAGTCGACTGCTCGTCGGGCCCAGAATTTGATACGGATCTATGAAAGAGACATAATTGGAGTTAAAACCCGAGGATTGTTCACTCAGAAGGCAAATGGAGGCGACACAAGTGCTACCTCACCCAGCTGTGATCTCGGTTCTTCAGTTTTGGTCACTATGGCCGGAGAGAGCTGGGATCCTGCAGAGGAAGAGACCGAAATCAGTCCTGCTCTCGCCAGATCGGGTCCAAAATAAAGACAAGCAACATGCATCCGTACCTTTTGAAGAAGACACAGCTTGGGCTGTCCAGCCTGACCGTCTTGCCGCTTCATATGCTAGATCTGTAGAAAGATCAATAGTATTTCATCAAAGGAAACGGCCCATTAACACTCTCTACCACTAGAGGGAGGCAGAGGCCTAGTTTTAATGTTTTGGTGTTTTTCTTTTTTTTTTGCAAGGAAGGTGGTTTGAGTTTGTTTTCTGCGGTGCACCTCAGTGTGACCGAGGACTGTTTTGGTAAAACGGGATTCAGTCTCGTGCCTTGGCCAAAAGCAGCTTTCGATCTTCTTGCGGCACGTGTGTCAGCTTCATGAACAACAATCCGGGCTCCTGTGCGTTTCAGCCGTTGTTTTGTTTTTGCCGAGCAAATAGCGGGAAATAAGTATGAGTAAATGTTTATGTTTTGGGATCACAGTCCCTTTGACCTACTGCTACTGGGTTCACTGGTGTTTACGGAAGCTGGAGTGGAACGAGACCCACCTGGCCGGGGGGGCACTCTAGACGAGGAGTCTGGATACGCGGAACTGTTGGGGAAGATGAAGCTGGCGCCTCCTGGCAAAAACACAGGCGGCTGTGACACCGCGACCGAACGCCGAACCTCAGCCAATTGAGGAGCCCCAGCACCCCCACCATTCGGAAAATCCCGCAGAAAACATCAGGCAAGCTAGCGAGGAGAACAATTCAAGCATCTATACACATAGACGTGCTAATTCCCTTCTCTGTGAATTCTCCACAATTTAACAAAGCATCAGGAAAACAGGCATGAAGCACAATCAGACAAAGTTAAATGAAAATGACGTCATGTGTTTATATCCATAGATGCACAGCTATACACCTATATGTATAGATGATACACAATACTGTGCAAAAGTCTTAACCTGCCAGAGAAAATGTTTAAGTTATTTTATGTTGGTGTAAAAGTATGCTGTCAAAGTGTTGTTAGCTATTCCAAAACCTTGCTGAAAATCACCCCAAAATACCATGCAGCAACAATCCGATATACCCAAGTAAGAAAAAAAATATATCATTATTGTCACTGCACTATGTATTTGTTGACTCAGCCACTAGTATATCATGTTTGCCAAATCAATGCATCGTCAAGGTGTTTAAGTTAATTATGTGAACTGGAGGTGATATTAGCATATACATGGAATAGCTGGGCTGTCCCTGACGAAGTGTTTGGGAACCAAAGCAGTGTTCTTCTAGTCATCCAAGAAGGTATCAGTAACATTTTGAAGAACAGAAGAAATTCTTGTTACTCTTTGTTTATTGTTCTGGTTCATTTGCATATATTCTAATCTTAAATGGCAAATATGCACTTACAACCCAGAGAATTAGCTTTAAACATTTTCATTGACGGTCTAAGACTTTTGCACAGTCCTTTCCATATAGCAGGTATATCTGTACGAGTATATAACAGTGCATGGATATAACAAGGTAAACAAACAGCTGTCACATAGTGACAGGGAGCAGGGCACAGGGCAGGGCACAGAGCAGGGCACAGGGGAAGGGCCGCAGCGTGTGCTTACCTGTGTTGCGCGCATGCATTAACCGCGGGGAGTTTTGTAACGCTTTGTCAACGTCATCCGAAGTCAAGTGAGGAAGTGGAGCTGAGAAAGAAAACAATGTTTTGAAAGGGGAAATCGACCGGAGAGGGCTGAAAATAGCCCAGTGATTGGCAAAGGCGGCCCGGTGCCAGTCACTGTACTGCATGCTGGCGGGTGGGCGCGTGGCGCGGTGGCTGCACACAGCCACGGACATGTGCGGGCGGGGGAGGGAGATAGCATGATACCAGCCAAGCAAAACACCAGCGAACCGCTGCTGCCCCCCCCCCTCGTTAAAAATCTATTTGACAGAAGGAACGAAAGAGCAAAGGAGGGATAAAAAGGCTGCTCTTGCAGGCCTCTGCCCCTCTGGCCAGGGGCGACTTCCGGATCATTCCGCCGGAGCCCGAAGCACAGCACTTCGCCATTTGCGCTGCATGCCTTCGCTCGCCGTGGAGTCGCCAGCCTCATATTCACGTATGCAGTTTTTATGACGGCTTTCAATCGATTCATCACAAGATGGATGCTACAGACCTTTGTCAAAATGGAACATGTGAATCATTTCAACCCATCTATTTACCCTCTTCAGGGTCAAAGAGCCCAATCCCAAGACACCCCAGACAGCAAGCCAACCCCGAGGCATGAGACACACCCCCCCCTGGGGCTGCCCGCCACTCGATTTCACTGCTTAATGCTAAACTGAATATCAACCAATACTAAATTCCTATTCATTTTTGGCTTAATATGACAAACATTCTAAACAGTTGGGGACACTAACCACTTTTAACCCTTAGGGGAAACCATAAGGTATAACACTACAATACTGTATTACACTACAATAGTTTATAACATTACAATAGTGTGTAACACCAGGTTCAAGACAAAAATCTGGGAGACAGACATTTACCTGTAAAACCCAGCAAACACAAACATTATTCTTTCTGGTCAAAACTTAAATTAAGACTTAATTAAGATTTTGAGCACTGATTTTATTCTCTGCAAGCAAGGAATGCTGAGTGACTTCTTACACGCCCTGAAACCGCGGCCCAGACTGATGGACTTCTGTGTAATGAGCTGCCCTTGTACCAGTTAAAAGAAAAACTACAAGATGCAACTCTTATTGTCCCTATTCTCTTCTCCAGCACTTCCACCCCCTGGTGGATAAAAAGCTACAAAATGGAGAAGACCTGTGCTGAAGTAGTAGGGGCTTTGCTGCAAGAAGGAAAATCTTACTACCTTTAGTTAGTGGCGACTCTTGTGCATTTAAGTGCAAACGCTTAAGTTTAAAAATAACCCTAAAACCTAGGTGACTCATTGGCGGGAATTGAATTTCTGTAGACCTCCAGTGAAGTCAAACAGGCATGTTGCAAAGTGGTGTAAATAGCTCCTTATAATATACCACATGCAATGCAGCCTTTGACCATCAGGGGCAGAAGCTGAATGAGAGCAGAGAGTAATAACTGAAAGTTATGGCCCAGCGTAGAAAAGGGGAATAGCAGCATGCAGATCCTACTACTGTTAAAGACCTCTGAATTGGCAGAGGTAAAGGGAGCCTGCAAGGCCTGGAGATGGGCTGCGTTCCGATGGATATGAGTGGAAGCCTATGTCTTTGCTGCAAAGTTGTCGGCTGGTCTGCTGTGAACAATGAAAAGCAAATGGAGGTGACTCACTCTCTCTGAGGTAGTGCAGGTGTGAGAGGAGGATGTCGGCGTTGTAGCTGGGGGTGAGCCGCTGGAAGTCCTCCTTACTCATCTTGCAGAGCTCCTTGCCGTCAATGTTTTGGAACAAGGATAAGTCCACGTCCATGAGGGCGTATTCCTTGACGGCCCACTCCAGCCACTGGCGGACATGCTCTGTCGTCCACAAGGTGGGGTCTGTGGGCCAAAACATGCTCCCATAAACACGTCTGAGAAGCTGCATGGCGGAGACAGACCCAATGACATCTCAATAACGGGGCCCATCTACAAAATTATGGTAACATAGCAATCACTGCAAAATATGACTATATTTTTGTATCTTTGCACCTTTCTAAAAAACTGCATATGTTTTGTACTAAGGGGGCGGCATGGTGATGCAGTGGTTAACACTGTTGCCTCACACCTCTGGGACCCAGGTTCTGGTCTCCGCCTGGTTTCCTGTGTGTGGAGTTTGCATGTTCTCCCCGTGTCGGCGTGGGGTTTCCTCCAGGTACTCCGGTTTCCCCCCACAGTCCAAAAACATGCTGAGGCTGATTGGAGTTGCCATATTGCCCCTAGGTG
The DNA here is from genome assembly GCA_019775955.2 of Pollimyrus isidori. NCBI lineage: Eukaryota > Metazoa > Chordata > Actinopteri > Osteoglossiformes > Mormyridae > Pollimyrus > Pollimyrus isidori. Next base: position 17,623,010 of record JABFDZ020000109.1, on the reverse strand, counting down.
TGCATGTGTGAGTGACTGGTGTGTGGGTATGCCCTGCGATGGGCTGGCCCCCCCATCCAGGGTTGTTCCCTGCCTCATGCCCGTTACTTCCGGGATAGGCTCCGGACCCCCCGCGACCCAGTAGGATAAGCGGGTTGGAAGATGGATGGATGGATGGATGTTTTGTAATAAATGTAGTATTAGTCAGTAAAACATTTTTCTGAAAAAAAAATGACCAAATGCATCATACTGTACAACAGCCAATGTGGGACCAGAGCGACAAAAATCGTCAGGGACCCAACCCACCCCAATAACTCTCTGTTTTGCCTGCTGAACCCCAGGTCATAAGGCTCCTAAACCAGGACAAGGCTCAGTGCCTCTAGGTGCTGCTTCACTCTGTCCTAATCATTGGCACGTACCTCAGGCCTCTTGCTCATTGAACTTATATTGCACAGCTAAATACATCCTACCTATTATAGATTATGTACAGTCAAACATTCATATATTTTTATATCTTATATTATTATTTTCCCTTATTTTTTCTCTATATTTTGTTATCATGCACAGCTGCTCAGAGTGACCAGGGTCACATTCCACTACAGGTTGTATGTGTACAGCTGTGTAGGTGACGAATAAACCTCTCGAATCTTGAAATGCTGTAAGAAGCCAGCAAACGTACAAAAGATACACAAACTAGAATTGGGAGGGTTTAAAAATACAACCTGACAGTTATGAAAGTACAACAGACAGTTTGTGAGCCAATTAAACCACATTGCTTAACAGTACTGCGTGATAATTGCCAGTGGTGATAGAAGAAGCATCGTCGATTGCAGGGTAGGAAGGGGAGTGGCAATGTTAGTGTGAAGTGAGACAGGGAATCAATTTCACCATTGCTTTTTATAATAGATGGAACAGCCAAGCAGAATGGGAAATCTCAATGGGTTAAACCAAGACGGCCTGTGATGGGCAAGAGGCCTGAATAAATACCGCACTCTGCAAACTTATTCTGCGCTGAGGCGTTTGCCGGAATGGTAGTGTGGAGGTGTGTGAAATGAAAATTCATGGCATTAAAATGCACAGGACACATATCCACATAATGCATCCTGAGGTCAGGGCAGAATGGGTGAGCCCTGCCCAGCCTCTCCCAGCAGCAGGAAGAGCGCAGATCAGATGGCTGTCAGATGCAGCTCCATTGCAGGAAGCATAGGCTTCCACAGGCATGTGCTTCTCGTGCAGCACTTACTTTTTTTGCATTCAGTGCTTTCAGTGACAGCAGTTCGTGATTTTTTTGCCTTTCGATTCAATTGTTTTGGTTGCTGCAATAACTATTTTTCTTTCTTCAAATTCAGTGAGTTTGTTTGTAGCAGTGATTTTTGTTTTTGCATACAATGATTACATTTGCAACAGTCCGTGGTTCTATTTTTTTTTTTGCATTTAGTGATTTTTGTTGCAACAATGATGTTTGTTTTGCTTTCAATGAATTTGGTTGTACAATAGCAGTCAGTGACTGTTCTTGCATCCAATAATTTCAGTTTCAGTTACATTTTGTAAATTGTGACTGTTTGTAACAAGGCATTCTGTGGTTCACTTTTTGTTTTACCACTCAGTGGTTGGTGTTGTACCATTCAGTGATTTTCATTTTACCAATTAGTTTTGTTTTTTGCATTCAGTCATTTGTGTCTTAACATACAATGTATCCTGTTGGTGCGTTTGTTAGTTTCTGTTGTAGTTGAATGGTTCATTTTTCAGTATTCTATCTAATTTTGCAAGAGCAGGGACTGAAATATAAATCAATGCTCTGGGTTTGTGCTAAAAATACCCCGTTAATGAAAATATATACGTAAAGCCATTGTGCTACAGTACATAAAGTACATAAACACCTTCTAAAGCAACACAGTAGCTCAGTGTATAAAGTACAATGAAGTGGCTACAGAGAACCATAAAGTCCTATAACAGCAGAAACTGAACGCTTCTATTCGACCTCCAACTTAAATTCCAGGGAACTCTGCTCCTATTGTCCTGTTTTAATGCCCAGCAAAAACAGGATGTTCTTAGCATCATTCGTCATTGTCCTTGTCAGCTTCAGTTGAAAAGGAAGTTGCACTATGAGACAGAAACTATTACCCAACTCCACAACTGAGTAAGAAAGATAGCAAGCTACCATGCATAGCTATACCAGGTTTCATTTGATATTCAGCCTAATGGCAGAGCTGGTATGGATAAAAAGTGCAGAGCGGAATGGCTTAATAATGGCGAACATATGCATACAATTGGAATCTCTGCTCCTTTATTTTCCAGGTGACTCAAGTGAGGTCTTTTCAACCCCCTTTACCAGGCAGTTCCAAGATCTCACTCTAGGTGTGTGACTCTGGTTGAGTGTTGATAAGAAAGTCTATCTCCCACTTGGCAGACAGTTAGGAGCCAAACCCAGCCCCCTCCTGGAAGTCCTCCATAGGAAACCGTCTAGACGAGAAGCAGCACATGCTAAGCCAGGCCGCGAAATGCCGCAGCTTTGCCGATCAGAGGGAGGTGACCCCCAGACACTTGGATGTGGAGGTGTGCCATATGAAATCAGGCCATTAAATCACATTAAATCCACGCATGCCGCAGGCGTGTGATCACTGGCCAGGCTGCAGTCGCCGGCCCCAAAACGTAATGAGGCAACGTGGCAGTATGACTGCTTGGCTGACTCAGCAGCACCTGACAGGAAAGGTACCTGCGGGCACGATGACCCGGCGCTCGTTGGTCGTCATGTTAGGGGGCGGGACGTGCTTGTCCTCCATGTAGCCACTGTAGGTCATGGGGGCGCCGTCAGTAGGCTTCCCAGCCTTCCCCACCCCACAGTCGTCCGGGGAGGTCCTGCAGAAAAACAGGAGACGTGACCTGGGCTCAAGGGCGACTAGGGTCACAGCAAATGCAACAACAACCGCTACAACAATGCAAGCGACTCGTGCTGAGATTGCCTTCACTATACATACTCTTCCAGAAACTGGCAATATATTTCAAAAATACGTAATACGTAAATAAGAAATTCATATGCAACAAGCTGTCTTCAATTATTTTGTTACAAATGATAGATAGATAGATAGATAATGTTATCAATCCTACAGGAAATTGCAGGTTTACATTAGCACAACATACTTTTAGAGATTAAGAAAAACATTTAGACATTAATAGAAGGTAATGATACATTAAAAAACGACTATAAACAGTGCAAGGAATGTCAGGGGAAGTATTGCACGGAATTCTACAGTAATTGCTCAGAAGTAAACAGTACTGCACAGTAGGCTGGACGGTGTTGTACCACCAGCCTCCTTGTCAGATGACACATGGCGGCTTTCTGCACTTGGCGCCCCCCCCACCCCCCACGAAACTTCCGTTTCATCACCGGTTTCAGAAAAAAACTCAGATTTTGTTTATGTACATGACACATTCTGAAAGTGAATCTTGAAACACACAGACAATCTCCCTACGGTGTTTTTCATTCATGTAAGAAAAGCCACATGAAACGATGAACATGTCAATTAAAAATAAGAAAGGAAAAGTATACCGGGGGCATATATCCCATGGATGACCTGGTATACGTTTATCAAGCTCCCTCTATCTCTGCCCGAGAATCCCCGTAGGCGGGGTTGCCAGATGTTGTGGATTATGCTTGGAATGTTCCATACATGCATATCATTCTATCATGGCCAAGATATGAACAATTTGGACTTTTTATTATTAGGACCAAACCCATGTGTCAAAAAGCCTTTTGTTTTTCCTGGAGGAGAGCAAACAGTTGCTGGTTTAGCCATTAACCGACAAGCCCGGACCGTTTAGCGTGTCGTTCCTTTCAGATAGCTACCTCCCACCTGCAAATAATGCAGCATTAACGATCACTTTAACTACACATCTGGACAGCGGAAGATTTACAGAACATGGAGGCGGTGACTAATTTGAATTCAGTTTTTCTGATCCAGCTCTGGGAATGAGGGAAAGTTCATGTGAGACCCCTTTCACGTTGCTGACTCTGGTTTATGTAGTTGTTCTGACTGCTACAGTTTGGACTGAAACACGCTGCTTTTTCACTTGGCAGCGAAGACCATCTTCCCAAAGGAGGCTCACGTTACGTAGCTCCATAAATGTTTGCGACTGTGTGCTAGCAACTATAAACACTTGCCACCAGGTATAAGACTAAGGCCCAATTTTTCTCAGGCCTGCTCTTATAATTATAGAGTAATTACAGAAGAAGTTACACAAACGACAAACAAAAATCACCATTGCTACAGGAAACCGAGGTGTAAAAGTGTCTCAGACAGCATAGCGTTTATGCTAACGATGTAGCCTTGGAGTTGTAAGTCCCATGGGACCGAACCTATAGGCCCAGTTTGCAACGACAGAGTAATAAACTTGTGAGATTTAGTGCCTCAACCTGTCCTGCCAGAAATATAAAATCTGGTATCCATTATTAGAACAATATGTTTTGATGACGGCCCACCGTAACACTAGTCAGAGATATCTTTGACCTCCACACGGCAGCGTAAGGCTTCATCACAGTAGATGTGGCTCCTGTGAAAGTAAGGCACGTGCCTGGAGCACTTGCCATCCCTGTTAATATGCCCCCCCCCCCCGGCCCGTATTTCAGGTGTGGAACAAGAACCAGAAACAAAGTGGCAGAGTGATTTCCCCATCGGAGCCCTAAGCAAGACCCTAACCTCAGTACCTCCAGGGACAACCTGACCCCACTTCCTCAAACAATATACATCACTTTATATAACAGAATTTCCTAAATGAATAGTATGGCAAAATGAGTGAATAATATAGCAAAAATGAAGATTTCTGATATAGTTTTAATGGAGCTGAAGGAGTTTGAATAGAGGATCACTAACAGAACATTATCAACCTGGTATTTCAGGGAGAGCAAAAGCTCAGCCGCTGAGCGGGGACCTCCCAACTCCGGGAGGATAATGAGCTGAACAGCAGCGGCATGGAGGGAGGGAGGGAGAAGCAATACCGGGACTGTAGAGGAAGAGTGGAATGGCAGGCTGAGGACTCACAAAGGTGCCGCTTGTGAAATAGTGTGGCTACAAAAAGAAAAAAAACACTAACGCTAACCCTTTCTGCACTTCTATCATAACCGTGAAACCAAATCTACTTACTGCGCCTTCCGGTTCATTCAGTTCCATTGGCCATTTGCACAAGTGTATTTTTAAACCGTATTTTCAACTGCAGTTTCTGTCATTTGTCCAGATGTCATGTTTAAATGTCCCAGCTATTTGTATTGTATTATATTTATTGCTGTTTCTTTTTCATCAATAAGGATAAAATTTCCTCTCAGTGTATGATCACATAACTGAAAATGACTGTAGATAGACTGACTTGACTCTGACTTAACATAAGAACATTAGAACTATACAAATAAGAGGAGGCCATTCGGCCCATCAACCTATCAGCTTACCTATCAGCTCAGAGTTGTTAAAATCTTATCTAGCTCTGATTTAAAGGAACCCAAGGATTCAGCTTGCAGCACGCTATCAGGAAGACTATTCCATACTCTAACTACACGCTGTGTAAAGAAGTGCTTCGTTAAATCCAGTTTGAAATGTCCTCCCGCTAATTTCCACCTATGGCCATGAGTTCTTGTATTAGAACTGCTGAAGTAACTATTTGGATGAACAGCATCCAAACCTGTTAGAATCTTATAGACCTGTATCATGTCCCCCCTCAGTCTCCTTTGCTTGAGGCTGAA
>JABFDZ020000109.1:17581832-17597253 GCA_019775955.2 Pollimyrus isidori | reverse complement strand
CAACATTACAGTAACAAACAATAAATAAACCACTAACTTACATGTACTATTAGAGCATTTATGTCATTTATTTAAACCCTATTTTACCAGGCAAATGAACTGAAAACCAGTTCTCACCACTTTATGTGATATTCGGGAGAAATACGCATTGGAACTGCGTGAGATATAAACGTTATGCGTGTAATAAGGGCAAAGGTGTATCGTCATGGAGATGGGTCCAGTTTGTGCAGCCAGGGAGAGGTCACAATGCATCTAGCCGTAATGCATTGCGTCAGGATCAGAATGTGTTGCTTTAAGCTAGCACTGTAAGCAAGTCGATTGCACCCAATGACCAGACTGGGGACTGAAACGCGGACTTAATACAGAGGACTAATGACAATAACCAGAAACAGCTGATCACATGGGGATCCCACGGTAGGTTAACAAGGGGGCGTGACACACGGAAGCAGCGGACGATCGGGGCAGGACAGGGGTAATGTTGGGACAAGATCTTTATCATTTTGGAAGCCATTAAGAAAAAAAATGCTCTTCTTGTTTGAACCTGTTCATTTTGTGATTAAATCCTTACAAAACATATTTAGGTGTAATTTTTGGGGGCCAGGAAATAATTAATTGGTTTTCCATTATTTATTATGGGAAAAATTCAATTGGAACTCAAACTTTTTAGAATTTGATCCGGATTCGAATAATTAAACGTATTTTAATTAAACGTATCAATGGTTTATTATTGATATTAAAATAATTTATAAGAAATCTTTGTTTTTAAATGTATTTTATTATATGATAATCACTGTTACTGTATATCACTGTCTAAATGTATTTTAAGTATATGTACTCAGCTTGTGTAAACATGCACGATGCTATCACAGCAAATGCGAGGCTGAGACTGAAGCTTTATCCTTTGTTTCTGCAGAGAGACGTGCCACGTGACTCATTTCCCTGCACGTACAAGTTGTCTTAGATCGGTGTTCACGGTTTGACTTCTGAGATTCAGATCAAGCTCTAGGTAATTTTTTTTCGAACTGGTTGTTTCGACTTTTAAGAAATTCGAGTTCTAATAAATTTGAGAATTGAGGTACCACTGTATTATAAGAACAGTAGTTCTTATAATAGTAACATGAATGTTTCCATACACTGGGAAAACTACACATTTTATACAATTAAAGTATTATGCACTTTATTGGGGTAGAAATGTCACTTGTTTACTATGAGCAATTTCTGGGTAGTCATAAGCTATTCCTCACAAATTCCAAAAACCACCAGACCATGTTAGTAATGGTGACGTATCCCTCAAACATTAGATGTGGGAGGGTCTTCCATCAGTGCCACCCCTCCCAGTTTTCCACCACAAGTCTTAGAATCCACATCTTGCTAATTCTCAAAGTTGCCTAGGATGCCGATAGGTCCTGCCTGCAGCGTTGTTGACAATAGGGAGCACCTCTGAGGCCAGAGTGGGCTAAGCAAAGGTGATTTCCGATGGGAAAGCCAAGCAGGCTGGGACCTTATCGATGCCATCACCTTAGGCTCACCATATGGCTTCTATACCAAAATGGGGAACTTCTTGAAATGCCAAACACCTGAAAATCACACTTGTAGCTGTTTTTGCTGTCTGAGAACACTAAAGGACTACTCTGAATGAGCCAAGAAGTGAGCTACCATCCAAAGCAGAGCGAAGGCTGCCCGCATTGCACAATAGCATCTGCCCCCTGGCGATGCATGAAACAAGAAAGTAACGAGAAACCCAGCCACTTGGTTGCAGCCCTGAGGGCCCTGGTACTACACAGCAAATTCCCCCCTCACACCCTGGCCCCCACCCTGGTCTTCTTCAGGCCTGTGTCATTTCCTCCTGGCTTCTGGAAGAAACCTTCCCTGTGACACTCTGCTCTGGAATTCATTTGACGTCGGAGGCAGCCCTAATTAATTCTGGAGGGGGGCATGATCCACACCACATCAATGTCTGTATATGTGCCATTTCACCTCAAATGATTGCAAGAATTTAGGATTGAACAAGTATATAAATGACAACTAGCTTTTGCACAGAGACATCTTCACCTACAAAGGCTAGCTAAAGCACAAATCAGAACTTAGACTACCTGTATAGAATACCAAGTTTGCATTTCGGCACCTCAAGGATGAGCCGATCAGATCCCACTTCCACTTTATCTTTGGTAAGTGTGCATGTTCTCCGCATATCACATGGACTTCCTCTGGATAATCTAGTTTTCTACCATTAAGCTAATTGGCCTGCAAACTGCCCATAGCGTCCCAATCCGTATGTGCGTGTATCTGCTTGACAATGTATGGGCATCGCGTCCAAGGTATACACCGGCCTTATGCCCTGCACTGCCTGGGATAGGCTCCAGGCTGTCCTGTGACCCTGTCCAGGATAAGCAAATTCATGATTTATGGAAAAAGGGGACTGAAATTCCCAGCTGGAAAGAAGGCTGTGAGGTTCTTACTTCTTACTCACTCTGGTCGGTCCTACACAGTCCAGTCCAGTTAGAATCATGTCCCCCGGTAGACATGGGTGATCTTCACAGAGAGTCCCTCACCCTGTCACCTGCCTGAGGGACAAGCAAAGACAAGAGATACGGCATCAGTCAGGCTGCAAATGGCAATACGCTCTCCGCAATACTGGAGCAGTTGAGACTGCTGATTGAGTTTGGGTGGGAGGTAGCGTGGTAGCTTTTCTTTGCCAGATGTGGCCCAGGTCAGGGGGGTGCGAGGAGCTCAAGGAGAACAAGGAGGCACATTTGAGTCCCCACAAGCAGTATTTACCATTGGAAGTAGAGCCTGACACTCGCTCGGCATTTAAAAAAATAGGCCACACAGTCACGCCTTATTATTGTTTGCAAATGGCAGTCCGTGAATTTAATTCCACCTATTATACACCCAACTTTGGTTAACCGTTCCAGCCTCGAGATAAGCAGGTCTCCAATACCGACTGTACCTCCCGTAAAAACCCCCCATCTGGAAACCATCAGCATGCAGACAGTGGCCCGTGGCAAGCGCGAGCTGGGTGTAATTACTCACACAAGCATGTTAATCGCGGCCCGGCACAGACACGGCGGACATGTTGTTTATTATTTATGCTTCGTTAAGCGTTGCGAGCCTGTGATCGTTGCGGGTCACTGCTCCTCTACCGAGGAGACACGCGGTCACAAGGCAGCCACAGTGCCGCAAACGCCGCCCGCGGCAACACCCATGAATAATTACGCCAAAATTATACTTCATAAAAACAGTGCAAACTGTCCCAGTGTGTTTTTTTCTCATTCTCTGCCCAAATGGCACTGTTCTTTCCAACAGTAACCAGTACAAGGATTAGCGAAGGTGGGCGTCCCTCCGGCAAGGCCAGATGACGTCATGCTATGATGTCACGGACACTTGGCTGGTCCGTCGGGCCTCCCACTCACTTGGAACCTTTTGCCTTGTTGCTTGGCACCCGAAACTGATGCCACCGCCAGAGTGTGCATAAAGCTCGGTGCACGAGTACGTGGCACACACTGCGGCCGCTACTGGCATATGCTACGAAAGCACTTTAACGGCAGACTTGTATACGCAAAGTACATATCAGCTGTGGTACTCAGAGCATTGCCTGTCAGCGTGTATTCTGACGTTTGTGTTCGACATAGGGGGGCCGATTCATGATTGGTGTGAACCTCTCGATGTACAGACAATGTCGATCTACTTTCAGAAATTTGACGCAACCTGGCCACCTGCGAAACAGACAGACGTTTCCAATTGTTGCGCCATTGTGAAAGTAACCGCAATGAAATACTCTTTGTGTGCAAGTGTAATTTTGAGAGTGTTCGCTTCCTGCCCCGGAGATGAAAGATCCCACACTTTGCTTCCTTTGCGTCCAAGAACCAATGTTCTGCCCACAATAATTAGAGCCTCACGGACAATCCGCCAATTGCTGTTCATTCGGCTCCCAGATATTTCAGAGAGAGAACTGGGAAAATGCCTCTTTGGGGGTAGGGTCCTCTATAGTGACCACCCCTCAGCCACCCTCCTTCTCGGTCGCTGCTCCCACCATCGCGCCAGAAGGTGTGGAGTGATTGACAGGCTCCATGAGGAACTTATGTGGAAGCAGTGCTGCAGAAATGGCATGTAATTTCAGGCCAGGGGTTATAATTACGCCTTGTTTTCTTTACCAAAATAAAACTTTCCAGAGAAAAACAGTGAGGGGCTCAAAAAAGTGGCGGATGACATCACAGTATAATATTGTAGAGAATGACTGAATGTTTGTTTTAAAAAACAAAAAAACACGACAATCAGACCCTTTAAAAAAACACTTAAGATGTAGAGAAACTATGCGAGAGACTGTAAACAGATTTATCAGCACTTAATCACACGCCTCTTTCTCCCATTTAATCGTATTCTTACTGCATTAAAATTACTCATGGACTGAACCATGAAACCCCTCTTTTTACAGTTATATAATTACGTCATCCACATAAATGATATTAGTGATGCAATAATCAGGATATTAAAACCACATATTTCACTACTTTAAAAAATGCCGGTTGAATCCATGGGGTCATTTCACCTTAGATGAGGAGAGGTAGACACTTTTTGACAATAAACTCCAGCCTTCCACTCGAGTATTAAAAAGGACTACACACCCTGAAAAACGCGAAACTGGATCGGTTTCGCTCCACGTAGAGCTGATCGCGACGGCTGTCATGTGTATCTAATTAACATTTCTATCTTTTATATCTCATACATGGGGCAGTACCTCACACAATACCGGCTCAGTCTGACTGTGTTGACTATAACGGAAGCAAAAATAAAAAAGGAGGGAGATGGTTTTAAAAGTAAGTCCTTTTTGAAGCGCCCAGGGAATATCGGGATGTAGATTTAGTGGGCAATAAAGGTAACTAGATGGAGCTGTCCCTTAACGTCCATATTGTATTTATAAAGACTGTAGGGAAACGGTCAAAAGGGTGGTCTTATGCATCCCGCTGTAACTACTCTACTTAGCATATTTTCGGCAAATTAAGCGCACATGCCACATGGCGGCGGGAAAACGAGCGAATCGCGGTCCCTTGAATGGCTGGCAAACCTTGACTAGGCGCTGCCATCACCCGTTGCGTTTCCATAAAAAGATGTACCCTGCTTGCTTGTATTAAAACGTGCTTATAGTGCTGAATATAAGTGGGAAATTAACTTTATATCTTTCAAGCGCGTGTTTTGTGCAGTGCATTATGGGTGTGTGCCACTGACAACCTGAGCCGACGTCAATAATAAAAAAAATTGTATTGTTATATTTTAAAAGGGGCAGAAAAGTTGTGGTTAATCTTTGATTGTACTTTGACGTCCAAGTGTTTTCATTGAGGGATGATTGCTTTTAACACTTCACATTATTACTTTTTAATCCAATATCTTAAATGTGACAGAAGGGGAATTTAAAGATCTTACTCGATCTCTTAGTTTTCATTATTTAAAAAAATACTTTTTATACAGCAGTTTGGCTATAGATCTGGATCAGGTTCTCATTTCTTTAAAAAGTTATTAAGTGTAAATATAATATCTCCCCTAAATGTTTTTTTTACTCTAATTCTATGAACATCTATCAGAATACTCTTTTTACAGTTTACACTGGTGAAAAAACAAAAAAAATCAGAAGATCTGTGAGTAAACATAAACAGCTTGAGTGCCTTTGCACCCTTTGCGAGTGTAAGAGCTGAGTTTGATCTGGCATGTTCTGGGCGGATTCGCGTCTTTACACATAACATTCAAAGCCACCTCATACTTGTGGCTTGGCTGGCTGCTGTGGGCCGCTGCACATATACTGTAGGTTAAAAACCATTCGGAATCCTCTCTACCAGCCACTATTCGTAACATAAGTGCTCTTTTTACCCTCAACCAAAGAAAGCCTTTGCCAATGGTGTTTTCTGCCTTTTGTAGAAGTAGTTTTAGTGAAATTAGTTGGCGTGAAATCGGACTGTCAGCAGAGGTAACCGCTAAGGCTGTAGAAGGAGGCGAGCATTGAAATAGACCATGATGTACTAACACCTAAACAATCATTTAAAGCAGCTGGAGAGGCCATGAACCAAGTAAAACCCCAGTTACACGGTGTGTCCCTGGAATGTACGCTGGAGAGGGGGAAATTGAAGGTTTTCTCAGCCATCCTTATAAAAAGATAACTAACTAACATCCCGAACATGAGCTTACACTCTGAATGCAGCCCAATAGTAGCGTTTGGGCCCAGAGGAGAATAACAAATTGTTTAGACTTCATGGAAAGTTCCCATAATAAGATTAGTGTTTTTCAGACTCCACCAGTGCATTCTGTGACTTGGAAAAAAAAATCGTCACTATTATAAAAAAAGAAAGAAAGAACAAACAGAATATAGCACAAAAAAAATGCACAGCTATTAAATTCAAGATTAGGATCATGTCATACACTGGATTACAACTTCACAGGTTCATGAATAATGATTTAAATAATATGGATTGATATTTACTGCAGAAAATAAGTCTTATCTTCCAGCACAAGTGCAAAAAGTGAAAGATAATTTCACAAATTATATTTTACCTGTTGCTGGAGACAGTGAGTGACCGCATATTCAATAAAATAATCTGTGTTGAGGAATAATGTTGTCATGGAAGTTTGCACAAAGCAAAATAATATCTGATCTTTTGTCGGCTGCCCATTAACCACTGAAAGTCCAATAAAAATCATGGTGGAGTCCAGAAGACCGACTGCTAACTTTCATTAGCTGCGTGTCAAAATAGAGTTTAAGAGTATTGCAAGCCGACTATACCACCGATACAAATTCAGTGCGGCCTCCCCGCGGCACACTTATTTTGCACGGTGAAACAAGAACTATTTGGCCGCCTTTGGTTTTCACGGATGCAGGTTTCTGGCACTGCTGTCAAATTTCTGTTCGCTCCTACCAACGGAGACCCAACGGAGACAGGCTGAACAGACACGCCAAGCTCTCGATGGTTGGCTTCTGCTTGGCTTAGAGAGTCCGTGCTAACATGAAGAGCGGGAACTGAAGATGGATAATAAAATGACTCCATATGAGGGACCCCCTGTCGAGGAGAGAAATGATTATCTCCACCTGGTATCCATTTCCCACCAGCTCTAAGAGTTTCTCAGTTCTGTCCGGACCGCAGAGCCCACGTCACACCGGATCTGCGCCACGCTCCCTGTTCCCCGGGCACCTCTGTAATCTCATCCCTGTTTTCCGGCTCCTCACCCACGTTCCCCGTCTTCTTTAAGTGTCACCCTCTCCCGATGCCGACTGTGGCACTGAGATGAGTTTTACATGCAATCACAGTTCACATCAAGCTTTAGTTCTACATTTAGTTCTTCATAGAGCAGACATTTCTGTTAAAAATGTTGCGAGAGTCAAGGTGAGAGAGCAGCCAGTCCCTGGAAGAGTTGGGGTTAAGGGGCATTGGTGACATCACTCTACTAACCCTGGGATTTTGACCAGAGAGCTAATCTGCTGAGCCAAACACTGTTGGCAACATCTCACTGGGAACCATGGGATTTGAACCTGCGATTTTCAGATCAGAAGTACAGATCTGAGTTGTTACCCTCAGAGCCTCAATTTAAGTCTGGTATACACATCATGTTAATGTCTCTGCAGTCGTTACAGTACATGGGTCCAGTGAAGCAGGTGATGCTGTATGGGCTGCTGAATGCTTTTCACAGATGGGCTGAGTGGATGGGTAAACACATGTATCTGATCCCACTTAACGACCCTGCTGCGGAAATGTAAGACAGCTGGACACCTGACAGTTACCTGGAACCAGCCGGGCAAGCATTCCCAGCACCAACACACTGAGCACCGACATGTTAATCACCCGCACGCTTGTTTTCCTTCACAGACTTTGACTCTGAAGAAAACTCCGGAAATCTTCTGCGTTACCCCATCTATTGATATTAACGTTGAGCACTTTCTAACCCCCCGGTTTTGTGACCATCCCACACTATGGGCAACCCCTCCCCCCAACCCAGCCCTTTGATTTTTCCGACATTAAATCATTCTAACGGCACTGAGGATTGTGGGTAACCAGCCCGAGTTGGGTTGGTGACAATTGACTTACAACATTTAATTGCAAATGCATCTGAAACATCATTCATGTATATCTACCCATGGAGGCGGATTTGCAGATTAAGACGATGTCGACACCCTTCAGACTCTGGACACACCAGCAGAATGATGGCTGACCCAACACACTAAGTGCATAAACATCTGAGGAACGTAACTGCTCATACTCCTGAGTGTAACTGCTCATACTCCTGAGTGTAACTGCTCATTCTCCTTTGCGAATTCACCTCGGGCTCAAGCCAAGATGTCGATACGCAAGATATTGTGTCTCCAAGTGCTCGAGCATCACATACAGAATGCACACCAGTGTATAAAAACAAGCTAAAATAAGCTGTCAAATGCCTATGAGAAGTCAGCTTGAAATAAAGGCCTATCGTTATTCTGAGTACCAACACACTGAGCACAGACACGTTAAGCACCCACACGCTGAGCACCAGTATGCTGCAGACCGAGACTCTGAACAAGACACTGAGCACCGACATGCTGAGCAACAATGTGCTGAACACTGACACTCTGGGTGCCAAGATGCAAAGCTTTGACACACTAAGCACTGACACACTGAGCACTGACATACTAAGCATCAACAAGCTAAGCGCTGACACACTGAGCACCAATGTGCTGAACACCAACATGTTACGTACTGACATTTTGAGCTCCAACATGCTCAGCACTGACATGTCAAACACCAACACGCTGAGCACCGACATGCTCAGTACTGACATGAGAACTGGGAACCAGGAATGAGCAACCAACACATCCTGTCTGCTGACTCACAAGCGGGCGCCCCGGCTGAGATGCAAGATCAACCCTGAGGCAGCTACGCCTCTTGCCCAGGGTGAGGGGGCCAAGACGACCCGGCGGCCCCAAGGCTAACGTGACCAGCGGTAAAATAATTGTATCACAGAGGGCAGTGGGTGCTCAAGCTACCCTTTCATGTGACTCTCTACGGCACTGCGTGGCGATGCTGAAGTCAGGGGCCATTTTAGGGGCCCCCTCTGTGAGTGTGGTAGCAATCAGCAAGGACGATCCAGCGGACAGGAAGTCTAAAATTAGCTTTTACTACCTATAACAGAAGATTTACGGGATAGTTTAATTTGCAGTCTTGCGGCTGAGAATCTGCAGCTCACGGAAGGAAAAGAAGCCTCTGTCCCAGGTTCACGCGGCCTCTGTCGGTGGGAAGGAATCGTCGTGAACCAGGCGTGCACACACACACACACACACACACACACGCACTCACACTGAAACGTACATAGAGACACACACGGTTTGAATTACCCAGCCAGGCCCCAGTTCCCAGCAGGCCGAGCCCAGGGGTTTACCACCTCATTCCATCCCGCTCATACAGCCAGTCCCCGTCTTTACTGCCGTCTGCAGCCGCTCTTCGCGTTTTATACAGTAGCTGTCAGCGTTATAATATGTCAGACCCGGTTCCTGGGGATTCGCTGCTGAGGGCCGGGGGCTGTTGAACAGCCACCCGTCTCCCCACCGATGTGGAGTCCAAGCTTCCCTGGACCTGGACGCCATGTGAGTGATCCATCATCATGTCTATTGAATCATTCTTTTTCCTTAATAATACCGTTGAATTTCTTTACGATGTGATTTTCTGCAAGTGCCTTGACTTTATTGAGCCGATGGCCTAATCTGACTGGCAATCTGCATCCACAATACTCCTGTGCGTGTCTGACGCATAGCAGAAGCCTTCAGGCCATGCCAGGCAGGCGAGGGTTAAATGAGGATGGCCGTTCTGCGTCGTCCGGCTGGCAGGTCCAGTGCTCTGACCGCTGGCCACAAGAGAGTCACATGTCACCCCTGAGTGCAGAGAACCTCAGATTCCTTTGTTTTCCTTCACAGACTTTTACTCTAAAGAAAACTCCGGAAATCTTCTGCGTTACCCCATCTATTGATATTAACGTTGAGCACTTTCTAACCCCCCGGTTTTGTGACCATCCCACACTATGGGCAACCCCTCCCCCCAACCCAGCCCTTTGATTTTTCCGACATTAAATCATTCTAACGGCACTGAGGATTGTGGGTAACCAGCCCGAGTTGGGTTGGTGACAATTGACTTACAACATTTAATTGCAAATGCATCTGAAACATCATTCATGTATATCTACCCATGGAGGCGGATTTGCAGATTAAGACGATGTCGACACCCTTCAGACTCTGGACACACCAGCAGAATGATGGCTGACCCAACACACTAAGTGCATAAACATCTGAGGAACGTAACTGCTCATACTCCTGAGTGTAACTGCTCATACTCCTGAGTGTAACTGCTCATTCTCCTTTGCGAATTCACCTCGGGCTCAAGCCAAGATGTCGATACGCAAGATATTGTGTCTCCAAGTGCTCGAGCATCACATACAGAATGCACACCAGTGTATAAAAACAAGCTAAAATAAGCTGTCAAATGCCTATGAGAATTCAGCCTGAAATAAAGGCCTATCGTTTGACTTCTGGATCTCCAGGCAACCGCCACTGCAAAAATTGTGTCTGGGTAAACAGTTTCACACTGTGTATGACATGAATAACACTGCAATTAAATTCAGGAGTCTATCCGTACCAGATTTTGCTCCATTTTACATCCAGCTATCAGAGACAAATCAAGATGACAAATCACCCATAAGCCTTACGTAAAACAATTAAATACGCAGAGCGGCTCTAGTAGTTGGAAATGTCCTGCCAGGTGAATGATTTTCATGACTCTCACCTTCTATGAATGATTACTTTCAGGGGCAGGTGTGACCCTTGATGGGTGCACAGTCAGAGAGGCCTTAATCAGCACATATGACCCGAAGTGAATAAGGAAGACGTGGCAGGCGCACTGCGCTGGAATGGAGGGAGGGCTCTGATGAAACTGCAGGAAAGCAGATGTTAGATGTGTCATTTCTGCCACATAATTTTTCAGCAAGTATGATTTTTTTTCTCACATTTTCCATCCTTTATGATTACGCCAGATCAGAGAACAAGGGGTCTCCGAAACGATGCGCTTCATACACACGCAAGTGGATAGAAGCCGCCACCTTAACAAGTATCAGAGGACATTCAGGCTATTCTGCTGGACATAAACATTGACTGGAAAGACTGCTAACCAGCTAATTTAGCCATATTTATTATAAGCTACATACAGCTATGTGAGATTCTTTTCTTAAATACGTCCTAATATCACTTATTTTTTATTTTTGACTGCAAAACTGCCGTCAAACTACAGAGGTTGAAAATAACACCTGCAGATTTACTGTCAGTCTCTTTCTCTGACTTGGTGACAGTTTTTTGTTTGTCACATCGTAGACCCAGTTCCATTGTTACATTTCTGTAGCGGTAGGCAGTCTGGTTACTAGGAAACTGTATAGAGTATAAATGAAATGCAAAATATAACAATAAAACTATTTTAAGAATTTGGCACCAAATTTTATTGTCGTATTCACAATAGTTTTGCTGTCTGCGTTTTAGACTGTGATATTGTGTGTCTCACACTGAAGGAAAAGGGATTTAAACAGTATTTACTTCAATTTAAAATAAATAATATTTAAATATTTTAAATGAATGCATCCACTAAATGAACAAAGGGGCACAGGAATGAGGTGGGATATCAGGATATGTACCCCCTGCCCCAGTATTTATTTTGGCTTCAGCGGTTTCGTGCCCCCCAATATCAAACTGTCCCCTACACCCTTGAATGCTAAGGTTGAACACGTCTCAAGTGATCTGCGGTCTTAGCTTCTTCTGGGCTAAATCGACCCACGCCAGAGAATAACAGGGGGTCCTTTCTGGTGACATGAAGCAGAAACATGCAAAAGGTGCATTTCCACTTACATACAGAGAAATGTTGTTATTTATTACACAGGCCGATACACTCAAAGACTCTTCACCCTGAATTTTGTTTGTTTAATAATGCCTAAGCAAACCTAACTACGTACTGCAGTTTTTAGAACTTTATTTGTCATTTATCACTTTTACGTACAGTTACGTGGCTTTTTTTTTGCCAGATTTTACTCCTATATTTATTTCCAAAATACGAATATGACAGCTATGTCCAGTACAATAAGTAATATGAATATTATAAATAGAAATGAATATTTAATTCAGAATAATTTTAAATAATGTGTGATAATCCAGTCTCCTGCAAAGCCTTTTGTCAAAAATACATAAAGTAAACAAACAAAAACAACAACAACAAATTAAAAACAAAGAGTGAAATAGGCCTTTGTAAAAGTTATGTCACTAGGTAATTGTGCATTTTTAGTTGACCTTAATGTCATGTTCAATGACCCTTCATAAAACTATGAAAGCAATATAAATGTATATCGTAAATGTTGGTTGGGGCGCAAAAGATTATCATATATTTCATTCATTTACAACAAAACAAGACCAAGAATAATTTTTAAAGCCGTTCAATTTTATTTAACATTTATTCACTGTATTCCTGACTGTCCAAAAGTAAATAGGCCAACAAACTTAGTTGTTTAATTAAGCTTGAAGTTGTTGTTGCCCTAAGTACTGTTTATTTTTGACGGTATTACAAGTAAGGTTTACGACCGCAAGTCCCAAACCAATAAGCAATACATAAATCCTTCTGGTTCCTCGTTTCATCGCGATTTCACCCAGCTTGACCACCGTTAATGTCTTTCAGCTTAAGTCTTCGCCAGTATGTAGTGCCGAACCAGAAAGGCCTGTTACATTTTTAAGTTTTCAGTGTTGTGGTCAGACCCCGACTTATTCATTTAACCACAGCAAAAATGACAGTCAGGTTCGCAGCCAGCTTCATGGAAAACGTGGTTCAGTGAAATACAGCGATAGTCATACACAGAAGACATTATAAACAAGTATATCTTACATTTCTGCGCTTATGAATCGGATTATGTTGATCTATTAGTTTAAATTGCGACAAATGATGAGAAACTACCTCATATAAGGGTAGACAACGTGGGGACGTGAAACGCTAGGTGGGGCTAAATAAAAAAAAAAACGATTTTCAACACTTGTAGACGATCACAACGTGTACATGCACACCTAAATAACTGCACACAGAATTCCTATACTTCCTATACTGATGCATACGTGTTTATATATATAATATATATAACAGCAACAGTAAAGGAAAATCCATTAGCACCAACATCAATCAAATTTCAAGCTCACATACCGTCTCGCTAGAAATAAATTACTAAATATAACGGATTAATTATTATTTTGTATTTTTACCTCGCTGGTAGGCTACATATGTGTATGCTATGTCTCTCTGGCTCGTGACTATCGTTAGCATTCATATTAAACCGCAATAACACTTCTGTTATTCTTATTGTAAAAATAAAAGCTCATTTTGCGCACCATATATACTGAATAATACGATTTCGACTGAAGCAACTATACGAATATTAACTATGAAAAACTTTCATTCAACTAGTTTCATATAATTATAGAAATAAAACGACAGTAATGAAAACATCGCATTTAAGAAATCGCACAGTGACGAAACTACATCCTTGTACATATGCAGTGTGGGCAGCGGATGCATCATAACTGTCAATTAAAGCGACGAGGATCTTCTTAAGTGTCACTACAGTCTAAACGATCTACCACCGCTTCAGCATCAACAATCCTTTCAAAGCAACTTTAATAACTCTAAAATACATATCTGGAAAGAATTAGCGAATTTTCAGAGGACAACAGCAGAACTTTAGGAATACATTTTGCATTCTGTATTATTTTCTTATTTTAATGTTTTACTTACCTTCAGTAGTCCTTGCTCCCGGACAGTGTAACTTATTTGGTCCTTAAAGACGTTACGATCTGTAAATATGCTGAATCCAATGAAAAGAAAAGCCAAAAGAGCTTTTCGGTTTTTGACTATGGTTCGGCGAAGTCTCCGAGCTACATCTACCAGCTATATTACTTCAGTAAACATCAGTCAAGTCACTGTGGGCGAGAGAAGGAGGGAGAGAAAGAGAGCCGAAGAGAGAGAAAAAGTCGCACACGCACATTTAAAAAGTCGCTTGCAAGTATTATAGCGAGTTACAGAAAACCGTTGTTTAAAGCGTAAAGTGTAAAGCGAATGGATTATTTTCAGTTCTCCTTTTCACTAGACGTTATTTGTTTTTTTTTTGTTTTTAAACAAATTCGGCCGTTGTTTAATGAATGAGTCCAGCAGGGAAACTGAAATTGCTGGACTTGGACCATAAGAATTACAATGTAGGCCTACTAGCTGCTAAATTCTTCCAGTAATAAGTAGCCATTCATCAAGATATCATATTTAGCGACCTCCGTTTTCTTTTGAATTGCTAAATATGGCTATATTTTGACTCTATGCCAAGGATGTAAAACTTAGCTTCTTGATGTTAAACACCTCTAAGTGTCAGTATATTCGTGTCTTTTAATTCGCTAATTAAGTCTATTAAACCTATAATGAAGCTCTTACACTTATACCGAACACCATACAACCTGTTTCCAAAAAAAGTTTGGACGCGGAGTTAAATGTAAATTAAAATAGAATGAAATTATTTACATATCATATGAACCCATGATTTACTGAAAATAAAACAAAGACAACAAATCGAGTGTTGAAACAGAGAATTTATCGTTTCCTGACAAATATATGCTCAATTTAAATTTGATGCCAGCCATACCTTTCAAAAAACGTTGGGACAGGGGCATGTTTACCACTGTGCTGCATCGTCTCTTCTTTTAACACTTGATAAACATTTGGGAACTGAGGAAGCCAGTCTCTGGAGCGTTGAACATGAAATGTTGCCCCATTCTTGCCTGGTATAGGATTTCAACTGCTAAACAGTTCAGGGTCTGCTTTGTCATATTTTTTGTTTCATGATGCGCCAAATATTTTCAATGGGTGACAGGTCTGGACTGCAGACAGGCCAGTCTAGCACCTGAACTCTTCTATTACAGAGCCATGCTATTGTAATACACACAGAATGCAGTTAGGCATCACCTTGCTAAAATATTTTAGGCCTGAAGAAGTTGTCTGCATGACAGAATGTATTGCTCCTAAACTTGTATATATTGTTCAGCATTTATGGCACCTTCCCAGATGTGCAGGCTACCCAAGCCATGGGCAGTAATGCACTCCCATACCCTCACAGATGCTGGCTTTCGAACTGTCCACTGGTAATAGAGTGGATGGTCCCTCTCCTCTTTAGCCCTGAGGATGCTGCGTCCAAAAAGAATTTGAGATTTTGGTTCGTCAGATCACAGGACAGTTTTCCATTTTGCCTCAGTCCTTCTTAAATGAGCTCGGCCCGAGAAGTCAGTGGTGTTTCTGGATTATGTTTAGATCTGGTTTTATTCTTTGCATGGTAGAGTCTCATCCTGCATTAGTGGATGCAACGACAA
>JABFDZ020000109.1:17553812-17581732 GCA_019775955.2 Pollimyrus isidori | reverse complement strand
TTCATGGAAGTGTTCCTGAGCCCATGCAGTGATTTCCACTGTAAAATTATGTTTGTTTTTGATGCAGGGCTGCTTGCCAATATCAAGCCTATCCAATATCAGTTTTCAGCTTTGTCCCTTGCTAACAGAATTTTCTCCAGATTCTCAAACTTTAAATGATTTTATGTACTGCAGATGATGAAATTCCTAAATTCTTTGCAATATTTTGCTGAGGACCATTTATTCTTAATTGTTGCACTATGTGCCTATGCACTGAAGATGGGGAGAAGTTCACTACTCTGTGAAAGACTGCACAGTTTAATATGCACAGAGTGGTGAACCTCTCCCCATCTTCAGTGCATAGAGACTCTGCCTCTCTGAGAGGTTCTATTTATACCCAATTATCTTACTTACCTGTTGCCAATTAACCTAATTAATTGTGAGATATTCATCCAGGTGTTTTGTTTTAGCATCACACAACTTTTCCAATATTTTGTTGCCCCTGTCCCAACTTTTTTTTAAATGTGTTGCTGGCATCAAATTCAAATTGAACACACATTTGTCATTACACAATATCATTTTTCAGTTTCAAGATATCACATGTTGTCTTTATTCTACGTTCAATTAAATATGCGTTTACATGATTTGACAATCATTGCATTCTGTTCAAATTTTATACACCATCCCTACTTTTTTGGTTGCATGTTACACAGGTTAGGTTTTCTCCTGAGGAGATAAATTGGTGCCTGATGTCTTTTAAAACATTTTCACATTTAATCTTATTACTTCATTTTTATGAGAAGAAAACTATTTTTAAAAGCAAGATGCTGAGATGTTCTTGGCTGTTATGCCGAATTAAAACACGCTTTACTGTTCTACTCTGACAAGTAAAATCACTGTTTACCGCGCGTGAATAATCGGGAGATTACGTGCATATGCAAAATAATACGCATGTTGGGAACGAATTGGGTTTTGGTGGCAATTTTTGGATAGGGTGTAGCTCACAGAAGACTGCTTGTGACAGAGGGTGTTTTCCATGAAAGAGCAGTTATTTTAGCTCCAGACATGTTTACATTTCTGTGGTTCTGTCTCTAACTTTCCCTCTCTCTCCGTCTCTCTGCGCCGAGATCATAGGCGCAATTCCCTCAGCTCCCAGACATTCCTAAAGTCTGCCAAAAAGCAAAGAAACGAATAAAGAAACAAAATAATGGAATGAAAAACACCCCAAAAGATCCCCAAAATCCTGGTTCAGGGTAGTTACATGGATCACCCTCATGTTTAAGGTCTCAGCAGTTCTGTTCGCTGCTTCAGGATAAATACAGAAAAATACAAATCTCTGATCTGGCCCAAAGTAGCACAATCAACATCTTCTGGCGTTCTAGAGAAGGCTTACATGTATTAATTTCTTGCAAACCTTCACTTTAAAAACACCAGGGAAATTGTGAGGAACTGGCAACCATTAAGAAAGTTCCAATACGGTTTGGTAAAGGCTTTCTTGAAAAGATGTCTGAGTTTGCACGCATTTCTGTAGGTATTTCTGGAACAGGAGCCACCAAATTACGTCTATGTTTCATGTAACGTCTGTCTGTCACTTAAAGTGGCTCTAATGTGCTGCGTTCCGCACCAGAGCCCAGCGGATGGCGTCGCTACATGGAAGACGAAGACCTGCTTAGGTTGCCTCTTGGGGGGATGGAACTGCGCGCAGCCCCCATCCAGTGAAACGCGGGGACCTGAGGAAGCAAATATCAAACCATCTGCTCAGAAAGTATGCAGACGCGAAAGACAATTCCTCCCGCTAAACAAACAACAGTGAAATATCTCAAAGGGGGAAATGGCGCTGCCAGAGTGCGCCTGGAGCAACAAACTAATCCACAGAAAACATGCCTTCTTTTCACTATTGGTGACACCAAGACGCCACTTGAGAGAGAAAAAATAAGTCCCTAACCAGAAAAGAATTTCAACAGGCTTACTGAGAGAAAAAAAAAGGTGTAATGCAATAGTAATAATAATAATAACAGATGTAATTGTTTAACCCTTTAAATTCATATATGTAAATGGACTATAATATTAAATGGGCATTCCCTGTTAGAGAACAGTCTGAGGCCTTGTCAAAGCATCTGCTATTAAACATGCCTATTTACTCACGACACAGCATACCCTGATGATGGTCGAATCTTTCTCATCTAGCTTCGACTTAAAGACATTCAGAAAATCAGACATTCCCGATTTGGTGATCTGACTGAATAATTCCTACAGATTATGAATGCAATCATTTTATTTACATAAAGGGCGGTTGCATTTAGTTGGGGATTATTTGAAAGAAAACTAAGATAATATAAAAGAAATTGTAGGGAAATATTTATAACCATTAACTTCATATTTTCCCATTGCGGCATTTGTAAAGTAGAATAAGCTCCAGTGAATAAACCATTTGAGAGTAAATCTTACATACTCAAGGACGAGGACGAAGTCCTGGGAAAGAGCTACCTGGGCCCAGCATGTCTCATGCCAGTTGGGTCCAGGCTTGGACCATCTGGCCCGAAAAGACCTGCTCCGTGGCTATAATCAGGAAAAGGGACCGAAGCCTCTTGGCATCCTGCTCTCAGCTGGGAGGGCGGAGAGCTGGGTGTCGAGGCGAGTAACGTATAGTCTAGACAGAGGAGATCGGGTTGAAATCTGGAAGCCATTGACTCCAGTTTGGAGTTGAGGGCAGCCTCTCCGCAGTAAGGGATCGCATTTCACTGCCTAATTATAAGTGAAAAATAGTCGCTTCGTTTACCCTCCGTTTTTTCTCTTTCTACAGCAAACCCCAAAGGGTGAGGGTTATGAATTTTCTCAATAGCGTATTATATATACACTGAGCCCTGATTTTAAATTGCTTACAGTCACATTTTATTGCTTCATGATACTTTAATGGACATTGAAGACAATTGTTTAGGTATAATAAATAATGATTACAAAGTATAGAAATGTTTTATTTCGTTACTAAAAAAACTGATTCGTTATGAGGAAATCATACTGTATTGAATTATTTTAAAAAGAACGATTCCGCGGCAATTCAGAATTCTGGGCGGCACGTGGTTGATGGTAAAAACAGGCAACTGCCTATAGCATTACCGAATTGAATATGGCATTTTAACAGCGCGGATTTTTTTTCTTCGAAAAGTAAATATTGTACTCTTCCAGCAGGGGGAGATACGGTCACGCAAGTTAAACTCAGACAACAGCCATGTATTTGTTTTATTCCTTAAGATGACACAGATAAGATTAAGTAATTAAACACACAATTAAACAAACAAAGGAATAAGAAAACCTTATTTCCACTGCACAGCAGCTTTCCACTGCTGATCAGATGCTTTTTAACAGCAGCGGGTGACTATTTGACTACTGAGATGGTGGAAATCATTCAATGACCATCTAGTCATGTGACTAGGACACGGTCTATAGTACAGTAAGCAGTCTGTGGATTCATGTTATCTGCTCAACAGATATATGTAGTTAAGCGGGGGGCATATTAATTTGGCGTCAGTAGAACTTCACCGATGCTAACCTACCGAATACTTCCCCAGTGGAACAGTAGTGTTCAGCCTGCTTGGGGAAATCTCATTGTAGGGAGCCCCCCGGTTGCCAAATTTGATCATAGGTACCGTATGTATGTATGTACGTGGGCGTATATGGGCAAAAGTCCCAGGGCAGACTTACAGTCCAACACAATGCAACTCAACATCATGCAATTATTTACATTTGCGTAGGACCTCACGATGATCTCCCCAAATGCCGCGAAAAAGAAAGGTAGAAAAATGCTATCTTATATAATAACATTAACAGCAACATAATAATAATTATATTCTTTATTAGCCTATTATTATTGTTATTATTATTATAGTTGTAGTAATAATAATTATCTAAATAATATTTTTTTCCAGAATTTCCCGATATTAAGAAGGCATCGTAAGAAAACAAGACACTTTAATCAGCAGTAACTTAAAGCACTGAACATGTTCATAAAACATCTGCTATTCTTCATGGAGAAGCAATCAAGCACTGCTAACTGTGAATGACCCTGGGGAATTTTAAAAATAAGTATGCAAAGTCTTTCTATTTCTGCCTGAAAAGACGTTGCACTGCAAAAAGCTGCCTGGCATCGCGTTTTGCGGTCGCGAACCGCGGGATATCTCGGGAGGCGGTTTTATGGCGACTTTTCTCACGGTCAGTTCCATCTGGACGGCTGTCACGAACAGGATAGCTGCTTCGTGCAGGTTTCTGTAGTGCAACGACTGTTACTGCTGTGTTTGGGGAAGTGGGCGTTATCCATTTATCCATCTTCCAGCCACTTATATTTGTCAGGGTCACTGGGAGGACTAGAGCCTGTTTTCAGCAAGGATGATAACATTTATCTTTCACTATCTAGCAGCAGTCTATCTCCACAAAAGCACATTCAATTTTTACCAATCCTCAAACTGGTCAACATTAGAATAGAAGAAATTACAAAATGTGAATGTACACTGTGATACGAGAAATTATGCTACAAATATTAAATTAATAGCTTAAGATGATTACTCAATTTATGGTTATTCTTGCAATCGAAACATCTAACAGGCATTTAAATTGAAATGACTGATACTCAATCACAGCTAGTACTAATTAGCCAAGTAGTATTCTGCCATATGACCTAGCCTATAGTAATATCACACAGCTTTGTATGTGCTTACCTGAAAGAGCCTTAAAAGATAAACTGTCAGATTTCTAGTTATGGAAACATTCACATCTGACAAGTAATAAATAGCTGTCATGGGACCCTGTTTTGTTAACTTGCCAAATAGCTAAAACTCAGCATTGATGCGTATGGCTGGATGGAATCATGCAGGGAGGACTCCTGCTGAAGGTGGTCTTTGGCAGCTGGTAGTGGTATACGCCTCTTTCCACACCAAATAAGGCAGCAACATCCCAGTGTGGTGAAGGGTGTCATATTTTGGATGACATTTAACTGAAGCGATCAAAGAGACCTGACAAAAAAAAAAAAGATCTTAGATGTTAATAACTCTGAAGTCCTGGCATATAAACAATACAAATGGTTAATTTGGTTTATCACCCAGAGAAAAAAGAGAAACTAGCATGGCGAACTGCTGCCTAAGTCACATGACTGTGATACAGTATCTAGGTGGGATGCTAGCTGAGGTCAATCACTCATAATGAACCATGCAAAATACTTTACGTGGGAGGAATGGTATGTAAAGAATGCAAAAGCAATAGTAGGATTTTTCTTCAGCTACAACAAACCTCACGCCTAGTGTAAAAATGGGGGGTGGGGGTTAGGGAAGGACTAAGGGGCCCATCCTCTGGGTTCCAGCAGAACAGTACTGGACACCACAAGACTATAGGAGAAGGAATCAATCACCCAAACCTGGAGGTGTGAGTTAACAGCATTAGCCACTCTGATCCATTTAGCTGGCTAGCAGAGTTAAATAATACATAGTTATATGAAAAATAAACAAAACAAGGCTAAGACTGTAATATGTTGGATTGACAGATGTTCACTGCAATATCTTGCTTCTATACATTTCCACAGAGTCACATATTTAATTTAATGTATGGTCTATAAACTAAATAAAAGGCCTTCCCCGTCTTGCAAAGAATGGGCTCCAAAACTTGATAAGTAATCACATTTTCGCCTTTTCCATGGTATAAATTCCACCTTCAGCTTTAGTGTGAGCTTTCATCACTCAGAGTATAGGCTTGCAGCCAATCAGTACACTGTAAGGCCTGATATTTTCTGAGCTCTGCTGAAAACAGTCATAACTGAGAGGGGAGGTTGCTAGGCAACTCTCAATGCTCTGAAAAACAAAACTCATTTGCAGACTCAGGCAATGTTGACAGCATTTGCCAGGAAAGTCCATCCATCCTGCTGTCTCCATACCGCTTGTCCTGGTCAGATTCATGGGTGCCCAGGAAGGAGAGCCTATCCATTGATCAGGGGAGCACGGCGTTCCCTGGCAGTCAGGATTTAAAAATGCCAAATTAACTAAAAGTATTAAATGAGATTCAACAATAACTAACGTGATTTTTGAAACTGGAACACCGGAAAAGTAGGTCACAGAGTTCCAGCACGCTGATTGATGCAACAGATTGCTTTCTCTGCAATATCAAAACCCAGCAAATGGATATAAAACATAGTCATGACTCTTAAATCACCATTTATTTTTCCCTATACAGAACAGCTTCCAAAAAGGCATCTATTATATCAACCCTTATGGAACAATAGCAACACAGCCGTCAAAACTGCATTTTATATAAAATACCGAGTTTTACAGATACCATAATGACATATATAATGTCTATCATTTAAGATGTGTTTTTGTACGTCTTAAATGATTTTATAAACTATTAACCAAATCAATCATTGTAATACAAAGTTGCTTTAAGGTACCATGGATCATGTTGTTTTTGTTATTGTAGGTCATTTAAGACCAACTTGAAGACCAAGTAAGTCCGCTTTTTAAGACGATTAACGTATTCTGAAAAGGCTCTTTCCTCCTGCACAGCAAAATGACCGCAAAACACGCTAAAAATAATAAGTTAAAAATTATTTAAAACAAAACCTCATTACACGATTTATGTGAAATAAAAAAATAGAAATGGGTCCCCACTTTCGATGACGCCGCATTGAAGCCACACAGCTCACTGTCGCTGGTTTCCTGTGCCCAGGGTGATAACAGCTCTTTTCTTTCTTGCGAAAAACAATGTAGCTCAGAGTGCATCTACTGGCGGGTCAGCAAAAAACAACAAGCATTTAAGTGTAAAACCCAGATTCTCAAAGCAGCAAGTATTGGCTCCATCTGCCCAGGTAGCATCACCTGACCAACATCTTGTGAGAACAATGTGAAACTATATATGTGTATAAACACTGATCAATCAGCAATGATACAGCATTGAAATCCCTGACGGATTGGTGAGGCACTGAATTACCTATCCTAGGTCATCAAACCTCAATAACTACATAGGCCTATAATCTGAATAGAACAGGGGTGGGCAGTCTTGTCCAAAAAGGGACATTGGGTATGCAAGTTTTCGCTGCAACTCCCAAATTACATTACTAATTAGAGGACTGACTGGCTGAAGAGTCCTCACACCTGAGTTTGAACAGCTGACCTACAGGTTATACCAAAAACCTGCATACACACAGGCCCATCCCAGTGATGGAAAGTGCTTTTTAGCACATCAGACTCCCTGTTTGTTCACCTCCCTACTTGTGAAATAAACCTTCTAGTGTAGAACGACCAGCTCACTGTTTCAACCTGGACTGCTGCTCAGTTACCCTCAACACCTTCCATGGTGCGGGACCAAAGCACACTTTAGATGTAAATGGTCTTCAACAATGACCATTTTCACAGAATAAACAGTGGGTATGAGGCAGGCATTCAGTGTAGTATTTACATATAAAACTTAAAGGTATATATACGTTAAACAGCCGAATAAAGCATTACAAAACATTTGCATTTAGAACCTCCATGACAACTATGGGAATTAATGGTGGCTTCTTAGACAAAAAACAAAACTTAACATCTATAGCTGGTAAAATGCACCGACATTTAAGCATGCCGTTAATTTACAAACGTAGCTATTAGGGCGTGTTTATCATCACTAAGGCTAGATACAAATTATTATTAGCTATATAATAACAGCTTTTCTTCGGAATATATAATACCTGGGTTTAAAAACATTTCTGAGGCTACTAGGTACGTTACTTTTCAGAACCTCAGATAGCCTATGCTTGTTCGCAGATGCCCAAATGTTATCCCTTTTCGTAGTAACTAACGGAGGCTTCACTTTACATCAGCTTTGCTAACAATGGTTTACATGTCTGTTTGCAAAACATCGGGTGATATTATTGTATCATTAACACATTTTTTACATTAACACTTCCTAACAATGGTTATGCATACGAAGAAGGGCAGATAATCGCTCGTTTGTTTCTGGCCCCTCCCACGCCTAGTCTCTGTGAAAAGAGCCAAGCGCTCCGTACTTCCCTGTTCAGTCTGTACGCACGCACTTTAGCGCAACCGGATTAGAGAGGATTGCTTTATTTTTTTCCTTCTTGCATACTAGAGCCATTAGTAATTCGGCTACTTGAATCATTCGATTCACAATCTCAAAAGACTCCACCGGAGTACATTCAAGAGGAATACAAAATCGTTTTTCTGGATATTTTCATATTTTAAAACATATATCTGTCCCCAAATACAACAGGTAAGAAATAACTTAGGAGGTATTGAGACATTAGACCGGCCTCTGTCAACGTATTTATCTAATTTTATAATAAGATGACCACGTAATGGTGCTTATCGTTGCTGCGTTGTAAACAGTAGGTCTTAAGGGAGCGCAACGTTTTCGCGATAGATTCAAATAAAGGTTAAACTTGCTAATAGGTGCGCGGACGTTTCTAGCCATTTCTTAACATTTTTTAGACATTATCCCACAGTTTTAACATGAACGAGGACCACCTATCATGCGTGTTACTATTAGACATTAAACTTATGACCAATAGGGAAATTATGCGCTTTTTTCTTGTTGGCCGCCGACGTCGGGTATTATGAAACAGCATTATGCTATATAGCGATCTTGGATGTAGAATAAACCAAATGTGTTTGTCTTCTTAAATTTCGAGTTTTAATATTTAAGAATAAACATTGGTTAGCTTTTAAGCCCAATTTAATATTTCACTACTGTCTCGTATTGATGTGGTCGCTGATGTTTTTGTTGGGGTTGATTCTCTCTGTCTCCTCAACCAGACCAAAAAATGGACCTGTATTTTTTAGTTTTAAGTATCTAAGTATGTCGTAACCCGCAAATTATGTAATGTGTTCTATCGCTTACGTTGTTGTTTTCTGTTCCTCCTGACAGATCTATACTGCAATGTGCGACCTCAGCATGGATCAGGTGGCCCCCTTGTCTGGATATCGTAGCAGTCTGAAAGTAAGGAATTAACACCCCGATGCACCTCCTTGTGCAACAAATTATAATACGTGTACTTGTATTAAAAGGAGTGGACCTGTTCTTGAAGTTGGGACATGGGCACCTGAGACGCCTAACTTAAGCTCTCCTGAGACAAGAAATTGATTGATTGATACTTAGTTAGTTTTTGTTGCAAACATTGTAGGCCTACTAGATATAGATATTCTGATTGCTTTGAAACCTCGTTTTTGTACCATAACAAATCCCTCGACAAGCAGAGAAAAATACCCGAAGACCTTGAGGAGCTCAGATACTAATAGACGATGTTCTGGATCATCTGGAAGAGATGCTCAGGAAGACTGAATAGTTTAAAAATAAAATTTATTGTGGTCATTCAACGTGTGTAGAATGTATAACTCGGGCTTTGCATTTTACGATACAAATAAAGCACCCAATTAAAGCGATTTATTTTAAAGTTATTTGGTTCCAGACACCGTTTTGTTTTTATGCACTGCAGTTTCCCAGCTGCTGGCAGGGGGAATTGTGTGCTGACAAAATGGTGGGCAATTTTTGCCCTTCAGTATAAAACATGGCAGTGCTTATTTGAGAAGAGCTTTGTTTTACCTAATCAAATTTGAAGAGAGCCTGGTTTCAGCCCAACGCGGCACCCTCCCACACAGGCTCGTAAACCCCAGGCGCTGAATCGCAACCAGCTGCCCGGAGAGGAGTCACGAGGGCTGCGGAAGAGGAAGCCCATATATGGCCGCATGTTAGACAGCCAGCAGACCGTGGCAACCATGAGAGCTGAACTTTTAATGGCCGATAAAGGCGCTGTTTGAGCAATGACGACAGACTTTTATTACCTTCGTTATCTGCTTTTCCCTCTTATCTTTTCAGAAACCATGAATATCGATTATTAAATTTAGGTTGACAGTTTTTATTGTTTTCTGTTTTTTTTAAGTTCAGATTTAGTCCAATATTCTATATAATTTGTTCTGTTAGGTTATTAGTTCTGTTTACCCAATAAGAAAATAATAAATTAAATAGCTGTATTTCAGTCATTTCCACCTCACTGTGAACATGTTGATTCAGACGTTTAAATAATCATTTCATGTTTTGTTTCCGTCTCTCTCTAGCGTCAGATTGCCTTCGACTCCTTTGAAGACCCCATGTCTTTATTCTGTGGATATTATTTCCCATCAGATGATGACCAGTCTGTCCAAGAGGTGCCCTCGGGCTTGGACTTTGGCCCACATGGTAACGCTCCTCCCCCTTCTAACGACCAAAACAAATGTAAAAAATGCACTGTGAATCGCTACTCATAGCCCCGGAGCAAAAAAGAAAGTTGTACACTTGTGACTAAAATCCCCCATTGGTGCAAATGACTGTTGATCAATTTATGAAATGCCGCGGCTGTCATCTAACTATCCAGAGACTTGTCACTATGGTGGTTTTGCCAAATGGTTGTGGATTTCCTTAGTCACTGATGATGTCAGTAGAAGAATTACACAATATGCAAGAGTGTACAATAAAATCAAAATCTGTACTTGGCGAAAAGGAGAAGCAAATCGAAAGTTTGTTTAGTGTGGGTCTATTTTTTTCTGAAGCATAGCTGCTTCAGTAAAACATCAAAGGAAATACCAACGTGTATGCAGAGAAATGTTCTGCAAGAGACTTGTACACTGCCTGCTGCTCTGCTCCATGGTACGTCTCAGTTGTAAACCCAACTGGACTGTCTGTTTGTGAGGTCTCTGTTTGCCTAATTATCGGCAGTGAAAATCTGGGAGGTCGAATGTTATTCTTCTACGAGCCTCACTGCCCACAACGGTCATTGTGGTCATGGATGGCTGACCGTGTAACCGGCCACATGTGGAAATGGGCAAAAAAATTGGGCAAAACTTGGGTGAGCCCTCTTTGTGGAAGAAGGACAGTTGGTTGTTAGTGCTGTTGCCAAGCCAGTCTTGGTCTGCCATTGCACTTCTTGCCCCAACATTTACGGCCGGCAGCTAGGTCAGCAGGTCTGTGCTGTGGGCGTCCGCAAGTCCGTCCCTGACCAGTGTCTTGTGCTCTTGCCTCCCCCTGTCCTGCAGACCTGGGTTCCTGTACCTTGCCCCTCCTGACGCCATGCAGCAAGGCTGTGATGAGCCAGGCGCTGAGCGAGAGCTTCAGTGGCTTCGCCAAAGTGCAGCGTGGCTGTGGCATTTCCAGCAGTGAGTTTCCTCCCGTCTCTCTTCACTGGCAGGTCAGCGTAACACTCCATCTTAAATGTGCCCCCCCCCCCCCTCTAATTTGTAAGCTAAGTACAGAACCATATAATTTTCACTGAGGGTTATAAATAGTACAGTTTCAGTAGGTGTGTTGTACTTTATATCATCAGATCTTTAAATGTAGGTTATAATGTGCTTACAATTATATGTATGTCTAAAGAAAAAGCACAATATTATTTATATCATCAGGAAGATCATTTGTTTTCCAGACGTCCTAATTTGTTGGTGTGTCTTTCTCTGTCACTGATGCACTTCCTTCCTCTCTCGTTCTGTTGACAGATCCTAGGTCCTGGACCAAGGCCCACGTGATTCAGTGGCTTCAGTGGGCAGTGAGTGAGTTCAGTCTGGTGAATGTCAACTTTTCCAAGTTTGACCTGGACGGACAGATGCTCTGTGGCCTGGGGAAGGAGTGCTTCCTTGAGCTGGCGCCAGATTTTGTCGGCGACATCCTGTGGGAGCACCTGGAGCAGATGATGAAAGGTACGGCGTGCCGTCCGCCGAGGCCGGCAGGGCTCCTTCAGTGCCACAGAAGGGATGAGTTTCAGGTTTATGAGCGGCTGCGTATCCCTTTGTCCCGCAGATTGCCAGGAAAAGGAAGATGCCCAGAACCTCAGTGGCACCGTGCCGTCGGGTGCCAGCTGGATGAACAGCCCCACCACCAGTGAGTGTTACAGCTTCCAGAAGCCTTGGGAGATTGGATCAGGAGTAGTGTGTTGTGTGGGAGGTCGTCGGGGCCTGGCTGCTGGGGCCTAAGTGTGCTGTTGAACGTATCCGCAGGCTTCAGCTTGGAGGAGGCTCAGTTGGCCCCGCAAGTCCCCAGCGGCAGCAGCCTTCTCCAGGAGCTGTTTGAGAGCACCGGCAAGCCGCCGCTCCTCACTCCAGAGCCTCGCTTCCCCGTCTTCTCTAAGCCCCAGCTGCACACTGTGAACGTCAGCTATGGCACTGCCAGGCAGGACTACTCCCGTAACAGCTCATCCACCAGTCTTGGTAAATCCTGCAGTTTCTCACGACTACACTGTGGCTTCGCATGTTACTTATGGAGTGGAGTCTAGAGCACACTGTCCTCTGTATTTACGTACCGCTGTAGTGCGGTCGTGCCAGTTGATTAGCCGGTCAAAAGTCCATGCAGCTCCTGAGTTATTTAAAATTATGAACAATAAATAAATAGTCAGCAGATATACTGCTCTGAGCCCTAATAATGAATGCCAGACCTCAGACAGGCATTGGGATGAGACATTTAAACTGATTATAATTAGCACTGATTGCTAATTTATTAATCATGCTTTCCCATTGGGTCACAGGCTCCTCCCTCGAGCAGAACTCCATGGAGAGCACAGAGAGCCTGGATGACACCAAGTTTGTGCTGCGTTCCTGGAGCAGCCAGTCATCTCTGGCCGACACTCAGCAGGTGCCCTCGCATGACAGCTTCGACGAGGAGCTGAATGCAGGAGTGCTGAGCCTGGGACGCCAGGGTCTGTCCTTCAAGGACTACGTGCAGGAGAGGAACGAGCCGCTGAAGATGGGGAACCCTGTCATTCCGGCTGCCATGCTGGCGGGCTTCACAGGTAGACCACATGGATGCCCTTTCCTCCAGGATCCCTTCTCCTCCCGTCACCTGGCAGGGGTGCCCCTCTCACCCGCGTCTTTTCGCCCCCTACAGGAAGTGGTCCGATCCAGCTGTGGCAATTCCTTCTGGAGCTTCTGACCGACAAAACGTGCCAGTCTATCATCCGATGGACTGGAGATGACTGGGAATTCAAGCTTATGGACCCCGATGAGGTAATTGCAGGAATACCCTTGCATTTGTTTGGTCGCCATGGTGGAGAGCCATTCGTGAGGTACTGGAATGCAGGACGGGTGGGGAATCTGGGGCTGTTCTGTTGTCTGACTCCATCTGCGGACCTCTGTCGCCAGGTGGCTCGGCGCTGGGGTCGTAGGAAGAACAAGCCCAAGATGAACTACGAGAAGCTGAGCCGGGGTCTCCGCTACTATTACGACAAGAACATCATCCACAAGACGTCGGGCAAGCGCTACGTCTACCGCTTCGTCTGCGACCTCCAGAACCTACTCGGCTACTCGTCGGAGGAACTGCACGTCATGCTGGGTGTCCAGCCTGACACCGAGGACTGAGTTTCGTGCCACTTTCCCGCTGGGGACAGCTGACATGCGCTGGCACTCCCCCGGGATAGATTGCTACAGTTTTGAGGCCTCGATCGAGGCGTCTCTTTGAATGTGCGGGTGTCACACTACGCCGTGGAGGCCGCTGTCTCTGTGGAGATGGATGCGACAGTGTCTTTCTTCGTCTTTGACTGTAGAGTCGATGCTGGGCAGGGCGATTGTTTTCCCCTTTAATTATGACTAATGTAACTGCAGCTCCCTTTGCCGCACGGGCCTGGTGCCCGGTGTTGGACACTGCTTCCCGCCGTGCACCTCCTTCGAGATGCCAGTTCTGAAATGTGCTCATGCAGATTAATCCGAACCGGATCCTGTACCTTTCCAGGAAGAAGGAGCCCAGTTACTCCTGGGTGATAAAAGTGGGTAATGTTAGAAAGGCATACGCTCTGTATTTAACTCCTTAGAATTTAGTAAGTGCCATTTCTCCAAAGGATGTTAAGCCACTCAGAACTCAAGACTTACCCAGCAAGTTGTGTAGACAACCTACATTTTCTTTGTTGTTTTGGTTTCTTGCAGTTTGCAAGTGGAATGTCAAGCGCGCCAAGATATGTGTACTTTCAAACAATTTTGCTTAAATAAGGATTTTTTTAAACTTCGTGGAAATCTACATCTTTCGTGTAATGTGCTTAATGCTGCATTGCTAATCTGGTTCAAATCTCGTAAAACTATTGCATGTCAGCGTTGATGTACGACACGCTATGGTCTACGCAGGCGACGCTGTGTTTAAGGGAAATTTATTTTGTTTAAAGTATGTATTTTATGATATTTAACTAATAAGTATTATTTCTTGGGAATTCAGAAAAACTATTTTTATTCATTGGGTGTGTATGTAATATACAGCGATTGTTATTTATTTGCACTGCATGTGTTTTTTCTCCAGAATGCATTATGTACAGAGAATATTGCCTCTCGTCTTTCTGTGGCCAAAGCAAAACATGGATGTGTGTTTTATATGTGATTGTGCGTTTTATTGCACATTTTGTATCATGTTACTAAGGTCCTTGTGCTTGTCAGGAATGTAAACAGGCTGTAAGTATATAATCTCAATAATGCTCACTGAATATTTCATGAGTACTTTAAAAACGTTCAAAGCCATTCAGGCCTCAGGAGGTTCGGCATTTTCAAAAGCTTTTTTTTTTCAAATGTGCATTATTTAATTCTGTTGTGGTAAGACGACATTGTACTGGGCAGCTGTAAACCCTTAATCTCTTTATCCCGTATGGATCGAATTTTCCAAAAGGCCCTTTATGATGTGAGTAAACTATTAATCAAATGTAAACCAAAAAAAAGTCGCATTGTGAATTCCTGGAAGGGATTTTTTATAAAAGGGCTCAAACACATAAGAAGTCATTTCCATGTCACAACACACAATATGACAGCAAATTAAAAATTAACTGGTTAATTTTCATAAAGTAATCTGTTTGTGCTGGGAGTATTGTGATTCTAATGGGTGAAGGGATCTGTAGAAATACACAGTATATTTTTAAACATTTGATGACGATGATCTTTAATAGAATCCTCTTAACAAAACAAAATGTATTTGGGTGAAAATACTCCTCCAGTAATATTATAAACAAACTTCCTGTAAAGTCAACATGCTCCCAGCAAATGCATCGAGCTACTGCTTTGAAATAAACATTTATTTTTTTGTACCTCCTTGTGTATTTTGTCATAATTATGAATGGAAAGGGTGTGATCAGTACCTGCTGAGGTGTCACCTGCCCTGAGTCACTAGGGGTGGGAGGGACCCATACAAAATGCCTTAGGATTGGTTTCTGTTCATGGGGATCTAAGAGAATTGTTGTTGGACGTCATCTCTGCCCATTGAAATTCACGGCTGGTCCTGTTATGCTGCATAGCAGCAAAAGGTACTTTATGGTCACACGCCTTCGAATAATACTAGAAAAACAAGAATGACATCTTGGTGCCTGGAAGACGTGTGGCCCGTTTCATACTCAACATGGCTGTTTCGTGGGGCTGATCCACTGTCTTCTGTTGCGGAGGAAGGACAAAATCACAGTAGTGTCACCTGACTATCTGCAAGGACGGGATGATGATGTAGGTGCTTCAGTGATGTTTCAGCAGCTATCAGTGGCTAAGCTAACAGTCTACGGTAGGCACAACCACCATGCTAAAAAACAGTATCATCAAAATATGAGGCATTGTGTGTGAATGCATGCAGGCTTATGTGTAGGTTTGTGTGCCATTTTGGGAAGCATGTGCCTGCAAAAGATAGTAAACCATAAAAATAGACCAGACTGGAAAATACTTGTTTGGGTAAGACGCCTTCAGAGCAAAAAAAAACACCCTGGTCTTATGGCTTGTATTTTTTGCTTGTCTTATAGTATTGGGTTATGCTGAGGTGAAATTACAGGTGATACGTTTCATGAAAGTGAGAGTGAAATAAAATGTGTGTGTGTGTGTGTGTGTGTGAGAGAGAGAGAGAGAGAGGGTGTTTGGTTGTGTTTAAGGGATGGCAAACACATTGAAGACCAACAGACTTTTGAACAGAGCCAATGGGCAACATCATAATAATCTGACATTGATGAGGCCAATAGGTTCAGAGCCCAGACGTCATAAGGGTGAGGAGTGTTATAACATGGTGATATGAATCGTTCCAGACAGATTACCCAGAATTCATAATGAAGTCAAACACACACTGACTTAGCCCTGACTAATTATATATGCATCAAAGTCCATTGTTGATCGCTATAGTGTCAAGTCATAGTCTGGGCAAGATAACAGCAGACCATTCATACATGAACTTAATCAGTTTACCAAGTAGGCAGGTCATAAAAATACTTCCCCACCAGGCCTATGTGGGTTCATTTGGTGAGAGGCTCTCACTGGGCCTGCTGCTGCCGTTGATAGACATTGTTCGAGGACGTGGCTCAAGCAGCTTGTGTGTGCCAACCTGGCAGCGAGCCAGAGTGTGGGTGGCCTTCATCGCGGGAGTGAAAACACGGTCAAAGCCATCTGCGGATACCTGCGCCCACGCTCGCCCCTCCGGCCATCAAACCTGCAGTGTGCTTTTGTCCGCGGGTTGTGACGGAAAAACAAAAAACAAAAAAAAAACGAACACAAGTGCTCTTTGACTTACCGTCTTAGACTCTAGAGTTCTAGAGTTCATGTACGTGAAATACGTAGGAAATGCATTAGGGCACTTAGGTTCTTGGAATTTCTAGTCTATAAAAGAAGCTGGAACAATATAATGATGAGCGCCAAACCTAAATGGATGCCTAGCTCTATGCACATGGGCATATGGATGAAAATTGTAGCTGCTGATTCACAGTTAAGGAGGAAATGTGAGTGTACAGGTTGACCCATGGTAGTTTGGTTACTTGATCCTGTCTGCTTGGTGGGTACCAACGTCCTGACTCAAGGCATCTACGAAGAGAGAAAATTATCAGTAATGGGGGAAAAGAACCAAGCCTTTTCTATTGGAGCGGTGTGTAGCTCAGTGAGATGTTCTTTGCTTCTGATAAGCCGTGGGCTTGAATCCTGCGGTAATTACCAGGAACAGGTGTGACTCATCAGAAGCCAAGTAAGATAGAAAACATACTGGATAATAGCCCTCCAGGACTGGAGTTGGAGACCCTTGGTCTAGATGTTTGATTAGTTAGCCTTAAGCCTCTGGCAGGAAGAACAATCTGAATGTCATCATGGGTCACACCCGTCCTATTCATGCTTGAGATACAAGAATAAGATCACGAAGAAGCAATCTCGGCAGCAGTGGTAGATAGCACTGCTAACCATCTACTAACAGAACCAGAAGGATCATTTGGTCCATATGAGTTGGGAGGACTCACTGAATGGGTTTCAGAACGCAGAGTTTTAGATGATGCAAAATGTATGCTTTTTTTGTTTTATTGTTGCTTGAATGCTGGATGAACAAAAAAACTGTCACATGTTTCTCATGAAAAATATGCTTTCAAAACATTGCGAATATGCCAAGAGGTATGCAAGTATGTCCGGGTTAAATGAGAGCCAGGAGGAGACTATTACTGGAAAATGTGAATGAGTCCATTCAAGTTTTCTATTTATTCCTCTCCGGTTCATGGACGTTCGACAGTCATGTAATCAAAGAAGTTCATAAAGCATCATAAACAAACCGGTTACGCACACTGACTCATACATACTGACAATTTCATTTGTAGTATTAAAGGAAATCTCGATGTACAAATACAAAGTTTGGCCTCTCAAGTACAGCTTCAAACACAGTAAAACCAAACATCATTGGTGTATATCCTAGGGTAGTTACAAGTTCCAAGTTTTATTTGTCATACACAAAATCATACACTATACTACTGCACAGTGGAATGGTTATCCCCTAGTTCCTGTATCGTGTGTGAGGCAATACAACGAAAAAAATAAAATACTCTAAAAAGATAAGAATAAATAAGAACAAAGTAACAGTAAAATATGAAGAAAGTAACAACAAAACAACAATAACATTATAATGTCTACAAATAGGCAATAAAAATGTAGTGTATCAACAGCTAGAAAATATATGCAATAACAATGGATTAATAGAAGTTCATAAAGTCAAATTAAGGTCTAAGATATCTTTAATAGCATAATTAAAAACAGGTACATCTGTTAATAATGTGTGAGAGGCACCGTGGACCAGCCGATAGCAATGCTGAGTCACAGCTCCATGCCTGGGAGTCTCCATTCAGACCCAAGTCTGAATACATTTGCATCACTGCATCAGGTGACTTATTGCTCGGTGTGTGTCACGCTTGGCGGGGCCCGTGGTGACCTGTCTCGGGTGTTACACTACATGTTGACTGGGAAACACTTAAAATCCAACATAAAAATACCAATTGCTAATGAAAATACATCCATCGATCTTTTAGCTGCTTATGCAGGTCAAAGTCACTCAAAATGGATGGTTAATGTTGAGTGTTGTATCAGGGGATATATCCTATGTCATTGTATTGCGATTGGATACATTTTTCAGTTTCATTGATACATTTTTTGGCCACTAAAATCAGCCCATGTTAAGGTTCTATGAATGTACTGACATTGGAGAATTACCAACCAACAACCAACACTTTTCTTTGTAATAATTTATCGCTCCTACCTTGAGGATATAATATTATATAATATTAGTATTATTAGCCAAAGAGTTGTTACTGATTGACAATGAATTGACAATGAATGGAGATGCTATAATACAGAACACAAAATAAGGACCGAAAGCAATTTTTCCCCCCATGTGAATGCAGTCTATTTGTAAGGTGTTTTTGTTAAGTAAAATAGATAAACTCTCTTATTTGAGAGTTTAACACTGCAAGAGTTATTTAGTTGCTTTAAGATTAAGTTATAAGGTTACTTATACTGTAACACACATGATGCCCTGATTTAAATGTGAGAAAATGTTATAGTTTAACCATCGGTGTCTGTTTATTTATTGGCCATGAAGAAACATTGGGAGATAATATTTTGGGCTCCATAAAATGTGAGAATTTTATTATCAGTTATGCCTAAGTCCCAGTCCCAGGTCTGGGACAATAAATATCAGCTACTATCTATAGTGAGCCATCAAACTGAATGCTTTGAGAAATAACACAACACCCCCATGAAAATAGTGTCTGGATTTTGCAGCTATACTTAACCACAGTCTCCGGTCTGATGTCTAGGATATACAGAGAAAAAGCACATCATCCCACGACATCCAGAAGATATCAAATTTGAAACACTTTCTATGATCTGGCAGATCTTTTCTTCCATGAATCTCTCAAAACACTGATGAACACTTTACAGTTTAACTCTACTAATCATGAGAGAAGCACACACCCCTGACCGGGCGGGACCTTGTACCCAACACAGCACTTTCCGAAGTTTTCTGTGACCTTGCAGAATTTTGAGCCAAGAGTGTCTGCATGTTGTTCATCTAAACAGAAGAACCAGACAACGAGGTTTCAGGCCCTTTGAAGCTGAATAGTTAGTTATTGTGTTCTGCGGTCACTGACCTCTGTCCAGCAGTGACACACATTTTAGTCAGTATCGCAGAAAGAAACATTTGGTTAAACACCTACACCATGTTAAGCACCTCCATCTGCATTAGATGTACATACTGTATTGGTGCAGTGATGCAGTTTTGTCTGACAGTAACAGTAATGGGCTCATGCGATTAAAACGTAAACTGTAACTTTAACGCTAAAGAGCGTCAACTGATTGGACGCGACCTTAAGGTATTTACCC
The DNA here is from genome assembly GCA_019775955.2 of Pollimyrus isidori. Lineage (NCBI taxonomy): Eukaryota > Metazoa > Chordata > Actinopteri > Osteoglossiformes > Mormyridae > Pollimyrus > Pollimyrus isidori. Next base: position 17,562,149 of record JABFDZ020000109.1, on the reverse strand, counting down.
TGTGATACTCACAGTGGCTTGGAGCTTTCAAACATGCAGAGAACATGCAGCTTTAACACTCCAACGTCCCCCCTCCCACCGTCGCATTTTTTTCTCAGTCCCCCAGAAAAATTATTATTCTAGAATCATTTAGCGATTTGTCCCGTATTTTTTGTACATCGCGAGGGACTCAGGGGAGAAGGGGGGAGGGGCGCTGGCTGAAGCCACTCAGTTCCATGGGTCAAGGCAAAGTCTCTTTCACTATGCGTCGGGCCAAAGATACGGAGCATATCCCACAGCTGACGAACGATACAGCTTATCCATCCAGCATCCAGCACTTTGCGAACCCGCAGGTTTTTTCCATGATGGTGGCGCGTGTTTTTTTTTTTTTTTGGGTAATTGCTTGCTGGATAAAGCATAAAGGTTAACGTCTCCATCTGCCCTTGCTGGCCATCTGGATCATGCAAACACCTCCTACTGGGCTGAGTCAGTCCTGTTAGATGTCACCAGATCTGCACCACAGACTAATTTATAGAGACGCTATGTCAGTCTAACTAGAAAGAGGGAGATAATTAAACTGGACTTACGTGGCCACGTTGACCAACTGCGAACAAACAGAATTAGTTTTCGTTAGTTGGGACCTGGTGCTGAGAGCACTTTTTCTGCAGCCATAAAGTTATATTTCAAAACTATACCTCTGAACTTACACAATAACAATAACAGATATTAAAAAATCAGAAAATGAACAACTACGAGACTTCGTTTAAGCATAGGGTAAACAGCAAAAATGGGACACTTTCTTTGTTAAACTATTTAACAGTTACATAAAACACATATCCAGGTGCAGTAATCCTGGTTAATCAAACTGTACAGGTCACTGCTGTACTAAACCTGTTTTTACAGTTAATATACGTTTTAATAAGATTCACACATTCAAACAAGATGAGTACAGGTTTCTATCTCAAGAGGCTCTTTTGGTAAATAGGGGCAGTGTGGTTTGTAAAGTGGGACATGCCATTTTAACGATGTACCCTGCTTTATACTCAAATAATAAATGTGTTTATTTAGTAATGTTTATTATTATTTCCTCAAAGTTTAAACCACAGATCTCAGCAAATCTTAAACATAAACAGCAGGCTAAGTATTAGAGAAATTTAAAAGTGTGTGTGTGTATATGTAGGCTATGCACCTGAACCCAATGCAGATAGCTATGAACTTAATCGTGTGTGTTGTTGACTTGCTCAGTCAGGTAAAACCTTTATGTGATAGATGCTCCAACATCACAGTTAATTCTCTCTAAAATGATTCAGATGAAATTGCCTCTTAGCAGAAACCTGCCAAAAGCCCATCTGTCACTCGCTTATGAAGGGCGAGCACTGCAAAGACAAAGCTTTGCTTCCTGGCCTCTCCCCACTTTCCTTATATACATTTATTGGACTTCTCGTTCTTCACTCACTCCATTTGTTGTACCTTTGTCTTCCACTTCGCCTGTGTACAGTACGTCCTCTTTCTGTCCTCTTCCTTTCTTCTGACAACAACCCTGTAGCATTTTCTGAAGAAAAAACAATACAAACTCTGCTTCATTACACAGCTTCTCATACATGCTACACCTTTACAATTCAGTTTTTATTCATTTTAAAGGGCGTCCCTATTTTGCTGAATGCTAGTGTCCCAATTTATTTACCGTATTCAGGTAAAATCAGACAGTAACAAAAATACAGTTTTAAGAAAAAATAAATACATCTGAAGAGTAATGGATTATGCTGATATGTAAATATAATACCATTGTAGGAACATTCCAAGTCTGTTCTTTTCCATCTTGGATTTTGTTATTTAAAGAGCAACAGACGCAAAACCTCACTTTTAATGACGTCACCCTATATCCAAGCATGCACGTTATTTCCCAAATGAAGATGAAACGAGCATAAACATACCAAATTGCATTAGTATTTTGTTAAATACATCACATTTTTAAATCTTTCCACTTCGTCGACTATGCATTATAATATTCCATAAGTGCCTCTGATAACCAGGAATCGGCTATTTCAGTATATTTTATAGCACTAATGTTATTAATCCCATGAAGTATGACCCCTCTTATACACCGACATTAATATATTATTAGTATAGGTCTATTATCAGCATATTTATTTATACTGAATTTCTATCCTCTATGAAATATACAAATTATATGTTAAGAAATATGCATAAACAGAGCTTGTCATTTTGCTTATTTCTACGGAACCAATTTGCCTTACAAATCAACAGAAAGAAAAACCCGCGTAAAGGGTTCACGCGGACGTTTGTACTTTAAGAAGTCCAAGGGAAACATGGCACAGTATTGTAAGTGATTCATCTGAACCGATTTCAGCGTTTTTTCTGGCTAGAGACTGTCACGCTGCATATGCACATTTTAATTATATAATAGTATTAAACAGGGGTGCTGTTAAAGATTTGGGGCCCTCCAAAGCAAATCACATTGACCAATGTAGTAATGCTCCAAATTTTTAGGAATCGTCCTAACTCTCCCTTATGGCGCCTCTGGTACTAAAAGTTGGGAGTTAAAGGACCCCAGGGTGTTCATAATCACCTACCCATGGGTATCCGTTTGGCCAACTCTTTTATGCAACGTGACCTTAAAAAGCACAAAGTGCAGTTACCAAAAAAATATTACTAGAAGAAGGCAGCTATTTAAAGACCCCATGCACATTTTCTCATTTGAGAAAAATGTAGTGTCTCTCCTTTTTTGATCATGGTTCTCGTTTGTTGAGCTCCTGCTCAGTTCCAGGAACAGACATGAAGGCAAATGTACAAAAAAAAGAACATAAAAAGCCCAGCCAACGTCCATCTGCAAGTTGTTACCTGCAAAGCAGCCCGAGGCTTCGGTACAGACGTCAGGCAGCTTATGCCCCCCCTTCCTTAGTGAGGGGGAGGCCATGAAGTCCTGGATGCCTTCCAGTTACAACTTCTGTAGTGCCAAATCAGACACAAGCACGCTTACTCATGACAGGCATATTAAAATACATGTAAGCAAAAGCTTTACATACGCGTTTTAGGAAGGGGGAAACCCAACTTAATATACACGGTCAGATCAAGATGCGTGGAAAATGTGGATCAATCATGGAATAAGATAAGTCTCTCACATGCAGCCCTTAATGCAACACTGCCGTAACTTTAAAAACTACATACTGATACTTTTGCAGTAGAAAGGCGATACAGCACAGCTTCTGGGAAAGCTATACCGGCGCATCCAAACTGTTTCACAATAATTTCACAATAAAGCTTTTAAAATCATCCTTATTTCAAAGCGAAGGAATTTCCAAAATGTCAGAAAAATCAACCACCGTAAGTTGTTACAAAGCACAAAAAATACATGATTTCTGAGAGCGCTATTTTTAAACTTCCTTTTCATCTCATCGAATGGTTACTTTCACACCAATGGTGAAAACACGCCAATGAATGTCTTTAAATGTTAATGAAACCTGATTTACGATTTCAACAGAGCCAAGTGCTTCGGAAATTTCCAAGAAATGAAATTGTACGTGTTTATGTGCCACTCTTGACGTACTGGGAAAATGCCACTATCCAAATATGCTTTTTGTCGTATATCATTGATGCTTCATCATGGAATCTGGTGTGTGTGCATTTCGGCCTGCTTTTTGGGACTGTGAAACAAAGAGCAGCTTGAGTACAAACATTAACAAGTGCGCAGGCAAAGTACATGAATATTCAAAGCCATGTGTGTCAGCAGGAGGCAAATTTAATGCAACAAAGTTATCGTTAGCTTGGGGATTGAACCCTACAAGTAACAGCATACACAGCATTCATTACATGTACAATCCATAATGGCTAGGTCTCGCAAAATTAACCGCGCCACATTCCAGGGTGGAATTCAAAAAATAATAATTCAAAATATCACTGAAAATATTATGTTTAATAAAGATGAGGAATGACTGAGTACAAATTTCACGCAAAAGCCCTTTGGATGTGCTTATGATCTGTCTGCGATGAAACATGGGAATCCCAAACACCATGGTGTTCCTGAACATGCCGCCTCGTGACTGAGACGTCAATACCTCGCTTAATCAGCACCCAACTATTTGGCACCATAATTATGAACTGCTAAATTAATCGCTCAGCACAAGGAGCCCTGTGTCTCAAGACACTCAAAACCGTTACATAATCCTTCACATTAATGCAGTTCTTGGCAGCAATAGCAATATTTCACAACATTGATGAAGGCAATCAACATGAATGTACGGCATTGGTTGTTTTTCTTTGCCTGGGATAGAAAGAAAAACTGTATCTCCCTTATCTGTGTTGTCATTGGCAGATACACAGAAGGCTCTTTTGTGGCCTTTTGCCTTTCTAAAGATTGAGACACCTTGAAGACTATGAATGTCCGATTGTATTACTCCATACATTCCACCTGGGAATTTTTTTACCACTTGACACCAAAGACTTGATTGTTTGAAGAGCTAAGCTGATGGCCACTGATATTTCTCTTATTTATGCATCAGATATTTCCACAAGTTCCAGACAGTACATTCAAATGTGGGTTACTGTGAACTTGAAAACAATGGTCTCTTTGTCAGATGAAACCACAGAGAAATGCTTGACCCACTGATCCAGAAATATCCAGAAATAACTCTGAGCTGTAGTCCACAATGCTGCTACAGTCTTGATTGCCTGCAGAATTCTCATGACTAATCCTAAAAATTGATTTGACTTTAATGGTCTCCCAGTGAAAATGGCCCAAAGCAACTCCTAAAGCTCCTTGTGTTTATTGGTGAGATTACGTTTCATATCGTGTGATGAGATCTACCCTCCTATCATCCCCCAGCTGCTTTTCCTAGTTACCTAGAGGTCTGACGCCTACTCCAGGCACCACAGGGTCAGGGCTGGGGTACCCCCCACACATGACAGGTAATTTATGGCAGTGTTTCTTGATCCAATCCTCGAGGAGCTGGGAGGGAGCAAAACTGTGGACTGTCTGGCATGGATTGCACAGTGAAGAAAAACATGGGCTGGCTATGGATCCCCAAGGGCCGGATTGGGAAACACCGATTTAGGGATTCCAAAGACTCACATTGTATATGGAAAATATGCAAAGTCCACATGCTTGGCAGGGCTGGGATGTAAATTCCTAACCCTGGATATTCATTGTGTTATAAATGACAAAATTGTGGTCTGCAGGATATTAAGTCTACATATACTGTACATATTCTATCCCAAGTGTACAGGTATATGTTTTGCATTCATCATAGTCATGTCAATGTGAAATCCAGGTAAACAATTCACAAAAACAGAATTACAACAAGTGCTCGAGGTTATGTGATTATAATCCTTATCACCGTAGTTGCGAACGGCTTCTATGGCAACCAGCTCTTGGGTTCATTAAAATACTTGAGCAGACGGACGCAGAAAGGTTTTATGGTGCCGAGAGCATAAGAAGCCTCAGACTGAACAAAGCGTCTTGCTGTTGAAGTTTGCTTCAAAGGCATCTGACTGTGGCAATGTGTCTTCTTGCAGAGACCATTTATGGCATAACGACAGAGTTCAGGAGTCAAGGCCGCCTCGAGGAAACCTCAGTACCTTGTGTCGCAACTGCCGCAGTAACCTTGGCTGTCTGAGAAAATATTTCCCAAATTCACACAGAAGAAATGTATGCCTCAAAATAGCTTACTAATGGCTATGCTGTGTTCATTTCTGTAAATTTAAGAAAAATGCCCAAAATTTCCATGTAATGGTTATTTTATTCATCCAGTGCAAACATTAAATTTGAAGCAATACATGTCAACAGAAAAAAAGCCAGAATACTGAGCATTCAATAGTGATTTTTCCGTAAATAACTGGAAACAATTTGCTCAATAAAACCATATTTCCTTGAAAGATCCCAGCTTAAAACAATTATGCCAATCTTCTGGTTGCCATTATTATTTGGCGTTATTTGTAAAATATCATGTGGTTTTATTGCAGTTAACTGTGATGCTGAAACATTAAACAACATAAAGCTTCATGCTAGTATAAACAGAATGGATATTGAAAGGTCACTGGAAAGTGCAAGAGCAGCGTTGTAGAGAACAACAAGTCAAATAAAGAGAAGCAAGGACACGGGAGAGAGGAGCCAGGCAGCCACACCTTTCTCTGGAATTCGAGAAGCACTGACTCGAATACGGCGGCCACCCCCATGTACGCCCCCGCATGCACAGACTTGTGGGGACCTTATCTGCAGCGATCTGGTGACGCCGGCTCACTGGGTCTAGTGCAGGTAGGGGCCTCCAGATGCCGCCAGATTGAGGTGAATGGCCCAGGGGCTGAATTTTCTGGAAAGGCATGACCCAGCCCTCTTTACTGTAAATGTGAAAGTTGCAGCCAAACGCAAGCCCTTCCCCACCCTCGGCCGCCCACGCCTTGTCCACAAATTTCAGAGTCAAAGGAAGTTTGTGAATTTAGGGTTATTCTGTGCTATCCATCTCAACAATGAAACCATTTCAAATATATTTCAAGTCATATTTAGTAAATGCGTATCAGACCACTTGTAATGCTGATCTTAATGTCTGTTACTGTAAATGCTGGTCTTTGCTTTGGGGTCTGATTTGGGCTTATTTTGATAAAGGTAAATAGATGGAAAACTGTAATCAGCACAAAAAACTGCAGACACTGCTCACTTAATTCGTTAAGCGAATTGGTCAATAAACGAGGAGCATAATCTACTGGTAGTGGGTTATATCATCCATCCATCTTGTTTTAATGGTACCTTTGCAGCATTTATTAAATTTTCGGTATATTTATAATGATGCGAGGCGAGATGCTTGACATTGAGATGCCGCGCTGCCATTTCCACGACCAAAGTTCTTATACGACATACAATACTGACTGGTCGCAAGTCTGTGCAGTCTTTAAACTATTTTATCTTCAGATATGGCTAGATTTATTGCTAGAGTAATAAATAGTGACGCTGGAGCAATTTTGTCTCTGGAGACCCCATCTTGAAACTGGGACCAGTAACCATCATGTTAGGAGCATGTTAACTACCACCTTACATGCTGTCCCTCAGACTCAGCTGTTTAGTCCCATCCATCCATCCATCCATCCATCATACTGTTTATTCAGTAGAGAGTCACAGCATGGTCTCAAATTGCACTGAATAAAACATTCACTGACGTAACACATTGACTATACTGTATATACATAATGCATATGCCTTGCTTCTGTTCATATCATCTTGCAAAATCCTGGTGATGCAAATTTACGTGATTGCACTTTTCTTGTTTGTGGTTTGATGACACAGGTCACCATGCGCTGGCTCACTTCCCACGCAACTTCCTGTGAGATGTGACAGATGAGAACCACCAAGGCCATTTTATTTTTCACTGACTCACCCAGTCAATTGCAATAGCAAGTTAGACCTGGTGCAAAACATCCTAATTATTCTGTGCAATGTGTGCTTGGGGCTTTGAGCAGTTTGATCTGGGTGTTTTAATTTCTGCCTGCACTCTCTTGTGAATTTGCCAAATTACACCGGAGAAGGAGCCATTGTATCCATATGCAGATTTTAGCAGAAGTAATGATTTTATTAAACCAAATTGGTCCCTCCTAAGAAAGTACACTAGATCCCCATTAATTCTCTTCTTGGTATTAAGAATGGGGGTGGTACAGTGGTACATTGATCTACTCTGCTGTCTCAGACCTCTAGGTCCAGGGTCTGAGTCTTTACGTCTCTCTAGGAGATCTTCTTCCAGGCTTTCTGGTCTGCGATCTACTTAAAGCAATTTTGAGGGTTTTGTAGAGCAGGCAATTTTGATGTCTCTGACGATGCTGATCTGTTCGTTCAATAAACCCCACTTGTGATTCAAACCAAGAGTGTCACAGAGATAGGAAACACACTTCAATGCATAAATCACCCAGATATGAACGAATCGATGTACGTCAGTCAGAATTGTCGTCAGAACATGGAAGAAAATGAACAGGTGGCCGTTAATGTGTTGCAGGGGACATTGACTTACAGGAAATCGGTCAACGTTTATGTGTCAACACACTTTTGAGAACACCAAGTTTTATGTGTTTACAGATAAAGGAACTTGACACCAAACACATTGTGACATTGTGTAAACTTACAACAGCAGGCAATAAGCCAGTAAGAGAAATTCTTCATATTAGTGCAGGACAACCAGTAAACAGAGGTATACTTATTGATCAGCGTATACCTTCAGAATTCATGCATTTTGCAGACACTTTTAGCCAAACTGTGGTATATTTTGGGAGAAAACAGGGTCAGCCAGTCCCAGGACAAATTGGTGTTAAGGGCCTTGCCCAGGGGCAACGGACCCTGAGATTTGAACCAGCAGCCATCTG
>JABFDZ020000109.1:17530902-17553712 GCA_019775955.2 Pollimyrus isidori | reverse complement strand
CCAGTCCCAGGACAAATTGGTGTTAAGGGCCTTGCCCAGGGGCAACGGACCCTGAGATTTGAACCAGCAGCCATCTGATCACAGGCACAGTGACGAAAACCCACTGAGTCACAGGCTTCCTTCAAAATTGGCCTTTAAGGTCATTCCTAACACCTGCCATATTCTTAACAGAACTGTCCATTGTTAATTATTCAGCACTTAAAAGTTAACCGAAAGGCTGCTTGTCCCATTGATTCATCATAAGTACCTGGAGCCCGTCCCAGGCAGCCTGGGAACAAGCATAGTAAAACACTTGTGGGTGTGGGTGAGAAGTTACTTCACTTGTCAATTAACTGGGGGAAGAAAGTAGTGAACCGGGGGGAAACCTTCATAACACAGGGGGAACAAACACACTCCAAATAGGACTGGAATGGAACCCCCAGTACCTGAAAGTGTGGATCCATAGTGGTTTCCACTGAGCCACTGTGACTCCCAAAGTAAGCTCATTCTATGAAAAAAATGCTCTATTGCAAGACCTTGCAAAGACTTTTCGAGGGGCGGGTGTTCGGCCAGGGGAGGGTGTTCGGCCAGGGGAGGGTGTTCGGCCTGGGGAGGGTGTTCGACCAGGGGAGGGTGTTTTTCCCCTTGGCAAACCAAAAGAAAAGTTTGATTGGGTTCTGGTTAAACTGTTGTCAAAAAAGGCTCTCAGGACCTCAAAAGGAAGAGACACTTTCAATCATTCGGGCAAAACGTCCTTGCCTCCTGGTATCAGATAAAGGCCTGAATCATGCAAATTGTTATTTTTAACTGGTGCTCACCTATGATGTAAATACTCACTATAAATAATGCATGATAACTTTTATCATGCTGAATTGGAATCCACAATCTCTACTGGTTATTTGTTAAACACCGGAAGTTCTAGAAGAGGTCTAGAACTGGGTTTTTCTTTACCAATTAAGGCAAGAATCTCTGACCTGAATTTGCCTGAATTGCATTGCAGCTGGGATTTCCCCTCATGTGGCCGAGAGGCTAGGCGTACGTATTTCTCTGACATCAGGCAGCGGGCTTGTACAGACAAGGAGCTGAAGGCACTCGATGCAACTCGCTTTTTAATCCTCAAATGAAGGCCGGGCAGCACAGGGAGTAGAGCCTGCCACCGTGGGGCAGCACAGGGAGTAGAGCCTGGCACCGTGGGGCAGCACAGGGAGGAGAGCCTGCCACCGTGGGGCAGCACAGGGAGGAGAGCCTGCCACCGTGGGGCAGCACAGGGAGTAGAGCCTGCCACCGTGGGGCAGCGCAGGGAGTAGAGCCTGCCACCGTGGGGCAGCGCAGGGAGTAGAGCCTGCCACCGTGGGGCAGCACAGGGAGTAGAGCCTGCCACTGTGGGGCAGCACAGGGAGTAGAGCCTGCCACCGTGGGGCAGCACAAGGAGGAGAGCCTGCCACTATGGGGCAGCCCATCCTTGATACAGGGGGCAGCTTGTCTATGTGGCTCCATGGCTAATCGGCCGGCCTCATCTGCCGGCGGCCATCTTGGACAAGGGTGTTTATAAAACTGTAGCTGTTTTCGGTTAAAAACAAGGAATCGCAGGAGAGAAAGATGATGCCATGGCGCTGGCATTCTTGAAAAATCTAATGCCTGCCTTAACATGTCTAACGTGAACTCTTTAATGAGTAATTTAACAGACTTTAAGCTTTTTTTTTAAAGATTCCTGACAGGCAATAGTCAGTTTGAGCTACTTTAATCTGTTACTTAATGCATATTGGTACACAGCAGATTCCAGAATACCCTTTCAGTTATCTTCCTTTAATGAATTTGAAGCTTCTTTCATTCACCCACATATTCTTACTGTACCAGAGGCTTAATTGGGATTAATTGTTCCAGATTTTAACAAAGTTTATTACAACATGTAGTGTCGCAGGTGGAGCTAGATGAGAGACAATTAAAACTACATGCTTTCCCATCCTCCACGACCTACTGACCACTTATTGTGACTCTCTGTGTCTAATGTATCTGCCTCCAATCTAACAGTTTACCATGGCAGCACCGTTAACAAAGCATAGGGCGCTCGCTCCTGCACTGAATAATTACCATCGCAATTAAAGGAGCAGCATAATACAGAGCACGAAAAACAACATTTCAAATTCATGGGACTGGCACTGACAGTGGCTCTTCAACATCTTCAAGTAATTCATGTAGAAGCTCTGCAGGTCAAACCACTTGACATGCTGAATTTGATTCGGAGAGCCGGAGAACTCCTTTCTAATCCAAGTGGGCCCTGTTTTGTTTTTTCCTCTCTGCTAATCTTGCCCGTTTTCAACAATTTAATATGTAGCAGCTGTGCAGCTGGTCACGATTCCCTTAGAGGCCTTCGGCTGTGACTGAGTTGCGTTGTTGTTGCTGACGAGCGGAATGAATGGCAAACGCACTGGAACAAACCAGACACTCCTCCCTGCACTCTGCCTGATGAGCTGAGGCTCTGAGCATTTGTGCTCCACTCACGGGCTCACTTTCCCTGGCAGCCAGAGGTGTAAAGTTAATGCTTTGCAAGCTGGGATGTTTTCACACCCAGCACGGGGAGAGGCATGGGTGCTGACCAGTGACATCAGGGTCACCACAGTAACAGGAACAAAAACTGAAATGTCCATAGCCTGGTCCGCTTCATACTTATAGCCTGATCAGCTCCACATTTATAGCCTGATCAGCTTCATACTTATAGCCTGATCAGCTCCATATTTATAGCCTATTGAATAGCTTTACTGTCTGCGGGTAGTAAACTGTGTTTCCATCCATCCATTTTCTGTACCCGTTTGTCCTATGGAGAAAAAAAACTGTCTGTTTCTAACATAGAAATTCTATTATATCATATAAAATAAGAATTTTATTTTGCAGAGTAACTCTGACAGGAGGCTGGCAAGCACATACCCAGTGCACAGTGACATTTTTCAATGTAAAACCATAACCCCAGGAGGATACACAGAGCTGAGTGTAGGAACCCAACCCACTAAGAAGAGAATACAGAATAAAATGCAAATAAATATATCTTATTCACCTTTACACAGCTGGGCATTCTCACCATTGCTATTAGAGTGTGTCATGGACGCATGTTTGCAGTTACTAAAAATGCATTTTGTTGGTGTGGCTTGTCCTGGAAGCCGTTTAATTACGTCAGACGCATTGAGGCGACTTGTTCGAATGAACTTCCCTGTTCTTCATTCTCAAAGGAGGAAGAGAGCAATCGGAGAGAGAGGACATGGTGTCTTAACGAGCTTTTGGGGGAAGGCGTGGGCTTGAGTCATCTGTGTATGTGGTTGACTTGCTCAGCTGTACAAGGAATTAACTAATTATGAAAGAGGTGACAACAACACACTTGTATCAGATTTTGAGAAACAATCCATAAAATAGAGCATACAAAAAATAATTTTACTGGGAAGTGCTTATGGTGATATACATAACTCATCCTGCTGCATTACAGATCAGCGTTAAGACCCCAGCCAATGTAAATATAAATGTAATGTAATGAGACCCAGTGGAAGGGGCCTTTGGAAAAACTAATGTTTTGGTCACTTGTGGCTCTTTTCAGTGGCCCCACCAGCCTCCATAAAAATGACCGCTTATAATAAAACGTTTCATAAGGATGACAAATACTCGTAATGACATCATGGAAAAATCGCGCACCTGTACCATATCATAACAAAATAAGGAAGAAAAAAAAGTTTCACCCGGCTATGTTAGGATGATACCCAGACAGTGTGTTAAATAATTATCACCGTCTAAGTATTGGCGAGTGATGGGGAGTATTGGCGAGTGATGGGGAGTATTGGCGAGTCACACTGCATGGCTCCAAGTACATTCAAGCAGTGCTTTGGCAGATCATCTCTGGGAAACACTGGTAGATTAGATGTTGAGCTTTGTGGCAACTATTGTGTCCATCCCTGCTACTTCAGAAGTCCATGTGTCAATCCAGGAAGCCTAATGCGTTTATTTGCAAGTGTAGTGACGACTCAACTGTCATCTTCAATTATTTATTTGGAGGCTTACAGAGGATAAGGGCAATCCTAAACACAGTACAGCTTCACCCACAGTTCACCAAGCCAATTACTTTGGGTTTTATGATGGATTTAGCAAGCAAATCCATACCACATAAAGAGCCTGCAAAAACACATACAATGCATGAGTGAGCCAGGACATTCACTGAACGCTGAGTTTTCCATTTATACCTTGTTGGACATTCTAACCAGAGTGCGCTATAGACCATAATTCCAACTTCAATAATAATGTGAAAATGTTATCAGTGGGACTGTCAAGATTAGAATGGAGCATGTGAACGTACTGAGTATGTAATGAGACACCTGCCCCCTCTCTCACACAAGCGCAGTGATCCTGAAACACACATCAAGATGAAAATTCAGCACCTTTGGTGGGAGCCTTTCTTTCAGTCTATGTTTCTCATTTTTTTAGACCCGAAAATGGCCAGAACCATGAATCTCCATTTTCCGTGATTTCCAACCTGCTCCTCAGGGACCCAGAGACGGTCCACGTCTGGCAGGGAGCTGGGAGGAAACAAAGACATGGATCGACTGTGGATCCCAAAGGACCAGGTTGGGAAGCCCTGTACTAACTGGTTATTGTGGCCATATTCATGGGAAATAAGATTTATTTTCAAACCTAAAGAATCATATTTCATTTTCATAGGTCCAATAAACCAGAGAACAATAACAAATTATAATTTTTCAGTAATGAAAAGTTAATTTTAGTCACATCCAGGAACTGAAAATTAGGCTAACAACAGGCACATATACAGTACAAAGAATGACTAGTAATGAAATTGTAACTTTACTGTCGGATTTATGCCAAGCTTCTGAGATCCGTGCAAAAGTACCAGTCCTAAGCAAGACTGACCGGTTCAGTTCATCAGTAAAGGTGATTGTTTCTGTTAGCTCCTTCTGTTGCCGTTAGTTTCAGACACCCACCGGGAAGACTTTTCTGAATGACAGTAAACGAGGGGCAGAGCTCCAGAAAGCTCAGCAAACAATTTATTTTGGAGAAAGGGGGTACGCAGGGTGCAGGGAGGGGGTTACCTGACTGATGAAGCAGTTTTGCAGTTAAAGAACTACACAGCTGGAAAATTACCTGCTAATGATACTTGGGATGAAGAGAGAAAAAGAACTAAAATAGTTTACTGCTCAAGGACGCGGTGCGGGTGGCTCACTGAAGCGCTTTATAAGCCGGTCCTTCCTATTTTGCATACTGTGACTGATGTGTCCTAGCAGCTGGTTGATCATTTTCTGCCCTCTAGTGTGCATTTTGGAGAAGTGCACTTACAGACACCCCATCGACTCATAACTCTGAACAGAGTTTTGGTTGTTTAGGACAGAGCTGTTCAACTTTTCACCTGAGGGTCCCTGGTTTAAGAAAACAGACCAGAGATGAGTTACCTCTCAACACTAATCTACAATTACAAAAGTAAGACGTAAAGGAAGGCTTTGATACTTCAAGAGCTTTCTAGTTATAAAACACGGGGCGCTGGATGATGGTACTTAGTTACGATCGAAGCCAGATCAGCTGCTACTGGGTGACGGAATCGCAGTGGCCCGTAAACCACAAAACCCCTCCCAGAACAGAATATAAAACATCAATCCCTCCATCCATAAGAAAATTAAATCGAATGGCATTCACCTAACACGATTTTGCCTAAATCTAAACGCCATCTGTCCAACTTGGCCGTTCCCCTACAGATACTCTCTGTACAGGAATTTATCTTCTTAGAGTATATTATAGAGTAACTGCTGCAGATGGTTTGAATGTTAGGCAAGAAACACACGGACAAACAAGGGGTTTCATTTTGCATCTTTGCATTAAAAAATTATAGTTCAGGAGAAAAAGCATTTTGACGATACTAAAATAACTCAAAATCATTCGTATGTTTCAGGTATACATGTTGCTTTGAGCGTCACTGATTCGTATCAACTTCTTGAGGACATCAACATTTGGGTTAGCATCAAGCTGTAAAAAAAAAAAAGAAAGAAAGAAAATGTGAGTATCTCCCCCATAAATTTGAAATCAGATATTAGCTTGTTTCGTTTAATCACTTGCCTTTATCAGCTTGCTCAGATTTAAGAAGGCAGGTTTGTATGTCTCCATGGTGACCGAGTCAGGCGTGATGACATCACTGTAGCACTGGTAGAGGACGGCAGGGATCTGGTGAACTTGGCAGTAGGTGAGCACTAAGGGAACAGTGCAGTGTCAGCGATCACAGACCATGATCACCATGTTACAAGAAGGTAGCTGGTGCCTGAACCCTGTGCGGATGGCAAACTCCAATACAGCCCATTTAAATAAGCTCTCCAAAATATCTTTTATACAGTGATTTCAGTATATCAGTACCTTTCACAATAAGACCGATGGACATTTAATAGTCTCATTTACGAAAGAAAATATTCTGCACTCGCATGCCTGAAATTAATATCACTCATTTAGGCAATAACTTGAATACTGAAATATATGTGTACTAGACTAATATACTTTAAGATACATAAATTAGTTCTTTCCATAAATATTTTATATGAATTTTCAAGCACACGATTGTCACTAAGAAGTCAAGTCTATTTCTTGGTCCAGCACATAAGAACCGACAATCTGCCTGCTTGTGTGCTGTTGGATTATTCAGACAAGGACTGATATGACTCAGTAACAAATCCTGTAAAAACCAGTCTTCAGTCCAAAACAGATGGAAAAAATGCAAATAAAAGACCTAGACCCCAAAGGTAAGAGGAAGTGAGGGCATACCTGCAGCTGCGAGACCTGTGACAATATTTGGCTGCTCCAGCAGGGGGCAGGAAATCTGGCTTCGGTACAGGCCGGTTTTTAGAGCGCGGAGGAACGGCGTGGTACTGGACATGGATTCTGTGGTTTTAAACTCGGCCAGGGAGCAGTCTGACAGGACAGTCACGCTGAGTTCAGGCTTCTCAATGCATGCGAACACCTACGGCCCAGAAACCAAGTTCATCTGACGGCCTCCAAAATAAAATGTTCGTTCAAGATTTTAGCCACGGCATCACCAACAGATTTGAAGTTACCGGAACATGGAAGGCAAATGAGATTTTACATGTTTCACGACAGGTTTGGAAAAAAAAACAGAAGACTGAGAAATTGTTTTTATACCGTCCAGATTTAGGGACAATCTTTGGCTGCACTTTTCTCTCCCCTGTAAGCCTTCACAACTCCAGGGCAAGGAAACAAGCAGGAAAGATTGTCACTGATCCCCGACCTCCCCTAGGCTACCATCTGCTCAATAAACTCCCTTCAGGGATAGGTTTTCAGAAGCAGAACCAACTAATATCTTAACAGCTCATTTCCCTGGTCTTACCGCTAGAATAAGCCTCCAGCACACAGCTGACCTCACAGAAAAACCATCAAAGATTTATGCAGATATTAATAGGATACAACTGCAACCCTCTCAGGAAAGTTCTCCATCACAAAGATGCTCTGTTACCTCCCCTTGTGAATGGCCATCCAACTAAGTTGTATTACATACAATGTGCATATATTTTATTATCACGCTTTCTTGTTGTGCATGCCATGCCTTTGTTCTCTGAATGTGCTTTATAGCAGCACATCCAATCCTGTCTGCATTGTGTATCCAATGTGAAATCTCTACTGTTGTTTGAGTGGCAAACACACCAAAACAACTCTTATGTGCTGAAAATGACATCAAAAAGCTGATTTTAGGTTCATTTTGATTTTAATTAGCAAACAAACTTTATAACCTCTTTATTTTGCATTCTTAAACTGACATAACATGGAAGAAACAAATTATCTTACGGTTTACTGACTTATATGCTGACATGTCACCACTGATTAAATATCCTGGCCATACTTATTTCTGGCAGCAGAATAAACACAGCGCCACCCATAGACCAAGGCAGGAAATGACCCTCATCCATGTCATTTCAACAATTGCACAAGGGGGAAAAATGCAAATCAGCATGCAAAATATTTCAGACTTACACTTTCTACCCACTGGAATAACTGATCTTCGGCTATGTAGCAGGTGCACTGGCATATCAGAACCTACAAATATAAAATTAAAATAAAGATGAACAAGCAGCCTTTATGCCTACTGTTAAACAAAATTAAATACTAATATTACTCAGTACTTAAATAAAACACAAGAATACACATGGATTAGGGGTGGGCGATACAAACTTAAAATTTTATCACAATATCTTCTGGTATATTTTTTGTGATGGTTTGTTTGTATTGTGTGTTTCTTGTTTGGGGTGGTGGAACAAACTGGATGCGTTACCATCCTTTATTAGCAGCGATTTTTCTTTTGCAAACTTTGCAAAAGTTTGCTCCACGTCAAATTTTCTGTAACCACACCAGCTCCAGATGGTTGAGGTAGCTCCTTTTTTGTAAGCAATGAACGTCTGTTACAGTGGGCCGGGCTATGATCACGTCGCACACACATATACGTCTATTACAATTTATTGTTGTTAAGGCACATTATCGTTTACGACTACTCTTACACACTATAGCTTAAATCGTTCTTTGGTCAATGGAATAAGCTTAACTACAAGTTACCTTTCCTAGTGTTTGTTAAAAACAAGCTTCTCCAGTTGGGACATCATTCATTTGCCTTTTTTGTTAATAATACTGTAATGTTTAAGAAATGTTTAATACATTCAAATGTTAATGAGAATTTCAAATAAATTGATCAGATCAAAGAATTAGTTGTTAGATTAGTCGATTAATCTATATAAGTAATCATTGCTAGATTAATCATTTAAAGAATAATAGTTTGGGACAGCACTAGGCTGAACTGAGTATGTCCTAGTGGCCACATATTCATTCATTACCAGGCAAACTTTGGACCAAACAAAAATAAGGACAAAAAGTCTACCCATCAAGAAAAACAAGACTGGTAAAAACCTTTATAACCACTGGGTGATTCTTTTTCAATGCTGCAAGGGCTTGTATGCAGGATTTTCAATCAGTAAAAAATAAAGTCTTTCTGTTGCTTACTCTCTGTAAGCAACAGAAATAGAGGGGCATAGACTTCAGCCGTAAAAAAATTACTTTCCCCTTGCATACGAACACCAACAGGCAGGTGTTGAAACTACTGCGACACAGCTGTCAGTTCTGACACATGCATTAATAACTTCTATATGAAAATCACTATTGGTGATTTGTTAATCGGAAGAGGTTCAAGTGACATTCACGGACATGGTTGTACGTAGGAGAGTTTTTCCTTTTGGATGACCTACTGAAGGTGAATCTTTCTGCCTGTAGAAGACACAGCTGGATTCACTCTGCAGCATCGCACAGGAACCCGGGTTCCTCTCATTCCAGATGGACACCGAGCCCACGGGGGACCAAATCTCCGAGCTCAGGGCATACGCGGAGAGGAAGCCTGACAGGCAAACGAAGATGGACTTATTTATCCATTTGTTTAAACGGACAATTACATTAAATCTATGCTGGTACTGTTACTGGAATAATTAATTGCCTGGTTACCTGCAGCATTTGGGCCCACAGCCACAACTAAATCGGAACAATGTAATCCTTTGTCTGCGGAAGTCACCAGCTCGTTTTTCACCTCCGAACACCACTCAACGTGGACCTTTCTATTTGGGATGACAAAACACAAATGAATGGAAATCACATTCGGCATTAAGCAAGTATACAAAAAGCCGCCTTCATCTACCCAAAAGCTGAATCAGAATGAACATATTACGAAATTATTAGATCATTATGATCAATGAAATACTCCAGATCAGAAAAGACGCCTTATTCGCAGGACCCGAAAGTGAAAGTAAAGGACCATGCACGCTATTAGTAACATGATGCAGCAAAACACATTTAAAACGTTTAGAGGTGGTAAAGCTGCACCGCGATTCACCAGGAGACTACAATGTATCTTGCATTTTTGTCAAACATCACCAGGAAACCGGAGTAAAACACTTTATTGTAATGCGATCATTTCTTCTCGTGTAGCTAGACTTGTCTAGCTAGGTAGCTAGTTAGCAACCCTATGTATGGGTATGTGCTTAATAACCAGCAGTACCGCATGCTATAAACTGCACCGAAACACACATCTCGCTAGCTAAACATGCTTATGTTTAATTTTCTGATCACCAAATAAAGACGAACACTGCTGATGACTCCCCTATGAACCGCGGTAAAGCCAGCAAACCGGCCAGCCAAACCTTTTCTCCTCTATTTCACTCCGGATTTGCTGATCCTCCTCGTTTTCATGGTCATCCTCCTCATCCTCTTCTACGGCCCGCGAATAAACGGATAAGACTTCGCCGAAAAAGGTCGCCATCTGCATTCAAAAGCTTTACAGAGTATCAGTCTACTGTGTGATTGCAGCCCATGGAGCGCTCATGCTTACAGGCCGTGCTTTTAGTGGCACCAATCGTACAACAGAGGGCGCTCCTGGGATGATGGCTACATGAAACACCCTTATTTATAAAACGAATGGTTTCCCTCTAGAACTCACCAAACTAATTGTGTGGCAAATATTTAACAGTATGCGACTTACAAAGCAGACCAATCAGAAAATCTGGTGAAATGTGCATAATAAAACACTAAACTACAATAACAATATGTTGAATATGGAATAATACTTTCAAACATACACAAGCACCACTGTGTTTTGTTCACGTTGTTTATGGATTTGATGTCCTCAGCAGAAATACAACATTCTTTGAAATGTACGTAACAAGTTATACCGATCAGTTTCGCAGTAAGTTTTTTTACGCCGAAATAACGAAATTACGGCAACGTTGTGTCACATATTTAGGACGAAAATAGAAGAAACGGAGCTGCCGAAGTTCTAATAATGGTGAAAGTTCAGTAACTTATTTTAAATATCATAAGCACTCTTGGTGTTTAAATTTGGTATCGATACATCATCCATTAGAAGGATGCTGTGATTTACAGTGGCTCGTTGGTCTAGGGGTATGATTCTCGCTTCGGGTGCGAGAGGTCCCGGGTTCAAATCCCGGACGAGCCCATTATTTTATTCACCGGTTGCTTCATTTTGTCGCTACGCGAAAAGGTGTACTCGGTGCAATTTGATGTTGTTCAGCTCTGCAAGGTTTAGAATGGAAAGATGTTTTCTTCGTAAGTAATAAAAGATCTAGGGCTCGTCCGGGATTTGAACCCGGGACCTCTCGCACCCTAAGCGAGAATCATACCCCTAGACCAACGAGCCAGTTACACCAAGCTTCCTTTCTGCAAACCTCTTTCTGAAATTGTTTTGCTTTCGAACAATATGTCAATATTTATCTGAACTATTCAAATCATAATTTGTATTATTTCATTCACGAGTGGCACCGACACTACAGTGATTACCACCTGGAATATTTCTTTTGACAGTGAAAATGGCAAGAAAGGAACACAAAACGCACCCGACAGCGAACTTCGGGTGACGGAAAGGCGTCGCCACGTATGGCTTTGAACGGCATCCGCTTCACAAACCAATAGAAACGTTTATTCGCCTAGGCGGGTCTTCTTTTCGAAATCGGATGCAGGAAGAGACCAGGGATGCTAGCTAGGTAGCTAGCGTGCTAACCGGAGCGATAACGGAAACAACAGATTTTCCCCAAGTCGAAGAATAATGAGTTTGAAACGGCGCCTATTAATATATGACATTGTATTTTATGTATTGTCATTATATTTCCTAATCGGTAAGTGAACATTTTTTGTGTAGTTTTTGATAGTTCGATACCTAGCTAGCTATTAGCATTCCATGAATACGATTTCAAACATTTCAATAATTATGTCAGAAATTTACTTCGGTGATGCTAGTTAGTTCGACCAGAAGGGCTCATACTTGTATAACAAAAGAAAAAGTTAATTTGGTCTTGTTGCTGACTGCTGCGTGTATTTGATTGGCTGCTTCTGTTGTTCTTGTGAACATTTTATTGAAATTTTTCGTTAGGCATATATATCCAGCTTGTGTTTGATTTGACACTGTGAGTTAGCTGCCACCCTGGGGCCACATCTGGCTTTAGTAGCGGGTATTTTTGGGTTGTATTCATAGAGCTGGAGACCTGGATCCAGTGGCGGTTGTAATCTGACTGATTCTCAGCCCCGGCACATCATTGTTTGCTGGCCGCCGAAGGGCGTGAATCCCCCCCCCCGAGTTTCGTCTATTTCCCCAATAACATTGTAACGAAACGGTGCAATCCTTGTTGTGATAAAGGACCGGGCATATGCAGATACACCGCCTAATCACTAAATTATAGTAAAACTCTTTTTTTTTGCAAATGGGTGAAAAAGATGTCTGGCTGGATTGATACAATTTAGGTCTGACATCATAGGGGAAGGAAACTATCTAGTCTAATGGCTGGGTTGTCATGAAATTAAGTCTTTAAGATGTTATCTCGCATTAATGCATGTGCCTTCAGATGGAGAGATGTGCCGAACAAGTTATTTCAAGAGTGATGCAGGTTTTATTTAAATTAGTTTACTGATGATTAGATTTATTCTATAAAAGGTTTGATACCTAGAGCTTTTTGCCTAAACTCGTGGTTATAATAATGTGTTGGATTAAAACAACTAGGGGCTTTTCTGGGGTTAAACGTCGGCTAATTGGTACCTAAATTGACCGACTGTGTGGTGCGTGTTCTGCCTAGACTGGCATCCTGTCCAGAATGTACCCCATTCTATGCTGCCTGGGATGGGCTTTGGTGAAAGACTTTGGCAGCACCATCTTGCGTAGCAGAAGATGTGTCTTGCATGTTAAAATACATATGTTTGTCTTGTATTCTTTCTTAGTCTTGAGTTTGCTTCATTGCATAATCTAGCAGTTAATTGGTGACAATAGAGCACAGCACAGTTGCCTACCTGATTTCTTACAATGGTTAAAGGTTTGCTTGAGAAATGTAGTTGAATTGAATGATACGTTTATCATATTCTGTAAACAGCTGTGAAATGAAATGTGCAACTTCCCTAAACGGCTTGCATTCATACAGCGGGATATTGTACTGAGACAAATTAGGTTAAGTACCTTACTTACAGTACCTACAGCAGGGACCTCGTATCCAAATCCAGGCTTTGTTTTCAATTCTCCCAGGAAGTTGGTTTAATAATAACTGATTCTGATTGGCTTCCGAGGTTTCATACCCAGCTCACAGGTAAATAAAAAAGCTGTGAGAGGGATAGATTTAGGGTTGGAGTCCTGTGTCCTGCCAATCATTTTAAGCTAGTAAGTTCCAGTTAAGCAGCGAAGAGGAGATGAGTTAACCCAGGTAGTGACTGACTTTGCAGTGAAGTCTTATACTCACCTGCTTGCCTTTATTTAAACATTTCACAGGAGCACTTCCATCCACTGCAATTGATGTGTACACGCCACGGGAGGTGTTTGTGGAGAATGGTACGACAGAAATTCTCCACTGCTCTTTCAAGTCGAACCAAGTCATCAGCAGCGCGGCTTCTGTGTCTTGGTCATTTCAACCCGATGGATCAAACAGCCCTCCCATAACTGTAAGGGATTCGGTTCTTTGAATGACAGTTTAATGTAATGTTGTTCAGTGCTTAACCTGTAATTGTGTTTTCTGTGCAGTGAGTGATAGCAAAATGAAACCGAGAAGCTAATTTGTAATGGCGGTGTGCTCAGTGTCAAATACCAAACACAAACCCATGCTGCCATTTCCCTCTTTTGCATAACTTGTGATAGATTCTGTGACCGACAACATAGTTGAGGTGGCATGAATATTTTAGAAACCAGCCGGAAGTCTGCAGTATTATTGTTACTTTCAATATGAATATCTGCAGGTAAATAAATGACAGTTTACTATAATTAAGTCTGCACCAGGAGTAAGGTTCCTATTAGTTTATGCTGTTATGTCGTTTAAAGGTAAAGTATATATTGAGCTTCTAACAGCTCTGAGTTTTTAGTGAACTCCTTTTTTTATTTTTTTCCACTTCTGTCCAAATGACGCATGTTTCCGTTTTTCTTGCCCAGTGCTCCTTTCTTAAAACAAGGCGTACATTTCCTCACTTTAGATGAATAATGATATGTTTATGTTCTTATCCCATTTCCAATAGATATTTCACTATTCGGGTGGAAAGCCTTATCCAGGAGACATCGCTCAGTTCAAGGAGAGGGTACTTTGGGCCGGAGACTTGAACAAGAAAGACGCCTCAATAAAATTGGTGAAAGCACAGTTCATTGACAATGGTACCTACACCTGTGACGTGAAGAATCCCCCTGACGTTGGAGTGATCCCATCAAGCTTGCAGTTAAGGGTTGTTATGAAAGGTAAGCTCAGCATTGTCTTGGCTACATCTCTCAAGACTGAAGATGTGCATCTAATAAGAATTAGAGATCATTCTTGACACACCGCAGCACACAGTGCACAACAATGAAACGTGTCCTCTGCATGCCTAACCTATATGTGACGTAGCAGGGGGCAGCTATTTCAGTGCCCGGGGAGCAGTGCTTGGGCACGGTACCTTGTACCGGATGCACGTTACAGAATGTGTAACTTGCAATATATACAGACATTGTGGAAAGAAAATTTGACATTGGTAGGCCCAGGAGGGGAGACATATTGGGTCTGTTTTGAATACTGTGTGTCCTCACCTCATGATTGCTGCCTGCAATTGCTTCTGCAGACCCTGAGGAGAGATCAGACCTTGGAGAGATGGACAGTGAGGGGGGGTGGGGGGAGGGGATTCAAAGCTGCTCCAACTGGTGCACAAAGTTGTAGTTATAAAGTCGTCGCAGCAGGCCATACTCGATATGTTACACGGTAGTACAAGTAGTTCTTGCGTTAATTAATATCAGTCTTAATCTTAATATTTATCATATGTTAACCAAGTATTTACAGTGATTTGATGTCGACGTAATCAATATCTATATTCATATCTCAAGTAGGAGCTTAGCAGTCAAGACATGTATTGGTAAATTAACCAGTGTATTTTACCTTGCCACCAAGGTGAACCAATAGAGCAGGATAGTTGTTTTGTTATACTTTTGAGCTTGGTTTGTTGGTGTTTTGTGACCAATCATGACTTAGAAAACCTTATCTGGAATTGAGAGTTATGGTTTATCAACTGGTTGCCCTAGGTGTTGGGGTACTTGGTATCTGGTGCCAAAGTGTGACTGGGGCACTTTGCTGGATTGCTTGGATAAAACAGAAAACTTTGTTCACTAACTGAGAGGTCCGGAGCTTCATTCTAAGTGACTTAACTAGTTATTAGAGAGGTGCTTTATTTTTCAACCACAACTTGATAATAGTAAACCGATGTGGAATGTTCCTATAGCTATACTAAATTCAGATGTCCAGAGAGAATGAATTGCAGTTTTGTGTGGCTTTCACCATTAGGAATATTTTGTGTTTTGTACATGTTATTAAATATTACATGCCTCGTCTTGTCCTATGTTTGCACTGCTCTGGGAGTTGCAGTCCCAATCTCGTTGTACTGTTATGCAATGAAAATAGAGTTGAGTAGTTTTATTGTAGTCTAGTTTTTTAACTTGTATCTTTCCAGAATTGTGTATGAAGACCCAACAAACCCATTGAGGTTTAATATTGTCAGTGTTCTGCGATGTGCTGTAAATCCTTTTCTTTAATTCATATGGAAATCTTGCCTCAACTTCCCCTTTGGCTTCACGTGCCACATTCATCATGTGTTATGTTCCAGAAGCTCTCCCGCAGAGCAACACTGGAGTTATTGCAGGAGCAGTCATCGGTGCCATTGTCCTCCTTGTCCTCATTGTCTCAATCGTCATTCTTGTTATCAAGAGGAAGGACTCCACTCATGCTTATGAGGGGTAAGAAATCCTCCCCACCCTTTTTAACCCCACCCCCTCCCTGAAACTAAGGTCCATCGATGCCATTGATGAAACTGAGAGTTCCGATAGGTGCTGACATATCCGGATGGAGCCGATATAGGCATTTTAGCCTGACTAAATTTAACAGGCCACTCATCACATGAAACAATGCATAATTTTAATGTGTGAGGGTAAGTTCTGTTAATGGGGTGTGAAGTTTGAGTGAAATCAAATACACTGCATAAAGTACAATTCCATTTGAGTTGGAGTAGCGTGGAAATTAATTTCCCATTTAAATTAATATTGTTTGTGAGTATTTTGCTTCTAGTCTGGTTTAGGAATGACAGCTGAAAATGTTTGTGTAAATTTGAACGTTTTCATTTGTATTAAGACGTGCGCGCACACACACCCAGTCATATGGAGTTGTCCATTTTCTTGTTAGTTGTAGTTTTAATGCAGCGCCAGTTTGCTTTAACATGCTACAAGTATTCAGCTTGTGGAACCCCTCCTCCTTACCCTGTTTGATGTGTGATTTCAGCATGTACCTTTTGCTGTGGTTAACTACCTTTTGAGTGTGGAATGTTCTCTGTTGGCCTGATTACAAAAGTCTATCTTCCCTAAGTGGTTGTTGTATAACACAGATCTGCTAGTAGATGAGGACTCTGTCTTTATTCTCTTCTTCTGAAGCATGACAGCCTTGATGCTTTTGTGGAAATTTTTAAAAAGAAAAAATCTCTTCTTGGAATAATACCCGTCTCAACCGAACTCCGTTTAGAAGTTACTAAAACACATGGAACTAACAGTGGGTTAATATTCTAACCCTGAAATTTGTCTTGACCCTGATCATTTTTGTACTCTTGGTAGCAGTGTACTGCTCTAATAATTTTCATAGTTCTGCCAAGTAGCCTGGTCCAAAACCTCCAGAGAGGAGCCTTGTGTGTCTAACAGCGCTTTACCTGGGAACTGTGAAAGGGACCAATATGCCACCCCCATTGTTCTGCATTACAAAAACAGATGAACTGAAATCCACATTAAAATGAACATTAATACACAAATCTGGAAATATAAAAATAAATTCTGCTCTGGGGGTTTGCAGAAGTGATCTCGAACAGGTATGGATATTCCTGGAACAGTCCCCTAGTCGGCCATTTGTCATCTTCATTTGCGTTTGTTTGCTCACTAATCACATTGTATGTCAGCATCTGTCTACTAAACAGCCCTTTCGCTGCAATCATCTCGCATCTTGCACTCAGGTTTTCCCTAATAGAAGAAAAATTCTCTTGACTGGACATTGGTATGATTAAACGTATTAAAAGTATTGAGGTATGAGTAGCAAAAAGCAATTTCAAAATTTCTACTTTTATGATGTGGCAATCTTGTGTTTACGTTGGTTTGAAATGGATTTCTATAGCTTGGGTCATTGTATTTGTTTTTGTAATGTTGCTGCTGCAGTGAACCATTGTTTTCTAATGCTGATTGTTTTATTCCAGTTTGAACCACTCTACAGCTTGTTGATTTGGTTAGGCCATCATTTTTTTATACCTTGGTCCTCGGGCCCGCCGCTAGTGGAAAACACGAGAAAAAAAAGAAATATTCATTTTCAGCTTGTCCTCGGGCCCGCTGCTCGGGAAAAAAAAATCATTCTAATTTGAGGTTATTATTATTATTTTTATGCCGCCACACGCCTTAAATAAACCTCTTGGGGGAAAAATTTTTTCCGACCGCCGCTCACTTATTTTCGTGGACTTTCTAAAATTTCTACCATCTGATATTACGGTAATTCTAATTGGCTCTTAAGGCTGGTACCGGCTTTCTTTAACCAATCACCATTGTGTTTTTATCAGTGCTTCGTGTTGCGCAGTGATCAGCATGGCGATGGCGGCATGGATTGTCATCGTGCATCATTTGCAAGCAAAAACATGCAAAAACCTCATCAGTGCTTCCGATTTGGTCTGTGCGACAGAGCATGTGAGCGATGAGTGCAGCGGGCGGAATTTGGTCAGAGGTTTTTTAATTAAGCCGGGAGCGGTCGCTCTGTCTCGCTTCAATTTCGCTTCGATACCGCTCACACTACGATTCTGAGGATTCTACCTAGAATTCATCTGTACAATTATCAAGGCTGTTAAACTGGCCGAGATGGAATTCACAAAGGAAACTGATAAATCATACAAATGTACTATTCTTATCAAACATATAGATGATAATAATCTAGAGTGAGAACAATTGTGTGTGTTAAACTGTTTCAATTTCATTGAGTAAATATTCACTTTGGAATCAGAAACATGAGTGTGCTATGCGAACAGGCAGAAGTCAGAGCAAAACGTGAGCAGGTTTTATATGGTTGTTGTATATCAACTCTACAAAGTAATTTAATGTATCTAAGCCTATAAAGTAAATATTGCTCATCAAATAAATTTGTAGGTCTAATAGGATTTTTTTAATTTCACGTAACGCTGTCAGTGAATTTTTATTTTATAGAGATGCAGCAGCAGCATAATTTAAAACGTAGATGTTTAACCTGTATTTTCTTTAGGCTATTCCTTTATTTTTAAGTCTTATTTTTTTGTGTGGAATGCCATTGCCAAACTTGTCCGTTGTTGCCTATATGTTGTTTAAAAAGAAATATTTTCTGTTCTGACTGGCAACGTTGCTCATATTTCTTTGATATAAGGTTTCGGTTTAAGCTGACATTTGTTAGGCATGCAGATTTTCTGTCCCTCTTTTAAATTGGAGCGAGAGGAAATTTTAGTTGAGCGGAGCGGCGGTGCAAACAGCGGAAATTCTCACCGCACCACTCTGCTCACATGCTCTGCTGTGCGACCGTTGGTGATGTTATTAGTAAAGCCGGAGAGGAGGAGTCATGGCAGTCGTACCCAATACAGTATCAAGCTTATATGGGTCGAAAACTGAGGATTGTTCTTCCCCGTCCTCATCAATGACATTAATTACTGCAGAGACTCATGTGGAGGTGCTTGTTTCCTTTGGACTACGGTATGTCCACGTGTGGCATCATAGGCCTGCAGAGGAGAACGTTCCTCCTTCCACGAGTCGATCGGCTATGGACGTTTTTATGGCTGCATCGCGCAATTATAACCATTTGCCTCCATGTAGGTAGGTAGCTTATATTTTGGTACTGGGGACATTTGTCACACAAATGCTGCATTTTTTCCAAAAAAATATTTATAATTTTTTCCCTCCTTTTCTCTGAAAGTAGGCCATAAGCTGTCCGAGGAATTGAAAAATAAAATTTTATTTTTATTTCGCCCTCCACCTCATCTTATTTATCTAAAAAGCCCGAGGACCAAGGTATAAAAAAAAATGATGCCCTTAGCTCAGATTTATTTGGAATTATTAGCCAGTAGATTTAGCCCTACTAATGAATGCTCTTTTGAACGTTTTTTGCTTATTGTAATGTTTATGGTAACTTGTACCATTTGATGAACTTTGCTGCACATGTCCTTGTGTGATGGCTCATTTGCAGTTTTGTAGTTTCTTGTGTGCTTCACCACAATATCTGTTTCTGCATCTCTCATGCTGTTTTTCATTTGTGTGTCTCTCCATGGACATGCATGTCTGTGTGACGCTCCTCGTCCCTGCTCCAAATCCTGTCACGTACTTGTCTATGTCATCGAAATCTCAAATTCTGTACCCCCAAAACTTATTAAAAAAAAAACACAAACCAAAAAAAAAAGTTGCACCTCCATTGAGAGTGTCAGTTCACAAGCAACTCGGACGGGGAAGAAGGCTGAGTCCAGTACGGAGGGTTCGAGGTGTAGCAGTCCATCTGCCCCTGTTCAGGTAGGAACCCTTGGAGTGTTACTGTGGACCTGAGAGGATTAGTGGTGGGGCAGCTGTAAATGTACACACCATTCCTTTCTTTTGTTTGCCTTTTCAGGGTTACGTATTTGACTGACAAGTGCTTTTGTACATTTCTGTAGTTTCTTGATTGGATCCTTTTGAGGCTTGTATTTTTCTTTCTTTTATTGCTCTGGGATCTGTTGGAACTCGAGTGTCTTGCATGCAGTGTTTAAATGGTGATTTCTCCTGCCTTTCATCCTTCCCATGGTTGGGGAGGGGGGGTGGGCATGATGCCGCATATCAGTGCAGCATGCCAGAACGTGAAGGCTGGCATGTTGGTCTCAAACATTTTGTGGTCCTATAAGCAAAACATTCCACTGAGGAATTGATTTTTTTCACAAATTAAATGAGAACTCTTAGCTTCTTGGTTAGTTCACAAGTAAATGTTTTTTCAGACACTATATACTAGGTTGTTTAGAATTGGAGTTGGAACTCTTTGTCATTGCACAACTGTATGTAAATGAACCTGGCTCACTCCTAATAGCTGCATCAATAAACAAGAAAGATATGTCAAAGAACAAACTGGGATTTGTAGTAATACTTTAGAACAGGGGAGGCCAGTCTTATCTGCAAAGGGCCATGTGTATGTGGGTTTTCCCTGCAGCTTCCTAATTGGAGGACTGATTGGCTGAAGAGTCCTCACACCTGACAGGTTATCCCAAAAACCTACAAACACACCAGCCCTTTGCACACAAAATTGGTCACCCCTGCTTCAGAAAATATAAAAAACACAAAAGAAAATACTGCAGTGGGAATAACCTTTGAATGTCACCATAAAAAAGATGACATCATATTTCACCTCATTTATGTGTTTATTTGTCAATCTTTATACTTCAGGGGCCGGTGATATATGCCCAGCTGGATCATTCAGGGACCAAGAGCCCCAACTCATTCCACAAGATGGAGCCAGTGGTTTATGCTGACATCCGGAAACCGTAAGACGTATTATCATGGACTGAAAGGGACTGAAGTGCAGTAATCCGTCTAGCAAGTTCTGTTTGGAATTTGTGAACAAAGCCCCACCCCTTTAATATGGAAATCATTGCATGTTTGTTAAATGTGTACTAAGAAATTCACTTCATGGATCATAGGCTTGACACTAATTTTCATACATGCGGAAGGTAATAAGTGCCAGTCTAAATATTATACTGGTGCTTTTTTGCTAAAGGATGTGTGTTGTAGCCACATTAGAGTAGAAAAGAACTTTTCTGCCTTGAAAAATGCATCAATATGTGTTTTACTGCCTGTAACAAACTGGTGGTAAATTTTTCTGGTTATTAGGATCCAGGCTGGACTGGGATTAAAAATCGGCCCTGGACTTTAGGGGGTACTC
This sequence comes from Pollimyrus isidori, assembly GCA_019775955.2. Classification (NCBI taxonomy): domain Eukaryota; kingdom Metazoa; phylum Chordata; class Actinopteri; order Osteoglossiformes; family Mormyridae; genus Pollimyrus; species Pollimyrus isidori. Next base: position 17,532,746 of record JABFDZ020000109.1, on the reverse strand, counting down.
TCTGGTAAATTTTGCCAAGGGGGAAGATCCTGACGACAGGTTTTACCTGCCTGCTTACCAATCGGCCCACCGGCAAAATGTCCAGTACAACAGATGACCAGTCCAGCCCTTGTTAGGCTGATGCTGTTGTTATAGCTAAACACTATATACGTAAGAAGGACTGTATGTAAGCAACTAACCCTTTAAGAGAAGTTTAGTCTGAACGTAATCCGAGCCAAATTAAACAAATGTACAGAAGTTTTTTTTAATGTAATTTAGTAATTCAAAATGACTAACCACAGTAACACGGCTTATTTAAAATATGCTGGTATGGGAAAAATTGCATCCTTATGTTGTGTCTTAGATCGAGTCTTTAAAAGCTAGCTGTAAATCTGTAGCGATCGTTAGCCTGTCATAGTCTTAAAACTTTGACAACATTTACAGGAGTGCAAGCATTATTTAATGGCATGTTTCTTAACGGTTAAAGTAAATTTGAAGTCTTAAATATCAAAGCTGTAGCATGTGACAAATAATGAAGTGAAATGGCATTTTATAATGGTAATTATTCCCAACTACTTTTTATTTTGTAATACAAAGGTACAACGCATCTCCACTAATACTGAGCCTTTGACACAAATTTTGTCTTAAATCTTGAATCATTTCCAACCTGCATGTGCAGGATTATTCTGTACTATATTATTTTTTCAATGCTGTAAGACATGTGGTATATGGTTAAATCAATGTGTAATGATACAAATTAATATGGGAAATTCGTTCACATTCCGGGAAAAAAATGCTGGTGTTTTATCATGGCTGTGCAGTAGTCTTGTAGGTGTTTGTTACTGTGTAGTTTGTTTTTTTTCCTCCGTATGATCCATCCATTATCTGCTGCTTATCCGGGGTCGGGTAACAGGGGCAGTAGTCTGAGCAGGGATGCCCTGGCTTCCTTCTCACCAGACAGCTCCTCCGGGGGAAACCATGGAGTTCCCAGGCCAGACGAAAGATATCAGGTTTTTTTTATTGGTCTTTCAAACATCCAGCTTGACACTCTGCCAAACAAAGTGGATCTTTTTAAAAGTAACTCATGTAAACGTGTTATTGGTTTTTTTCCTTTCAAAATGTTGTGCTCATTTTATTATTGTATTTTAAAACAATCTGCACTATGTGCTGTAGTACATATCCAGACGGTTGAAATCTATTTGTTTATTTAGAAAATGTTTGTCCCAAATGTGTTTTGTCTTAGAACTGGATGGTGGCAAAAATGTAGTGCCTTTTTGAAGTTCCTGTACTAAATGCCACATTTCTGTCTAAATCATTTCCTCATTCTGCGTGCTTTTTGTACATGTTCAAGAAAACATGCTTCCTGTATCAATCTAATTTTTCTATAAAAGAAACTCTTGATGTGATATCTGCTCTTAATTTTAATAATAGCATTTGTGGATTACATCAGTAGGCTTTACTGCCCAAACAAACATTTTATTAGTTATCCATCAGGAATTTGCAAATTAATGCCAAGTCTATGTATAAATGTAGAATCATGAGTTGCTGCTGTGATCTTTCAATAAATGCTAATTGTTCATGATGGAATGAAAATACTATCCAGCTATAGTGGAAGTCGTGCTGAGTTCATATAAATATGTAATTATTGCTTTCATGCATATGCTCTGACAATGGTTTAATAGTCTTGAAGGTTGGTTTCTACTAGTGTGTTGTATAGTAGCTCAGTAATAAGGCAGCAGCTATATATATATATGTGTATATATATATATATATATGTGTATATATGTGTGTGTATATATGTGTATATATGTGTGTGTATATTTGTGTGTATATACCTCCAATAAAATATTCAGCGCAGACATTTT
>JABFDZ020000109.1:17504489-17518724 GCA_019775955.2 Pollimyrus isidori | reverse complement strand
AGGGCGCCAACCTGCACACCGGGAGCAATTTGGGGTTCAGTGTCTTGCTCAAGGACACTTTGATGGGATCAGGAGAAAGCGGGGCTCGAACCAGCAACTCTCTGGTTGTTGAACGACAGCACTGCCCTCTGCACCACCATCTTCCCCCAATGTGGAATTTCTGACTTCTGTTTGAGGCCAGGCTAAAAGCAGCAGCCTTCTGATCACAGGCACAGAACTTAGCCCAGTGAGCCACTCATACTGCACACATTTCCATTGCTTAACTTGTAAGCTACTCCAAAGTAATTTGTCCAAAACAGTTATATAATTATTGTTGCATAATGTAGGTCAACAGCAAAAAATCATCTTAGGCCATATTGCTGGTGGTGGGGTTGAGAGTGGGGGAGATTGCCTTAATTTAGTTCACCTTTCAGAAGCACACAGGGCTTTGTTTGCCTCATAATGTGATAAGATGTTTTACCGGTTTGTATGTTTGCTGGTGAGATGACTGGCTTGAGATGACTTCCTTGGAATTTGATGCTATCTTTAGTCTGATTCCATGGAAGCCAACAATTGTCCACAGCAAATACACACACACACACGGAAATGCACGTTAGGTGGGACCGAGGCCCTGCTAGACAGAGATGATGGTGTTTATAGACCCCTCGTCTAAAATAAACTCTTCGGACTGTATGTCAGTTTACCAGTGAAACAGAGACTCCTGCGAAGCAATAAACACGTTGCATGTCAGAACCTTTTTTTTAAAAAAAAATAAAAAATTCCCTCTTCCACCAACCATGCCCCCCCCACAGAGGACTGCTTTATTTGTATTTGTTTGTTTATCTATTTATCTATCTATCTATCATCTATCTATCTATATTTACTTCCTCAAGAGAGGGTGAGGGGGGAAAAGGACAAGAGGCAGGATATAGAAAGAGGGAGAAAGAAAAAATAAACAGATAACTGCTGAAGACAGAAAACAACAACCAACATCTGTACAAATCACATCGAAACTCAAACGGTAAATGTTATTGAAGAGCACACACACCCAGCATTACAACACATGCCCGGAAGCACCTCAGCACCTTTCCGCACACCTGTGTGTGTCAGCGCGCTGGTGCTCATAAGGTTTCTCCATGTAAATGTCTAGTGGTGTGTGTAGGAGCCACAGCCCCGCCCCCCCAGGGCACAGGAACCCCAGGAGGCCCACAACAGGGACAATTGCAGCCCCCACCCAGAAAATGGCAGAGGAGCACTCTGACAGGGGGCCGTCCGCCAGCCACACCGCAGGAGCCTCTGGGGGCCGTGGCAGCGAGCCTGCAGGCTCCGCCGACTGCCGGCCACACCAGGGCAGACCGGACCCCGGAACCAGAGATCCAAGGGCCCCCCCAGCACGGGCTCCACAGAGCCAGGAGGGCCAGGCAACAGCTGAGAGTGAGCCAGTACACACCAGAGCATCCAGCCCCGGACATTGAGAACCACCAATGCATTGGCAGCTGGGGGCCCTATCCACTGGGAGGGAGTGTGACGGAGGGGAATAGAGCCTGAGATGTTATATCAGGTGGAGTCTAAGGCCCAACCTGACACATACATATAGACAAACAGCCGCACACATTAACAAGCATACGTTCCCACCCTCATGCACACATAAACAAATATTCACACATTCGTCCAACATGGAGACACACAGAACTGAACGCAGTACACACACTCACAATCCCAACATGTACTATATACTCCGAGATCCAGGCACCACCGCCCCTAGAGGGGCAATCCGCCAACAGACCCCAGAGATGGACCCCTTTTTTCCTCTGGTGTGGGGACCAGAAGACCACCCCGGACCCTGCAGCAGCCGAGAAACCCACCATCCCAGACCCTGACCGGACGGCCAGCTGTTCTTCTCCCCTCCCGGGTCCAGATGGCGAATAGGGAACAGGGGTGTGAAAAGACCCCATGCCTGCCTTTGCCCGCTCAGATGTAGTGTTGGTGCGTGTTGTTCTCAAGTGCTTTAAAACAGGGGAAGGGCATGGCGCTAGCCACCCTCTGCCAACCAACAGCCGGTGTTAGCTCAGCCCCTCCCCGGAACCCTCAATGTCTACGTGCGACTTAAAATTAAGAAGTGGGCACTGGCACCAGAGGTAAGGCTGAGTAAAGAGACCACCCTTCGGATGCCATTTTGTGTGCCCACCCCCAAGGCCCTAAATGTATGTGTCATAATGTCATAACCTATTAATTTCTTTCTTTAAAGGCAGTGTAAGGCACGTATCAGTACTGTTCAGCAGGCCATGTAATTCTTTAAGCAGCATCCCCTATTCAGACCTGCTGTTTAAAAAGAGATTTTGTATTTCTTGAACCAAAAAATAATTGACTTCTTTCAGCTGCTGAAAGATAGTAATTACCATACATGAAATTCCCTTAGATGTAATATATTATGCTTGGCTAGGAAAATTGTTAAATAAAACATTAAACATATTGGCATACTTGTAAGTGTTAAAGGGCCACAAAAGTCTTTTTAATTGTGGGGTTTTAACTTCCAGCTTAATGGAGTAGTCAAAACATGGGCTTCACTGAATAATAATGGCAGAAGTAATATTCTTTTCCTTTATTCAAAATACGAATTGCATCGCATGATTGCCTTGAAATGTAAGGATTGCTTTGTTATTGTTTGGTTATTCTAAAAGGATTAGCAGTAACCTTCTAATAATCACCAAATGTCTGCTAAAAACTCACTTCATGGTCATATCTGAATCAACTTCCGTATAAGTGCTCTAAAAGTGAAACTGATTACAATCCAGATCGCCAGATTTTCTATATTTCTCTGTGGGGTTTCACTAATAGCTGAACAGAAATGTATGAATCCGGTGACACAGCCTATAATTTAAAGTAGGACATGGCGGGAGCCCTTAGGGATGCTTTCCAGTGTGTGAAAAGGCTTTTAGTGGCAGTCATTAGAAATTACAGCCTGATCTCCTGCAGGACCCCAGCTGTACAGAGTCTTAGTGTAATGAACCAATCATGAGCTCATCTGCCATCAACCTACTGCTGCCTCTTTACTGGCCACACTATGAATACTGGGCCACACAATAAGGCTGCAGGGCACAATGCATTTGCACTACTATCCATATGTTGTCAATCTGACTGCTATATGTCTCATTGTGCATCTGACAAAAGAGTGTAATATAAAGTTTTCAATGTCCACATAATAATAGTAATAATAATAATAATAAATCCTTTAAATGTTGTGCCCTCTGCTGCCTAGGGTAGGCTTGTTGTTCCGTATGACCTATACCAGCGTAAGTAATTGCAAGATGTATGGATACAATATTATAAACTTGAAAATATTTCAATATATTCATTTATTTGCAAATTTTAAATAAGAACAAATCATTACTTTAAAATCAAATGCATTTTTTAAATAATTTGCAACATAAAACAAATACATTATAAAATATATTTACCAAAGAATGACGCAGCCATTACTAGAAAAGTAAATTAATAATCGGCTTGTTGAATACTGAATGATTTATATCATAATGTCTTTCACATTACAGGGATTTTCTGCTTTTTTGCTATATAATAAAAATTAAATGTGCACAAATTTTGTAAAATGTGAGTTCATCTGAAGCTTGAAGTGATAAAAACATAAAATGTCACAAAGCAAATACAAACTATCATTAAGAGACATCAAAAGGAAACATTGAAAAGTGTAAAATATTAGCTAAAACAGCAATCAGGTGACCACTTCTGACACAAAAACTACATTGTGCTGGCAATGCGGCAAACTGTCATGTCAGATTTCATGGTATATAAGGTGTGATATAGTGTCAGTCCTTAATTCCAAGAAAGGGTTAATTTAACCCTTTGAATTAACCCTTTCTTGGGTAGATATATTTTGCATAAGTACATGTCCTTCAAGGACATGGAGATCACATTTTAAACCTGTTCTTCTAGGCAGATACTTGCTGCTGACAGTAGATGAGGTCACTAATGAGTGAGGTTCTTCAGAATCAGATTTTGCTGTGGCAGACACATTTTATCCCCCCCCCGAGCCCTTTTCTGTTATCTAGGCTCTTGATTTTTCCAAAGAATCGGTCTGGAATTTGGGATGTTCCGGAATGTGACTGCGGTTTAAGATGAAAATTAACATATTGTTGAATTATGCGCCTAATCCGACAGGGTAACCTGAATTGCTTCATTCCTGAGGAAAATATTTTATTGAGTCTTGATGTATGAAGTGCAAGAATTGCACAAAGAAGAAATGTATTAGTGTTAGTTTCAGGATGCAATTACAAAAAAATACAACGGTGCAATGAAAGGGTGCTCAAGAAAATTTCCATACAAGTAAGGCCATTGCCTCTTGTTATATATTAACAATTGAATAAATAATAACACATTTAATATTTAGGGCCTATTCTCAAAGAACAATCCATGTTTATTCTCTACACTGAATGATTTCCAAACTCTCCCACCTTTTAGATAATTTGCATAAATAATAGTAATGGTAGTATTAGAACTTATATAAATTCACTTCATCGCCTCTAAATAGCCCCTGACGCATGAGAAATCCTGTAAATACTAAAATGCCCTTATTTGTAAGTACTAAGGAAACTTGTCTGAGTTGTGAATGTGAAAGCATTCAATGTCGCAAACTAAAATAAGTCATTCTTCCAGTTTGACCAAATGCAACAAAAACAGCAACTGAGAATGGAATCAGGAACAATTAAAGAAAATAGCTTCAATCTCGATTTCTAGACAGCTCAGCTCTGAGGATCCTCAAAAAGCCGTGCCATTACTTCAGGAGGTGACCTTTAAACTGAAGGCTGCTGTTCCATCCACAAGTACACATGGTACTCGAGGAGATGCTCAGGCATGGGGCTTCAGGGGGAAGTGCTGTGTGACAGTGACACAGCCATGGTAGCTCACACACCGCGTCATGGGCAACTCTTCGCTCAGCTGTCTGCTCTCGGGATTGAAGGCCCAGATCTTGTCCATGCCATAGCCGCTCTCATCTCTCCCTCCAAGGATGTATATTTTTCCGTCGGCCACCGTCAAACCACAGCTTTCCTAAAAACCCAAGAACCCAGAAGAGTCATTTTTCTAACACGGCTGTTAAAGCTACAGCTACCTGTGCTATTTTGAACACAATCTATCAGTAATGCACGTTAGGGTTTGGGTTAGAGTACCAGTACGGTAGGGTTAGGGTTAGAGTACCAGCACGTTAGGGTTAGAGTACCAGTACGGTAGGGTTAGGGTTAGAGTACCAGTACGGTAGGGGTAGGGTTAGAGTACCAGTGCGGTAGCTTACCAGTTTCATAGGCAAGCTGGTCACCTTACTCCAAATGTCCAGACTTGGGGTGTACTTGTATATGTCATCCAGGAGGCCACCAACCACATAGATGATGTCATTTAAGGTTGTGGCACTTATACACCTTTGAGTAAAGGGGCTGGGTGCCATATAACTCCACTGGTCCTTAACAGGGTCATAACACTGCACCTGTATCAGTTACAGAGAGTTAGCTTCCCTTGTCAGTCACAACATTGACGCATCATCAGTGTGTGTTGTTTACAAATAAAGACTTTGTCATGTATGCAGACTTTCTCACAGGACCAAACTGAGTTGAATGTGTGTTTTTTGCCTGAAGCTTGCCTTATCCGTGTTGCAGTGTTCACTGAGGGCTCCTCCGATGACATAGAGCTTCCCGGAACAGGCTACCAGGGCAGCAGAGCTCACGGGCAGCAGCAGAGGAGTCACCTCCTTCCACTGGTTATCGTAGGCGCTGTAACACTCCACGCTGGACAACCTCTGGTGCCCATTGTAACCGCCTACTGCATACAGCTGCAACCACAAGCAAGCATCACTGTCTGTCTGTCCATCCATCCATACATGCACATAGTACCGTGCAAAACTCAAAGAAAATGTTTAAAACGGTTTCCCTTGGTAATGAGTACATATTTGCTCAGAGGAAAAAAAAACACAACATGAGAAAGCAGGGAAATTAACAATGACACAAATAAATTGAGCAAGAATATCTTTTGTTCTCCAAAAAGTTACTTATATCTCCCTGGATGGCTGGATGAACATTGCTTTGGTTCCCAAATCACTCATCAGGAGCATCCCAGTTATCCCATGCATTTGTTAAATTTCACCACCAGCTCAATAAATAAATGGACTTAATTAGTTCAGCAACTTATTGAGTTATTCATTAGCCGTATGAGTTGTGGTAGTGGTCCAATAAAAAAAAAACATTGGTGTATTGGAGGTTTGCTGCAGATACTGGGGTATCTTTAGGAGAGGGTTAGAAATGGATAAGCTGACACACTTTGGCAGACATAATACTATCGATTTACATCATCATTAAGATGATTTAAACCTAGGACCTTTGCACATATATCCATCCATCCATTACATCATTTCATACCCTTTATTAAGTAGAAGGTCATGGTGAAGTACTCAATATTTCTGCTTCATAACCATTTATCTTGGTAAGCATTGCAGGGTCCCTTTTAGTATTATTTCTGAGGCGTTTTTGTTGCTACTGTCCTTTTAGTCCCTTATCCAGGGAATTGTGTGTGTATGTGTTGCAGATTGTATTTTTACAGCTTTATTTATCGCATGCTGTACCCATGACTCTTACCTTTCCTTGAAGAGCTGTCATCTTATGTCGCCACCTGCCATTGGCCAAGGAGGCAACGCGCACCCATTGGTCGAGCTGAGGCAGGTACCGCCACGTATCAGTGCTGTTCAGCTGGCCTCCTGCAACAAGCAAACAAAAGCGTTTCACTTCCTTGTGTGAGACAAGTCAAGAAATATTAATTTAGGCAAACTTTAGCCAAAGTTTGACTTCACCTGAATTATTAATATGAATGTATGGTATCTTAAGGTCAACTATAGATTTTTCTAGGTCAAGTCCTATTAACTTTTAAAATGTCATGTCCCATTGATCGAGTTTTATTTGAATAACTAATTTGTTTTTTTTGTTGCTATGCGAGGACTTATCAAGCAGTGCATGTTTTAATGCTTTGTAGCATTTATGAAAGTAGATCAGTATTATTCAAATGTGTGTGTGTATGCTTTTGTTTGAAATGTAAGTGTGAATTAAATCACACGCCAATGTTAACATCCATTGCTGTCTATGACTAGGTCCAAAACAATCAGTACTGATGATGATCAAGATAGAAGAGATGAAAAACTCATCTCATTTTTAATTTATTATATTTTATATTGGACAACCAATTACTGACTGAAACAAATAGAGGGCAGAAACTATTGTAAATATTACACTGGAAATGAAAGCTGCCTTGCATCAAAACTAGTAATTCCACATCGCAAGCCTAAGCATTCAGTGGAATGGCAGCCAGATATTCTATCTGCTGCAGATTTGTTTCCTTGGAAAAGAATTTTAAAAGAGAAGAAGATTATCTTTCATCATGCCAGCTGATCCTTCATGATACCAGTTTTACTCTCTAGTTCACCCAGGGTCCTAAGCCATCTCCTGTAACCTCTCCGCTTCAGCTAAGCCAACAGGTTCTCAGTGGGCTTCAGGTCAGGGGACTGTGGTGGTCATGGCAGAAGCTTGATTCTGCAGTCAGCAAACCGTTTTTGTGTTGATTTGGAGATGTGCTTAGGATCACTATCCTGCTGGAAGATACAATGACGGCCCAGTTTGTGTTTCCTGGAAGAGGCAGCCAAATTTTTATTTAAATGTCCTGGTATCTCATGGAGTCCATAATGCCATGTACCCTAACAAAGTTTCCAGGGCCTTTGGAGGAAAAGCAGCCCCACAACATCACAGAACCTTGACCGTATTTTGCATTTTGGACAAGGTTTCTTTCATTATAGCCATCCTTCTTTTTATGCCTGTCTTATACCACTGAATTTGGTTCCAGTCAAAGCTGTAGTAGTGTTTCACAAACTCTAGGTGCTTACATTTGTGGTTAATTAAAAAATAAAAGCTTTTCCTGGCATATCTTCTAAATAATCTGTTAGCATAAAGGGGGCGTTTTTTTAGAGACTTGGTAACCCCAAGATTTTACTTGGTATTGTAATTCACCAACAGTCATCCTTGGGGATTTTTTGCCTCTGTTACAATCCACCTCACTGTACATGGGGGATAAATAAACTTGGCTCCTCTTCCAGGCAGGTTTGTAACAGTTCCAGTTGTTGTCCACTTTTTATTATTGCCCTAACAGTAGAAATGAGCATTTTAAGGCAAGTAGCTATTTTTTACTACTCATTCCCTGACTTATGCACACTTCTCCCTCATTTGGTCTGTATCTTCTCTCATCTTTCCCATGTTGATGGATGACTAAGGGAATTTGGGCTCTATGTCTCCTCGTGTTTGTATACCTGTCAACTACTGTAGGAAGTCCTGGATTACAGCCTGAAGGTTCCTGTTCACTCCACTCAACTTAAAGATGTACAGTTTACACTGTATAGGACCCCTCTTGTATATGTATTTTTTTTATTGATTAATTTTGTTTTGCTTTTTTGTTTGGTATGTATTTGTAAATTTGTTAGTATCTCTTTAAGAATGTATATAAATTGTGCTCGCATGCTGCTGTAGGTGAAAGGGAGTTAGTTAACCGTTTATATAGTTAACCGTTTTTTCTTTGTAATGATGGAACATGGAGCCACACAGTTTCTGACATGGCTGCACTGTTTCAGGATGGAAATGTTTAATTAGTCTGGCAAATGTGAGAATGACAGATGGATACTGGCTCAATGTCGAAATTAAACCATTTGTGATTGGAAGATTTGGCAGTAGAAACGTTTTATTTTGTTTACTGAGCGAAAGCACAGTAGTTTGCAGCAACAATAAATATGAACGTTGCAGAGTCTACACATTGTGTTCAGTATAATTTCCAGGGGTGCGAATAATTGTGGCACATGTGTTTTTGTTTATTTCTTTATGAAGATTTTTTTTTTCTTGGAATAAATTTATGTTAATGAAAGGTTAGCTTTTTCTCAATTTGCGCAGAAGAAAAAATTGATGTTGTGGACAAGAAACGGGAACCCAATGAACATGATTTGGACTTACAGTCCTCTCTGTATGTCTGAAAGTTTCTAAATTGAAAGTTCATAAGTAGAGGAGTATCTGTATTTTGTAAATCAATAAACATGTTTTCCAAATAATGGCTCTGTTTTCATCTTTACTCTATGAATGCCTTGTTGTACATCAGTGAGTAAAATGTTAATAATTGTAAGAAACACTTAAGTCTATATTTACTTAAAAGGATAATCTCACATCTATCAGTCTGTTTGATTCTTGTATTACTGGATTATACCTGAAACATAGACGTCATTTTGAAGCTCGCAGGCTGCAAACTCGGACTTGGAGTATCCGGGAATGGAAGCTGCCGGAAGCCACTGTTTTGTGTGAATGTTGAACTTCTGTGTGAAGGACAGCCGAGAGAGGCCGTTTCTGTCACATCCACCAATCACGATAATCACTTCCATTCTCACGGTTGACCTGAGTGAAAACAAGAACTAAACTAAGGAGAAGTTGACAGATGTGTGCATGAGCACAGTGCCAGTTGAAATCAACCAATTCTGTGCTATTTTGGTCATACTGGACCCAAGTTTCCCAAGACTGGGAAGCAATTCTTAAAGACAATATATGTGTTTTTAAAGACAATATTAAATACTTAGAACTACTTATTTATTGTTTGGTACAGGTCCTCGACGACTTACGACCTATCCAATTTACGACTAATTGACTTTACGACCATGATCGCAGCTTGTATGCCAGGCAGCACAAATGTTGCCCAGCTGGGCGTACGACAGTTTGCGCACCAGTTCCCTGCACCACTACCATTACTGCGCGCGCTAAGCCGCTAACTGTTATAACAGGATATGGTACAGTATCACAATAATGAACAAAGAAAGTTAAGATGTAGTACGGTAACAGTATAACTACAATGAACCAAGAAAATCATGATGTATAACAATAATGAACAGAGAAAAGTATGATGTATAGCAATACAAAATGAACAAAGAAAATTATGATAAGGTATGACTTAAAGATTTTTATAACAATACATTACTGTACAGTAAGATATACATATGCAACTTACGACCAAATTGTGTTACAACCAGTCAGTCGTAACCAATCATGGTCGTAAGTCGACAACAACCTGTACTTGTTTTCTTATTTTATATATTTTTGTCTATACCAAAAAAAAAATCATGCCATGTTCTCTAAATCTAAGATCTTGGGAACATACCTTCTTGGCAGTGTCCTGGAAGAATTAACTTCTTTTCCAAAGATATGATATCTCATGGCTTCCAGAAGCAGAGGGAGACACTCTTTGGAATCTTGGAGGATCTTATCACTTTCCAGTGTTTTAATGAGGAAGACAGGATCAACCAAGGGTAGGTGGACACACTCCAGCAGGTCCTTCAGTGCTTCTTTCCTTTCACTTGGCTCATGGTGAACCCATTTGAGTATGGCTTCTACCAAGACTTCCTCACGGTCAACCTTCAACTGCTCACAGGACAACAGCTCCATCAGGCGCCCCTTGGTCAGGCTGAGGAACTCCTCATGCTTATACACCTCCACGAAGTCCTGATAGAGAATCTTCTGGCACTGCTCTGCAAGTGGCTGGATGAAGAAGGAGCTGGCAAAGTCCATGATGCCCAGGCAGTTGGAGTGGTCCACTCGCTGCTCCAGGAACTGGATGCAGGCCTTACTAAGCACATTCACACCAAGCAGGTCAGCTGCCCTGAACACAATTTCAACATTCTCCTCGTCCACATCAACCTTGCCCTCATACATGAAGTCGAGCAGGTTTTGCATGGCAACTGCAGAGATGCCCTGCAGTTTGACCAGAGACTGGCAGCTCTCGCGAAGCTGGCCCTGGAACATAGAGCGGAAATAGATGCTACTGGCACAGAGCAGAGCGCGATGGCAAGGGAACTCCTGGTCTTCCACCTGCAGCACCACATCCGTAAAGACGCCACTCTTCCGGTATGTGCTGAGCACCTGCAGTATGTCTTTTGCAAAGCAAGATTCTGAGGAAAAGTCGGCCACAGTTTGTCGCTCCATTTGGGTCTCAGTCTTCTTGAATCTCTTCAGGGATAATGGATCTACAAAATAATATGTGGTGCAGACTTGTCAACAGAGGTTTACATGTGTTTTTTTGTGTGGTATGAAAGCGTAAACTGTACTGCTGATAACTGGCTTCATGGTAGCAATAGACAGCAATTCTCGACAATTATACAATTACAACATATATAATTTAAAAACATTGAAATCTTCTCTAGGAATCTAGACACATATATCTACACACAGACTTCCTTCACAATCACACAAGGTGAAGGATGATACATTATTACATTTCACTTGTAAGTAAGTAGGCCTACTAATGCCATTTTCCCTGGATGTATGCCGCCACTGAAACATCTGATTTAACTGGATAATATTTAATTACCTTCTCGACTTCTCGAGTTTTTGCCGTTTACATTGATAATAACTGTAGAAAAGATGCTAGAATGAAAGTGTGACATTCCCGTCATAAAAAAACAAATACTGCTTATTGAACAGCATAAAGTTTCTAACACACACACAGCCACTCAAATAGTAGCCTTGATCAAAAGGATCAAGCTACATAGCCCTAAAAACACTTTTGAATTAAAAAGATGAAAGCAATACTAATGCGAACGTGCGCGTGGGTATATATTGAAATCTATGATCTAAGAGATAATCGCAGCAGATGGTCCTCAAGCGATAGCATCATGCTGCTGAGACGGAGCAGTTTGGATGCGGAGTTGCAACTGATACCGAAACCTGCGCCCATTGTTAAACTGCGGATTCATGACCGTAAACTTCACCGTCTGAAACTATTCCATTCCTTCTCTCTCTCTTTTAATTCTACCTATCTTTCTTTCACTACAGTTGCATATTTCCTGAGGAAATAATCACTTGGGCCAGATATGTTTTTCGTTTGCTAAATCATTCTTAATGTCTTAATGTAATCGGTAGCCCAAATTTAGAAAGCTAGATGGTGAAACAATTAGTCCACAGGCAATTGTCATTTTAAACGAAGTGTTCTTATTATAACAAATATCAAACTTACCTTCGCGACTCGGTCAGGTAGATTCTGGGTAACTGCTAAGTAGTATCGGTGCAGGACGAGCCCGGTGCCTTATGCTGATGTGAAAGAGACGCGCTGGCGTGTTATAAAGCCAGTATGAAAACAGCAAGATGGTCAGGGTGCGCACGTGACGCCTTTTTGTTTAGATTCCCAGATCGTTATTGTCGCCGTGTGGGCGGGACAGCGGTGACCCCGCGCGCGTGCCTGATCGGGGCATGTGGGAAGACAGCCTCTGAGTAAAGCATAAATAAAATATACAGGGGTCCTGCTTTCCATTGTATTTCATGCAAAATGCATCGGCTGCAGTTCACTCATCCAAACAATGACTATGTATTAATGCAACCGCTATTTATTTAACTAAAGATCGCTACTTGTTTTTATTCGTGCATCTATTTCGTCTTTTCCAGATAGATCCAATGTGGTATTTGTATGAAATATTTATATGAAACGAGTCAGTTTTATTTGACCTTATAGTTACATCGTCAGGTACCTTCCCCTCATAAAATTGTCTAACATAACTGTCAATGGTACGGTGTTCCCTATGGCAACATATCATTTCGCTTCACTTCCTCGTTATTCAGGAATAAAGTGTAACATCCTTAATTGTTGTATAGTCATGCGTTAACGACGTATACGTCGTTAGGTGATTTATAATCATGCCCTCATCATAATTACTATCTACACAAACCTAGATGGTATGTATGTATGTACAGTACAGTAGTAGGTTGTATAGACCAGTATCACCACAAACACGTAAGGAATGCGTTGCGCTACGACCCCACTATGCGACAGGAAATTTTCAGCTCTATTACATATTATATTTGAATCTCCCTCAGCGAGTATTTCTCCAGGTCTCCCTCATATAGAAAGACGTCAGTGCACTACGTAAAATGTGCCTCTAAACAGATTTCTGTGCATACTGATTTTTGCTGCATATTTGGTAAACTAAATAGATTCTATCTTCCACAGTAAGTTTTACATTAGATATTAGCCTTCATACCATCAAATCTATGACAGAACATCTCACCCATGAGTGCCCACCCAACATGCCAGGTATTCCCAAGAAGCCCAAGGCCAAATGCCAGTCAAGGACCACGAAGCCCAAGCTAATCAAGCTCACCAAACTAATACCTGCTGGCTACTGACAGGCATGGAGAAAACTGACCTACACAGATTAGCCCCAAATTAAAACACCTCTGTGAAGGTTGGTACTGAGCCCAAGAGCAATGCTGATGACCAAGCAGTGTACACTGGTCGCTGATCTGCTCTAATTGAACCCAAGCCAGAGCAGCGTCAGTTTCATGATTAATTACCGACAGGCAGGTGTGACAAACATATTTCGCCACTGTGATGCAATGGGGAACTATTACTACAGACATCAATTTAGTTTGCGAGAATTGCAACAGAAATGTGATTCTTATTTGTCCCATTCAGAGAAATGAGCCCAGCTATGTTCTATGGAAAGAGCAAAAAGACAAGCTCTTCAACAGGTTTTAGTGACAGTGATAATGGCATGGATTTGAATGGAATATTGAAGGATAAATTGTAAGGACTCACTCCGTGTAAGTTCCAAGAGTACAAATACATCAATTTATTAAAGGAATTCACATAAGAAATGAATAAACCCCCCGCAACCCTGAACCTGATAGGCGGTTTTAGAAAATGAACGGATGTACTGTATTGCAAAAGTTATTGAATGTATTTAAAACGAATAGAGAAAGTACTCAATGGTTAGAACATAATACATTCCACGCACGATTAAAATGCTGCTTAATACTCAGGATGCAATCAAAATCTATTTTGAAACTTTAGATCTGCCATCGATTGGCACTGAACAAAACAAGTATATAACAAAACCAAATAACTGAGAAAGAGATCCAAATAGCAATAGGGAAATTAAAAACAAATAAAACTCCGGGAAGTAATGGATTCCCATCAACAAATTTTTGCCGTTATTTCATACTACTTTCGATTGGATTCTCACAAACAGGCACGTGCACACATAGAGATCAAAGGGGGCTTGAGCACCCGCCCTTTTTATTCCTGGCGAGAAAGTGCCCTTTTTTCTGGGGTGCTTTTTTTTTTTTGCTGATTAGCCAAAGACAAATATATAGTTAACCTGTGTTTTGCTAGCATGCATGCCTCATGAGCTACTAGACTAGC
>JABFDZ020000109.1:17489537-17500843 GCA_019775955.2 Pollimyrus isidori | reverse complement strand
TCTTCAGGCAGTTCCTTTGACCTCATGATTCTCATTTGCTCTGACATGCATTGTGAGCTGTAAGGTCTTACATAGACGGGTGTGTGGCTTTCCTAATCAAGTCCAATCAGTATAATCAAAAACAACTGGACTCAAATGAATGAATGATGATCAGATGAAATGGAAAGCACCCGAGTTAAATATATGAGTGTCACAGCAAAGGGCCTGAATACTTAGGACCATGTGATATTTCAGTTTTTCTTGTTTAATGAATCTGCAACAATTAAATGTGAATTGTGTGTCACAAAAATACATAATATTGTATTACATCATTCCGTAAATATAAATATAAAAAATCATCCATTCACCAACTAACGAAGTCCACACAACCTAACAGAGAGAAACACTAGTAATTTTAGCCTTATTCTTACCATTTACAAAAAAGATCCCTGCAAACTCTGTTAAGGGTCTGGGCTGCTGACCTGACCATGACAAACGCAGCAAACGAGCAAGGACGCTACACACTGAGCGTTAACACCTAGCGGGAAACGGTGCACCAACATGGCGGATGACGGCCTTTGTGGACGGTATAGCGCGTGACGTCATGTGCAAAGTTTCCATATCGACGCAGGAAAATAATTTTCCTTGGTTTCAGATTAATTCAGATGTGTGTTACAGGCACTTTGTATGCAAATGGTCTGTTTCACAGTAGTGTATTATCCACAACCTAGTTTTGCCTTGCACATATTAAAACATCTTTTCTGCACTGGATAAACGATCGGAAGATGGAAATACGGACGGGTTTCAGTTTTTTTAAATGGTCAGTATGTTGAAGAGTTTTAGAGGCAACATCTGCCTATTATTTTAGACATTACAGAAAAAAGACACTACATTGTACATGACGAATGAGCGCTAAACGGGAAATTAAAATGTTGACTGTCTTCAGAACATCATATATCAGGGTTGCCAAGCTTAGTCAGCTAGCTGGAGTGACATTTTCAATTCAAATGCTGCACACGCATTTGCATGCATATAGCGGATTTATTACCTTGTAAATAGTCTGAAGGGTACTCCAGTAACTTTGAAGTAGCTAATTTTAGGTTCATAATGGAATAATACAGACTTGCCGTAAGATTTTTTGCGTGATCGCGAGAGTCTGGAAGCGTGAATGTCACGCCAGATGCGTGGGAGTTAACCCTGATAAACGGTCATTCGAAATACAAAAAAATACACATTCCGTATCTATACATTGCTCAACGATTTTACTCACAAGAGGGAGACATTTTCTTGTATTTTATAGTAAGAATTTTACGAACTCAGAAGTCTCCTCTTCATGTTACAAGAATTCAAAATAAATGTGACTTCGATGCACACTTCGATTGTGTGTGTGTGTGTGTGTATATATATATATATATATATATGCATATCCTGAATATTCAGTTTCATTTCACGCTTATATATTATTTTGTTATAATACTTATACCACTTTTAAAGTAGTATGCTTGAAACAAAATCGTTGTGTCCTGTCGATTAATATATTCCTTTTTAAAATAAGATCATCCGTTTAAATGTTCTTTTTCATCTGCATTATTCGGAAGAAAAAAACAAAAGAGGAATTTCTGAGAGCTCGAATCCATAAGGATTAAACTGGGAATCCCGTTCTCTCATCTGTGGGTAATCCCCAGCCCAGTTATCTACATATAAGGAAACTGACTACTAAGTGAACAGCAAATTGCATAGAAAATCAACACTGACTCAGGTATGTTACATGTGCCTTTACATCTTTTACTAGGCTTTTGCACTGCATAAATCATGTTAGTTATTAAACACTAATTAATAGCTTTTTCAAGGACTCGTCAGTTTCAATCCATTCTTATGTTTCACAGATTACATATTGCAACGTTATACCATATGACATATGAATCTGAGATACTACCGAAGTGTAGAGTTACGGGTGTACTCCAAGATCAAAACTGAGACCGTGTTTCCTACGTTATGGACTGTAAAGGGAGAGGGAGAAGAGGGACACATCGGTTCCAAATAAGGCATTGTAGAAAGAAGCAAGAAAAAAATGGAAAAAACAATGATGCAGGAAATTCCCACAGGATGCGTTTAGCTGGCGAATGCAGATGAGAGGTGCTCGGCAGAAGAGCCAATTTCTCAGGATCGCAGGATGTCGAGGCGCATCAAGAGCGACATGACCGCTTCACTCGGCTGGCCAAAGTAATACCTGCAAAAAAGGTAAAACGTGACTCCATTTTAAGGGTTTGATAGTGGTTTAGACCTTGCGGTTTGCCTCTATATTATTGTGGATTAAAATACAATGAAAATTAATAACTTTACTTGGGTTTATATGTACGAGCGAGAAGACATTACGGGGAAGTGCATGTTATATTTTGAACGTATTGCCTATTAGTTTTTAATCAATTAATAGTGCGCTTATTCATTTATTAATTATTAAATTAACTTTGAAGGTAACAAATTGTAGTGTTGCGACTAAAACGGAGAAATAGATCGGTGCAAAATGAGGTCTGGTGACAGATTTATTTCTCTGTTATATTTGCATGTGTGATTAAACAGCATATTATTGTAAAAGGTAACAGTGTAGTATAGTACGTGTATTAGTGCGTTTTCGTTAAGAGCTATTGCAGGTATTGTAGATACTAATAGTTAAAGCCACCCTCCCTCTTTATTGTGTGGGAAACATTATACATATTATTGTGTTTTACTCCTGGGGCAACTACTAACCTTTAAGGATGTTGTGTAGGCTTGGTATGTGGGTATTTCCTTCGGTGTCATATAAGAGAAGAGTAAAAGAATTAATGATAAAAATAGAAATACTCTGGTGCTGTTTAGCATGTGTGTCAGTGCAGAGAGTGTTCTTGTGTTCAACTTAGTTGAAGTTTTCACTTTTGGTACTGGGGTACTTTAAGTGAACGTTAATCCCTTAAATGTAAGCAACCTATTTAAATAAATTGTGGGTTGCTACTGGATTAGTTTTTAGTTAAAGTTCTCCCATTAAAACATACCAAAGAAACAGCAATAATTATTCTCCACCAAGCTCTGACAGTGTTAGTTATGTGCGTGTGATAATGATTTAGGCTGCTTTGGGTCTTGGAGGGAAGTCGGACACATGTTGAGTCATAACCCATGTTTCTACTCTTGCTGAGCACGGTCGGCAGTGCTCAGTCCTCTTCTGCTTCCTCCGCAGCACAATGGGAGTCCACCTCTGGATGTTGTTGGCTGCTATAAATGGAGTCACCACCACCTACCGTCCCCGGCCGGTCACCCACTGCCGAGTGGTAAGTGACGGCACCGAGAGGTGAGATGCACCTGGATGGCTGAAGTCAGGCGCACATTCATATACCTTCACGGAGGAATCGTTTTACTCTGCCCACCTGCTCTGTTGTGGGAATCTTCTATGTCAGACTGGAGGCAACGGTATTAAACTTTGATCATTATAAACAGCATCATTAAATGTAATTTAATAATTACACGGGTTGCATAGGAAAAAAATACCAGAAAAGCATGTAATGGTTTTCATAATAAAAATGTCCTTTTTTGTATTTTTGTACATAATTGTCTTATGTGTTTATTCTTGTCTTTTTATATAGAATTAAAAATGCAATATTTGCTGTCAGTTCATCAAATGTAATTTCCACCTGTAACCATGACTACCATCGCTGACATGTGTTTTACACACTTTTACTTCTGCGAGGGTGTTTGTGAGGGGAATTTTCTTGGAAAGAGGATATGTGAGCACACGACAATGCCATATGCTGACTTTTGAAATTTGAGTTGCAGTACTTAAGGCTACATTAAGGAGCACATAATTTGCCCTATGGTCCACGCATCACCCTATGGTAAAGCGAGATGGCTTTAGATGGGCTCTGACATGACCGACACCGCAATGTGTAGCAGTCTGGGCTGCACACCTTCATGGTGATGAATGTGTTTTGGCTGCTATCCATGGCGCATGTTTGGATAAAGTGCCTCCACATTCTGGACCAAATGGATTGAGTTAAAACCCAAGACCTAGCACTGCTATGCAGAAAGGAATGTTCTTACCTTCAGGTATTAATCTGGACCTGACGTTATACAGGGTGCTTTGTCTGCAAAACACATTCACAGTCTGCTGTCTGTGCTGAAATTGTTTTTCCTAGAATCTAGAAAATGATGGAAGTACAACATTTAGATTGGTTTAATCTCATTTATTTCACATATAGCTAGAGGCATGTAGCATCTGTAACCAATAAAATCAGGGAATCACATTGAACTTCCTGTTTCTCAGTGTGTTTGCAGGAAAAACAGTAATAGTAATCGTGTTTATATTTCTTATTTGTTTATAGACTGAAGATCAGTTCTTTGGTATTTCCTAGTTTGCACAAGACTCTTAAAGCAAATCCTTTTGTTCTGATATTTTAGTGTGCTAGGAAAACTGGAATGAACACAATGGCAAAATTCTTGTGGTTTTCAGAAATGTATTTAGGAATCTCTGTTGCTAAATTCATTAATGCAATTTTTTTTGTTCTGCTTGATTTTTCTGTAAGGAAAACCTAAGTGAAACCGTATCTGCCTGCATGTGAAAGCTCTTAGCATAATCTCTATCTTTCTCACTTGGGTTTGCTGCTTTTTTTGCACAGGTGGGCAGGGATGCAAACTGCACACACCGGAATCTGAAAACCATCCCCAGAGAGCTACCTCCTGGCATACACAAGTTGGACCTTTCACACAACCTTCTCCAGAACCTTACGCAAGAACTCATGTCCTCCTACACGTCGGTTCACCACCTCAATCTCCACTCAAACAAGATTCAGTTCATTCAGCCAGGCCTTTTCAAAAACATGACAAATCTTCAGGTTCTGGATCTTTCCAGAAATGATTTGTATATCATTGCTTTGTCAAAGACTCCAGTCGGGCCTCTCTCCTCTGTGAGAAAACTAGATCTCATCGGCAATGGCTTGTACACAGGTATGACTGATTATTTCTTGGCAGATGCCCCAGCACTTTTGAACCTTTCGCTTGAGGGTAACAGCATCACCAAAATCACCAACAACACCTTTTTCAGATCAAAATCTCTGAGGAACATTGATCTTCACAACAATGTCATCCTTGAGATTGAGGGAGGAGCATTTAACTCGATGCCACATCTCTCTGAGCTTGATTTGTCCATGAACTCTATCACTTGTATCACTGACTTTAACCTTTTGCAGCTAAAGACGTTAAACCTGAGTCAAAACAGCATGGAGTCATTTCAGACTAGGGACTGGGATCGCGAGTATGAACTTTTGTATCTTGATCTTAGGGAAAACAAAATGCATTACTTTCCCTTTCTCCCTAGAAGAAACAAGCTAATATATCTTGATTTATCCAGAAACCTTCTAACAGGCGTTAACACTATGCTCAATACAGAGCAGACAGAGTTCATGATCCATGATGAAAGCAGATTCACAGATTACCCTGAAAATGTATATAATAATCTAACAAAACTCCGATACCTAGACTTGAGTTACAATCAAATTAAACGTATCCCATCATCATTTTTCAACAACATGGCATCCCTGGAGATGTTAAATGTAAGTAACAACTGCATGGAGGCATTCTACATTGACCAAGATAGTCCTTTAAATTCCCTGAAGATCCTCGATTTGAGTTTTAATGTCCTTCAGAATCTCTCCTTTGGAGAAAACACACTCCAGTCCTTAGAAGAGCTCTATCTGCAGGCCAACTCACTCAGTGTCAAGGATTCCTACATTTTCCGCAGACTTCCCAGCATTAGAGACCTTCACCTTCAAGAGAACCTCCTAAAAATCTGTGATCTTCCCCCAAGAAGGCAGAATTTTGAGGAAAGTGATTGCATTATTTTATCCAACATCTCAACTCTGCATTACTTATATCTGACCAGAAACAGCCTGCAATCTTTACCCCAGTATGCTTTCTCTGGAAGTGGATTGAAGGTCCTGGATTTATCCTATAATGCAGGTATAAAAATTGACAAGAACGCTTTTATTGGCTTGGAAACATCATTGACTTACCTGTCCCTTAGGGGGAACCAGCTTCACATGCTAAACTATGACTTGTCTTGCTTGAGTTGCCTCCAGAATTTAGATGTGTCTGCTAATAACCTGACTGCTCTCCCAGTATGGAACAAAGAGTCTTCCATTGAGTCTCTAAACCTTCAGAATAATAGTCTCATCACACTGGAGTACAACACAGTGCAGATGCTGGAAAAAACGCTGAAAAAACTCTATCTTGGATCCAACCCTCTGAGCTGCTGTAACAGCCTGAGGTTCCTCCAGATGGTCCAGAAATCCACTGTGGACATCCCTGACATTGCTACCGCAATGTGTCAATACACCCAGGACTCCAAACACATTGAGATAAACATTGCAAGATTATCACAGAAACACTGCACGACAATGGACCAAAAAACCATGTACATCATCATCGTCATCATTATCAGCGTGTCTCTGATTTTGGTGGTAGTCCTGGTTCTCCTGTCCAGAATATGCCACACTCGGGCATATCGCCTAAGAGGAAGTTATAAGGCATGATAATACCATTTTAGAAACAGAAGAAAGTACCACATGCTAGACTAAGTCGAGTATTTCTACATGAAGTGCTCAGTGTAGGTAGACCATTGGTAAAATGTATTTTTATTTAACTATTGCATCCTCAACTGCAAAACAAGTATTATTACTTGATTTGCAGGAAATAACTTAGATGTACAGGTATGCTTTGCAATCAAAATTATAATTTCCAAAAAATATATATATTTTTTGGCTGGATTATATCATTATAGTCTTATTTTTGATAAAGTAGGTCAATATTTTGCACTTTAATAATTATAACTAAACTATGCTTGTGTTTTATGGATGGTAGGTATATGATATTGTGACAACTTGTCATACAGTCTGTCTGTCATACTATGGTAAGACTTTCAGATAGATATTGCATCGCAAGCAATAAAATGAGAACACAACAGAAATGAAAAGGCTTGAAACATAGCCCGTATATGCAAATATATAGTGTATTTTCACCGTTGTGTAATTCCTGTGGAACAACAACAGTGAGTATTATTTTGTCATCTATTTTCAGAAAAATGTGTCACAGGCTGAGCTATGGTCGGGCCAAAACAGGAAGATGTCGCTGTCAGGACACCTGTGTAAAAATGTGACGTTTTCACAGTACTGGCATCCTGTTCAGGGCGTAGAGCCCTATGCTGCCTGGGATAGGCGCCAGCCTCCCCTCTGCCCCAGCAGCTGAAAGATGGATGGATGTTTTCACAGCTTGTACTGCCCTGTGGATAGTTTTCCTGTTGTTGTCCAAGCATTATGGAGTCATTTAGCCGAAGTCTGTGCTAAATGACCGTATGCGATTCAAAGTGTGCATTCCAGGAATGCGGATTTCCTGATGCAGACGTGTATCACATTTACCCGCAGTTTTGAGGTTAGCCTTTTCCTTACATGAAAGTGCCGTGAATAATCTGGCAGGGCAGGGTTTTGGTTAATTAAATGATTCCAGAGATTAGTAAGCTTTAAAAAGAAAGGATAGACAGTACACTTTTGCCCAAACCAAGCTGGCACTTCATGGCACTTAATTCCACACATTTAAATTGTGTTAGCATTGTAAGAACAAAGTGTGCTCTCTGTTCTATTGTGGGGAATTTACCTGGCATGCATAATTGCTGTCTGAGTAAACCACAGCCAGAGTAAAGTCTGTAGGCGCTCAGGTTTATAGGTGTGATTTGCTTCATATCACTCAAACTCCACAGTAACAAAACAGTCATTGCTAATCAGCAAAAAGAATGCATTTTCCCCAAAATGCCTCTTTTGCTTCATTCGTTGTTCCTCTTCTTGGGTGGTTTGCATTTTAGGGATGATTTGTATAACTGATTATCAACACTGTGTACTGACATGGATATCGATGTGCTTTAAACAATGTTTTGACCCTAACCCTTGCTGTAACTCTTTCAACCGTCAAAGCATCCAGTTTTCAAGAAATGATGTTTTAAACATTTTACAGTTATATTTGCATACCTGCAGGATTCATAATGGAAATATGATACCGCATTGCCATGCTCAGGATATATTACTGAAAAATGGGCTCAAAGAATGTTAGTGGAAATTATTTAGAGGTGTTACTAAGTTCAGATGAACAGAGGTTCCTTTTGATGGAGTGTCTCCCTTTCTTGATATTAATAGACATTTATTTGAGAAAAAAAAGCCAGTGCACTTTGATATCTTATCTGGAAGTATCTGATGCTCAGCTGTCTGACTGGATCACTACAAAAAAATATTCAATAGTAATCAATATAATTACACTGCTGCCCCATGTGAGAACTTGCTTTCATTGTCGGCCTTTGCTTGTATTTTCTGGTTCAATCTGTACCTATATGAAGGATGAGTTATCATGGAAACGTATGTTTTAGAGTAAAATATATTCTGTTTATATATTTATATGTTTGGTATTTTTTCTTAAGTAAATTATCCCTCTATCCAAGCACTGGCTTGCTGTTTTGACTTGTGGGGTTTTTGAATTGGTAGAACAAACAATAATAGCCTCTAAGTACTAGTAAACAATTTTCGTGCCACAGACAAGAAGACGACAACTTTGTACCACTGTGTTTCCCATGTGTCTTTGGCAAGATGCTTAATAATAGCCTCCCCATGAGAGCAGTCAATGAAGTGGTCCCTGAAGATAAGGCCTTTGGTGGCCTTGCATTTTCTCCTGGACATGGGCTGTTTGCTATAAGTAGAATCTAACAAAAAAAGTAGCCTCTGTTTTTATAACCAAAAGCTTGGGATATGCTGGGCTGGCAAAGATACAACAAAATCATTCTGACAACTGAAAACAGGATGCAGGTTTGCAGTAAAGACCCCAGAACACACCGAATCTTCAGGTAAGGTTAGGGCTTTTTATTTATATATATATATATATTCAGTAAAAAGAATATATTTTTTGGCATGGAAACCAAGTAACAGTCTTCACCCTCAGGCACCCTTTGCTTCATGAAGTGAAATGAATTTTCCCAAAGTGATTACAGATATTTATAGGCTGTGGTGATGGCGTTTATTTATGGAAAGATGTGAAAATTGCAAGAAACATGCAGACAACAACACCTATAAGGGGGTTATTGTCTATGAGGAATCAGAAGAACAATGTTCCTCTTCATGACTGGCAGCATGTCTGTCTTACAAGAAATTTCTAAGCCAACAAGATATTTCGAACGAAAGGTGAAAAGAAACTTGACACCATTTACAATCAAAAATACATATTCCAATGCTTTGACATTTTTATGAATGTTTCAAAGTAAATAATCATCATTCCTTCAGTAGCTAATTCAGGAACACCTTTTTGTTGTACATGTTAAGGATTTTCTAATAGAATTAGAAACAGATAAACTATTACTTGCAATACTCTGGGAAGCTATAGAACAGTTTTTCCCCACCAAGTTTCTGCCTGATTCTAAAACAAACATGGAAAACAAGTCATTACGGCAATTATAATGGTGTATTTTATGAAGCAATGGAAGCCCCACACTTAAACCAGTTCCAGTGAATGCTGCACTGTACAGAAGTAATATTTCAAGTTTTAACAGTTTTAATGATTAATGTAGACTGGGAAAGTGTCCGGTTGTTTTTAAAATGATGTCATATAGTTTAGAAATACTGCTATAAATAAACGCAAAAGGTACAGTAGGCGTTTCTTAAGGCTGTCCAAGTGAACATTCTCAGCAATTTACTCCATGTCCACAAATGGAAAACGAGATAAGCCGTTCTCAGAAAAACCTTCATCGGAGGAGTATGTGTGGGGGGGTGGGGGCAGTCAGTCACTACTCAGCCTCACTCCGCCGCCTATGCACTCCCCAGGGAGCGGGGGTTTTTACGGGCTACTTTAACATGCGGAAGGACTTGGGTTTAGCCTACGTGATTCACAGGCCCTCCATGAACCCGGTTGCCGCGGAAACCTACTGTCCGAAGAGGCGGCTGGCAGAAGCACCAATAGAAAACTGGACGCTCAGAGGAAATGCCTAGATGTCTAGGTCATAGATGAAGAAGCACCCCCCAGCCCGACTTTGTCAAAGCCCATCTCATGTTAGTAATGTGCTTAATCAAAACATTAAGGCCACATAAATGTTAATGTTTCACTGATGGAAACCAGAGTTTGGAAATGTTGGGTATGTAAATCATGACCGAGATCTGGTCCCATACATTAGTGGCCAAAATTGTGGAAACACTTCCAACTTTCAGAACCTTACTCAACTGTTGCTCCAGCTACTGATTTAATCATTTAGTGTGTGATATTACAAATATACATTGAATAATTAAACAGGCAACAAGAAACAGTTGAATAATGCAATATCTAAAAATTGGAAGTGTTACTACACTTTTGGCCACTAATGTGTGTGCGATGGCATCTCCTTTCAGCTTCGACTCGGAGCGACAGAAGCCATTCCGTGTCTGGTTCGACTCAGAGGAAGCCAAAGATGGAGGTTTGAGATAAGACTAAATTAATGTATAATGAGTAAGAAAACCCATGATTTGTGGTTCTCCTGGCTGAACCCAAGTATGACCACACAAAGTAAGTTTTAATAAAACCACAACCCAAGGCGGAGCAATCTCTGCAAGCATACAGCAGAATCTGTGAGCTCTAGTCCATGAACCCACATCCTTCTAGTCTAAAAGTCCAAAACATCATACAAGATTAGCTGACAGCTCCCCGCGATGTGCGCATCAGAAAGAACCAGAGCAAAGGAGAAACAAGCCTGCCATCAGAGCTCCAGGTCTTGCAGAAGCACGTAATATAGCACATTTTTTATCACAGTTTTTTATTTTAATTAACTACAGTGGCTCCCTTCCACCCAACACTAGCAGCTGGAGTTGAGAAAAAGCAGATCTCAGTACCTTGATTTGATTTAACATTCTGGCCCTATGTTAAGGGCCTTGATCAGCACTCTACATGTTTCCTGTAATCAGATTGAACCATGAGACATAAGCTTTTAGGGCATCCCTGGCTTCTATAGATGGTGCTTTAAAAACCGACCAACAGAGATATTTCTATTGATAACCTTGATAACCAAATGGAGTATACATTCTCTGATTTAATAAAGCATTTTCCTTTACTTGATCTAGCACAAACAGTAAACAGACAGATACTAATTACTAAACATAAGCTATAGCCTTGAATAAATCTTCCACTAGCTGATCAGTGCATGCAATAAAAATATGTTTATTATGACTTGTGAGTAGGAAACTGCCACTGCAAAAAATGGAACACTCACTTTAATCCCAGTCATTCCCTTTTATGTCCTAGAAAGAAGTACC
>JABFDZ020000109.1:17443811-17489032 GCA_019775955.2 Pollimyrus isidori | reverse complement strand
TTTGTAACCCTCCGCCCCGGTGTTTTTCGGAAAAACCCATCAACCCCCCCCCCCCCCCCCCCCGCCATAGCAGATTATAACACGAAATAACAGAAGGAATTACAATTGAGGCACACTTTATAAAACACACTCTGTGTGTGTGGAGCTTGCATGCTCCCCCTGTGTTGCCTGGGTTTCCTCTGCAACTACTCAGATTTCCAGAGGTGGAAAGTTCAGGTTCAGAAAGTACAAATCCAGACCAAGATTTTATTTCAACCAACCAGCCAAGCATAAAGAGTCACAGCCACAGAGAACTCAACTGGTTGGTTGAAACAATCTCTTGGTCTGGATTCGTACTTTCTGAACCTGAACTTTCCACCTCTGTCAATTTCATCAAGCAATCCAAAGACAGACAGTGAGGCTAATCGGTTTCTTTAAATTGCCTGTGTATGTGAATGTGTGTGCATTTGTGCTCTGTGATGGCCTGGCATCCCTTCTAGGGTGCCCCCCTTTCATGCTACTATTTATACCAGGGAAATTACCAGTGAATAAACCAAATTCAGTGAAAGAAACCCTATAAAATCTACATCCAGAGCAATACTGAGACACAGCTGTAAAAGAATACTGTATTGATCGTGGGAAGATGGTGGTGCAGAGAGCAGTGCTGTCGTTTGGCAACCAGAGGGTTGCTGGTTCGAGCCCCGCCTTCTCCTGACTCCATAAAAGTGTCTTTGAGCAAGATGCTGAACCCCAAATTGCTCCCGGTGTGCAGGTTGGCGCCTTGCATGGCAGCCTTCGCCTGTGGATGGGTGAATGTGAGGCAAAAATTGTAAAGCGCTTTGAGTACGCGGAAGAGTAGAAAAGCGCTATATAAATGCAGTCCATTTACCATTTTACCATCGTAAGAGACTCAGTGTGTAAGATGTGGTTAGCGTCACTGCTTTTCGCATAGGGCAATCGGTTTGAGGGTTACCAGGGACTGACCCTGGAGAAAACACTACATTACTGAAGGAATATCCTGATGGTTAAAGATGTCCACCGACACAGCAAGCAACATTAGCAATACGTGGTAAATACAGCATAGACATCTGCCAGACTTTTGTAAAAGAATCTCTGCTTTGGCTGCAGATTTGCTGTACTAGACAAACCTACTATTATTTGTTATAGAGTATTACTTTTAATTTAGACTCTAAAGCCCATTATGCGAGTGCAGCTTGCTTCCCCAGAAGTCTGCTAAGAGTTAATATCCAGTTAGCTGATCACTCCCAAGAGTAAATTTCTCTCTGTGCTGCTGGAGAAAATGCTAATTGAAATATGGGCCAGAAGATGTTACATACACCCCCGGCACCAGCTGCTATAGTTCTTCCCCCCCACCCCGCGCCCCACCCCCCCACTTATTATGGTATTTCAAGTCTCATAATTTTGAACAGAAACTGTCTGCTGACATTTCGTTTTCCCAAATAAATGGGCCAAACGATAATGAAACAGGGTGAACACATAAGAGTCAGTAATACAGCAATAGTCGTTTTTCTTGAGAGTAAAGTAAAGCCAAACAACATATTTAATAGTGCATGAAAATACCCAGCAGTAAATCATTGTGCAATAAAACATGCAATAATGTGTCTGTCCTTTTTATACCTGTCCTATCTGAGTGCCAGGGGCGCCGCTAGCAAATTTGGGCCCTATGACAAAATATGAGGTTGGGCCCCCCTCGGTACAGTAGTGTTATTATTAATGAAGCAGATCTCTGGGGGCCCCTAAAGGGCGTGGGCCCTTAGAATTGTCCCAACTTTTCCCCCCTTAGCAGCGCCCCTGATGAGTGTAAGTAAGAATGATAATTCTGTAAAAATAATATTCACTTGTCTATTTTACTCTCTAATCTAGATTCTGTTTTATCCATCATACTATGTAGCAGCCTACTTAATCATCCAACATCTCAGCCAACCCTGATTTTTCAGAATTATATATCTAATCGCCTGACTGTCTCGAAATACTGATACTAAGAAATTAAACAGGAGCATGCGAGAATGGATCCAGGCATGTGACGTCTAGGTTTCACGTCTCCTCACAGTGTTGCAAAGGTTAGTCTGTCTGCCCCCTTACTTCCCCATTGCCTTTACGGCTGCCAGGGTAAACATGCGGCGGATCGGCGCGCCGCCCGCCTACGGTCTCCCGGCCGCCTCGCAGACGCTCCGCCATTGACGTGTTCTCAGACCATGAAGTTACTCGTAGTACCAATCTTCCTTTTAGAGATTAATATAGCAAAGAAGACAGAAGTGGCAAACCAAACACGTGCCTGTATGCTTATCTGCAGTAGTTTATGGCTGTTTACTTATTAATAATAGTTAATTGCAGTATTTACCCCACTAAAACGAATGATACTTAAGCTGAATTTACACGTTTTTTGACGTCCATTTATTTTCCTAATTCTAAAAAAACGCACACGTATTTTCGTCGCAGTACCGTTATGCGTCAGAACTGGTTAAGTATTTAGACGTACGTAATTAATATGATTCAATCTGGAACATTTGGCGCTGTTTTTCCGCTTCAATATAACGACAGGCTTAAAATTGAAGCTTATTTTTATTTTGTAATGTTACTTTAGCTTAGACGGTAGAAAACTTCTATTTTGGAATAGCTGGTTTAACTGGAAACTGTGGGTGGACTCTCAAAATGCATAACAATTAACCGTTACGTCGATTTCAACAATAATAACAACAACAAAATGACCTGGAACTTGAACAGAAAAACTTTAGAAATATTGCAATAGAGATAATATTATATTAGAAATATTATTTGTTAATATTTTAAAATATTACAACTACGTGTACTATAATTATTTATGGATTACTTCATATTTAAAGCAGGAGAATTATCCCCATTTTCCTCAGAATCTGAGTGAGTCGTCTTGCAGTTAAATAGTGTTACAGAGTTTACAAGCACAAGTGGAATCAATTAGGCGGCTGCTTCCCACAGCCAGTTGATTTATGATTCTTCCATGACATGACGCGACCTCCAGAGGCTCAGACTAGGCGTACATACAATACAGAGCTCTGGTGTCCAGCCGTCAGCCCGAGGAACACATTTTATTCAAGACACCCTGTTTTGACAGGTGTCCGATACTAAGCCCACTTTGAATACTCCGTTGGATCAGGAATGAATTATAAGCATTCATCAATATAGATATCAGGGGACAGCACACGAATTTCCCAACCCTCGCGCAAGACACTGACAAAGTACAATACAATATTACAAAAAATGATTAATGATTCATCAACGTCAGACATGATTGTTGATTTTGGCGGCAGCAAGAATTCCTTAGAACCAAAAATTAATTTGCACTGATATAGAAATTGTCCGGTGGGCCTTCAGGAATTGTATCCCTACAGGATCCGACTACAGAAAGATACTACAGTAACTCTTACGCCACCCAATACTAAACAGAGCAACTTTAACTTGTACTTTAAGGGTCAGAGTGGTGCAACCAGACCTCCTTTACAGTCCGACCGCTTATTTCCATCGTATTCTGACAGGTTGGGTAAGAAACTGTCCACAAAGACCTTGACCTGACGCTTTTCCCATCTGTGAGCATCGCCCAAGGAGTAGGAGGCTTTTGGACCACCGGCAAAACTCCTGTGTACTCTCCCACATGAAGAATTATTTATATTAAAAAGCACCCTATACAGTAGAAGCAAAGCAATCCAGTTCTGACTGTAAAGTCATTTATGCGACATATTTTTTACTAGCTTGAGCGGGCAAAAAATTGATCTAAACGCAGAGAAATTTTGTGTCTGGAAATGGAGGCTGTTTTTGGATCGTTCGCCCATTTATAGGAGGGAAACTCGGCAGAGGATTAAAAAAAACAGCTCCCACCAGACCGAAAAGCAGATGTTGTTGATAACTGCATGCCACTCCACCTAAAAGCTTAATTTCCTCTGATTCTCATTCCCTTCGTGCGCACGTCTGTGACATGGCCAGCGATAAGCGCAAGGGGGGTGGGCCGCCTGCTCCCCTGACCCCGTTGACCCAAAGCGGAACTCAGGCACCTCTGCTTCCCCGTCATTTGAGTGATAAGGTGCAGCTTTCGCTTGTGACTCTCACTAGTGCCGCTTCACAGCCTACTCTGCTCATGGTGACAGCGGAGTATCCTGAACCTGGACCGGCCAGAATTCTCTTCTAAGAATCTCTGCGCGTTGCACATTAGCTATTCATCTCTGAACATAAGCGGAGACTAAGCAGAAAATATATTCAGACTGATGAACATGAGCTGTTGGAATCTTAAGCGCCCAGATTCCCAGTCGTTTTGTAAAACACGGGGAAATAGCTGCTGAAGTCTGACTTTCTGAAACCAAGTGTGTTTATTAAATTTAAACAAAAAAGTACACTGAGAACAATGGACAATAGCCAGCCCCCTCGAGGCAAAAAATAAACAATCTGTCCTACATTTTAGCACAATAAAAATGTCTCTTTGTTTACAGATGTCTGCTGGCTTTATTGTTCAAATTAAAAAGAATTAATAGCACCAGATTATGCTGTTTAAACAGATTCCAATGAAATTCTACATCTGTTTGTGACTAAGCTGTGAAAATGTCCGACTCATAATGTACTCAGGCTGCTTAAGGCCTTAAGATTAACTTATAATTGGGCACATTTGTATGACTCTTTGTACGGAAGAATGTTTACTGGAATCTTGCCAACATGGTAATTGCTATGTTTTAGTAACATTGTTACGATCTATTTTTACATGGCAGCCGTTGTTTAATGTCTTGGTAGTGATTGGTTTATATACAAAAATGGCAAAATGACTGCACTTGTGGCGATGGGATAATGCTTCAGATGCCATATCTTGACACTGTCTCTGAACCATGTGGTGTTTACCTTAAGCCCATTGGGAGTAACACAACCGACCCAGTGAATTTCCTGTGTCTTTCCCCCCCAACCCGTCAGACCAGACAGATGAACTAAAACAAGGGAGTAGTCCATTCACCCTCTCGGAATACACAATCCTAAAGTCTGAGTCTGGTGTGTGAGTCGTGGGTGGAATGCAGAGTTCGGGGTGATTGAACACAGAGCCACGCACACACGCACACGCACACGCGCACGCGCACACACGCACACGCACACATGTACTTGTGTTCCCTAGATGTGAAACAGACTGGATTCTGCGGCCTGCGTCATCATCACTCAT
The DNA here is from genome assembly GCA_019775955.2 of Pollimyrus isidori. NCBI lineage: Eukaryota > Metazoa > Chordata > Actinopteri > Osteoglossiformes > Mormyridae > Pollimyrus > Pollimyrus isidori. Next base: position 17,483,865 of record JABFDZ020000109.1, on the reverse strand, counting down.
GGGTGCCTATCTCTTCCCATCATGCACGCAGTGCAGGATCCACCTTTTCTCCTGGGAGTTTGCCCGGGCCATTGGTCTGTGCCTCAGACAGCCCAGGGAAAGAACAAACGTTCATTAGTACACATATGGGGCATGATGTGACCCCCCTGTTTCAACATCGGCTCCCCGATTGGTGGATGAATTTTTCCACTGCTTTTCTGTCATTATTATTATTATTATTATTATTATTATTATTATTATCATTATTATTATTATTTATTGTTTCCCAAGAGGCTGTATTGGGTCTCAGAGACATTATGGGCTGGAATACATTAGACTCCCATGATAACACACAAACACAGGAAGAACAGGAAAATGATAGCAAATCCAGTGTAGCCAGAGTTCATAACCGCCTCGCTTAGCTGCTTGTTCAGAAGTCAATCAACAGGCAAAGCCTTAAACAGCACCTTATCTTAATTACAGTTTGCACTACGCATACACAGATGTTTCCCTGGATCTTATTGTATGCTGCCATATTCCTAGCAACAAAACAAGCTGATTGGCTACAGAAAACAGTATAGCATAATATGGTAACTCTCTTTATAGTTTACAACATGAAAGTTATGCATCGAGTTTACGTTTCAGTAAGGGATAAAGCACAACAAAGTGTGTGATTATGCGAAAATAATCAACGTGACTGTTAACCAAACTGGAGTTGATTATTTTCAAATAACCACATGCCTCAAAGTGCTTTACCCTGCCTATACCACAACAAATGAACAAAAAAAATACAATAGAACAAACTAGTCATGGTTTATTTTCCAGAAGAAAACTATTACAATTAGCATTTCATAATGTTCCATCGTGCTTCCAAATATATAGTGCCTATAAAGATAGAACGTTTGGTAAGGCTGCTTATTGGAAGTAAGGTGCTTGCATTTTGAAAACCAAGAAAAATTATGCTGATAAGAATCACTGCTGATTTATAAGTAAAGAGTCACACGTGTTTATATTAATGTTTAATAAAACACAAATTTCAGTACAGTGAAGCAAGGAAACTACAGGCTGCACATTAATACAGGACTGTTATTAGTTATTATCAGAACTAATAGAATTTTCTTACTCTAGATGCACAATGGCAAGAATTTGGCAAAGAAAGCCAGGATGTTTTGGTAAAGTAATGTACAGTATAAACCTCCACGAGCTATTTAGGAAAATAATGTTGGTATAAGGCTCAACACTTTTGTTCATCAGACCGAACATTTAAAGAAAATAGACAGCAGAAGGCATTATGTCGAGCAAAGCCAGCCAAAACATCATTATATTCGGAAACCCACCCCCCAAATACTTTAGAGTGACATAAGACATCTGAAGAGGAGGAAATAGTTTTATCTGGGGAACAGACATTTACAGATATTTCTGTATCGAGCAGATTGTTTACCCTGAAAATTCACCATAACTTTCCTGTGACAAAGAAGTCTTACGTAAATTCTCACGAACCACCCTGAACCCACACATGAATATACGGTTTCATATTTGCTAACGCAGACATGTGTTGGACTGTCTGCCACTTTAGAACAGAGCACACAGTGAGGTTTGCATTCAAAGTGCATCGTGGTTGTATGACGGCAAAGTGAAGGGGTGTCTGAATTAACGTGCAACCGAAACCTGCGTCACCCGAGCGTCACTTTTCAAAAGAACGAAAGTCACAGATTAAAAATTAATGGATAGGGCCTACTCAGCAGAAATGTAGCTGCTGTGAAAGCACGGTCACTTTTGGTCCAGGATTTAAGCCAGGCCTCTCCAGGGTCTTTCGGGGTCACCACTATGGCAGAAAACAGAAGATGACACAGCACAGGTTAAAAAATCGCGACAGGGCCGGTCGCTCCTTGGGTACCAGTTGAGGAGACAGGCCACTGGGATCCACGGATGGCAGAACCAAAGGGCTGATCAAAGCAGACCAGCACATGCGAGGGGGCGTGGAGACGCAGCCAACCATAGCCAATCGATACAGCCATTTTGGCTTTAACCCTCCCCCTGTCACTTGCTGTCTGTGTGCTGGACCATAGGAGAACATTATTTTGTGCCATTGTGTACCTGTATATAGATGGCATCACAATAAAACCCACTTTATTATTAAAAGTTATCATCATCGTCATCATCTTGCATCATAGTCCTTGGGGAGATTATTTCGTGCCACTATATACCTGTATATGTATGGTAGGACAAGAAAACCCACTTGAGTTAATTGGGACTATCCCTGCCTCACATTGTGTTTTGCTTCTCAATATTCAGAAGAGCTGAAACCCACACCAGGTGGCATATCAGAGGCATCTGTTGCCCCACCCATTTCCACCTGGTATTCGGGCTGTGGGAGAAGTGCCACATGATAGGGCACATAGATGGCCACTGGGGCAAAGGGAAGCATTGTGGAAGATTTCTCATACTGTGCTGTAGGCTGGAGTGCTGACTCTGAGGCTAAGGATAGGTGCCAGAATTCAGAAGGTTGCAGGTTTCAATCTTGTGAATGCCTGGAGTGATTCTACTCCGTTAGGCCCTTGAGTAAGGCTTGTAACCTGCAATTGTTTCGTCCCGGGTATGACATTAATCTATCTGCAAGCAGGGCCTCCAACGTGCAGGGGAAAAAGTTTGGGGCTGGTGGTGGGATTGGCAATCCAGCTTCTGGGGACTGGTGTGGTACTAAGGTATCACCCGCCACATGGCTGCACTCAGGTTCTCATCCCTGAGGTGGATTGTCATGTGGTGGGTGTGGGAAAGTGGTGTAACCAGTGCATGCTCCTTACCTCCTCCTCACTGCCACTGGTGAGAAGCCTCAGGTTGTCAGCCAATCACAATCCCAAATGTGATATGGTGGCCAAAGATATCCTTGGTTTTTTCAATCACTGCATGCATTGGAATAACAAGAGTTTTCATTATAGTTAATACATTGACACAGGCCTATGATGTTATTTACTTGCCAGATGAGGGGTCCAGCCTAACAAGTTATTCAAATTACTCCCGATTGATGGCAGACAGCTGTCTCTAATCAAACTGAAATTACCTGAATGCCTGACATTCCCAGCATGCAAACTGCACAACAATTTAATGGGAAACTCTATATTCAAGATTCAAACTTTCAATATGTAAACAACACATTTAAATAGAAATCCTAACATGTAACTGGTTGGCCATTGCGGTGTTATGCGGAATTCCTTCCTTTGAAATGCTTGCGTTGTCTGAATGAACTATGCAAATAACTACATCATAGAGCTTTTCCACCTCTGTAATTTACAATGCAAACTGACTGCTGCTGTATCTATCCCCAAAAGCCTGCATTTGCCTGAATCCATGAGTGATCCTTTCAGTGACAGAAAGGTAAAGAGCTTTGGAAACAGATGGAAAATGTGATGTTGGAGGTTCTTTTCAGCCATGGGTGATCATTCTCCCAGATTATCTTCTTCATGGATGGTATTTCTTCTGGTTCCTGACCAGGGGCTTTCTGGTGTTAACTAGTAGTAAGATACTGAAGCTTCGGAGTGGAGATAAGATATCGGTCATTCTCCACATGCCACAGGGATGAGCGAAGCGTCCGCCTTCCTGGATTCCATTCGGTCTGGGCGTGTAAGGTTCACAGTGATGCACGGCCTACCCTGAGGCATGCATCAAAGTTCACCAGCACGCACAAATGCATTATAGGTAATTTAGAGAGGCAGCATGTAGGTCAATGGGTTAGATGTCTATGCTTGTGATCTAAAGGATTTCAATTCAAATCCCATCCTAAGCAGAATAGTTATATCTGTCAGAGCCCTTGAGCAAGGTTCTCAACCCCTCCTCACCCCAGGAGTGTTTGATGGACAGCTGACCCCATTCTCAGACCACAAATTTCCACTACTCTCACCTCTATACATATCCATGACTCAAAAAGAAGGGGGGGGCAGATATGGACAAACACATTCCAGTGTATTTGGATGTATTTGCAACTACCCAGTCACTGGGCTGCATACTTTTCAACAGACACAGAAACATAGGAAGACACGGGCCACCGGACACAGATCTTGCCTTGGGTGCATATAGCAATCCCAGCTATATAGGGCTTTTCGAAATTTCACATTCCAGTGAAAAAAAGCATTGCTTCATTAAAATGATCAGCAAGGGACCTCTAACATACGATGTGTGTGTTAAAATAACATTCTGGCCAAGTTTGTAAAGTACCCCAGTCATATAAAATGCTTGTTTTCTTTTAGTTGCACAAGATGAAGATGTTAAGAGCTTCACAAACACACACCAGCGATGTCCAGCTGGAATAATAAACTGGGGGGGGGGGGGCGGCAAATTAAATCCAAAAAAAGTAAAAAGTAATTGGAAATTTGTGTCAGTGCTACATTAGAGAAGCAGATGTGAACGGAAAAGTGAGATTTAAATAGCGAGCTGAGGGCTGGCTGGCTGGGACAAAAGCGTGGGAAGGGCAGGTGGGTCACCAGGTCACGGGGACACTGTCAGGCTGATAACCAGCGAAGCCTGGAGGGGCCATCGCGTCCTTCTCCGCTTTTCATCTCAGTGTGGAAGAACTGTAAGGAAACTGACTGAGAACCTGAAACCATGTGGCAGGATGTTGAGGAGCAGGCAAGCGTCTTGTGCAATTACTGATACGCCGCAAAATAATCAACACAAGTTGCACTTAACTAATGGGCACAAGGCTTCCCTTCACACAAGGATAGCCTGAACGTGCAGTGAACTGTTCGGGCACCAACATTTCACTGTGAATTTACCAGTCCCTACTGTTTTAAGGCACCTATAAAATTCTGTTTTGTGATTGACCTGATGGCGAGGAAGCAAAAAAAAAAAACAATGTCAGAACATTTATGTTAGATATTAAGGTTATGAGTTAGAGCAGTGAGTGGGATTTCAGGTTTCAGAAGGAAAACAAATATAAGGGCACGCAACCTTATCCCTGGGAAGGCTTAACATCAAAAAATGGATTGGATGTTCTCTCAGGAAGGAGAGAGGCTTTCGAACGTCTGGTCTCAATTTTTAGGGATCTTAGGATGGTGGGAGGAGGGGTCAGGATTTACGATTATTTTTTATTTTTTTTTGCTCTTTGATGAGCCAACTGATGTCAGAGGCTGTGACTTGGCGGCAAAGGCTGTATGACGCGCTCTAGGGTCACAGGCCTGATTCAGCGCGACGCCGTGGGGAGCAAAACCTCCACTCTCTGGAAATATATAGAGGCTTGGCGAACACATGAACCCCCAGGAAGGCGGCGGGTGGCCAGCGCCCACTGCAGCCCCCCCCAAAAGGCTTTTCAACACAGCAGTGAAACTGAAGAAAAAGGCACACGTCCCACCAGGCCCCAGCCGCCAGGAGACACAGCACAGGAAACAGTGGGGGCTACAACGGGGGCTATCCAATGCCCCATCACTTTCTCCTCACATACCGCGGTGAAACAGGCCCGACTCTCGAGTGTCACTTGGGGGATCCGGTTAACCAAGCTCCAGACGGCAAATGGATCTCCAACTTTCACCCACCGCCTGAGCCTTAAATTTGGGCGAACCGCCGTCGGGCCCAGCTCAGAAATCTAACATATTGGGATGATTTAAACCCAGCTTTGTGACATCAGAGAGACTTCATGTACATATTTAGGAACGGCTGAACTTAGTTTAGTATTATAAGGAACCTCATCTACTGCACAACTGAAATGTGCTGACGAGAGCTGAAGCATGAGCCAATATGGCGACAGGATTTAAAACAAGAACTACAGACTTTTAATGTTTCCCAACACTTTCATTCATAAAGTTTTTAAGGCTTGTTCAATCGATTTGTACATTACTTGAAGGCAACATTCAAAAGCACCCAGACTGGCTTGTCGTTTGGTTACCATCGACACGCCGGTAATTCCAACCAAAGTGTGGAGTCAGTGTTTAAAGTGACGCACGGAAAGTGGCGGACGGTAAAGGTTGTGTACGCAGCCATCTGGGGGCCTCCCTTTACAATGCAGATGGTCTTTCATCTCTGCGATAAAAAACAAAAAGAGAAATCAAAAGAGATCAGCAGGCTGTGCGCGTTTCAGTGAATGAGTGGGCCACACAGAGACAGCAGACGAAGAACGAGAGCGCCACATCGCAACCACATACAGTAAACTCCGAAAATCAGGAGGGCTGCTTAGGTCTCGTCACATTTTAACCCGTCTCATGCAGACAATATTTACCAAACCAAAATGAATCACTCATACACTTACGAGCAGAATTGCATGCACTTGTTTCGCGCGCTCAGTCAGATGACAGTCTGCCATGACCATACGTACTTTACCTCTCCTGAAAATTGAATGTAGTGCACAACACAGCTAAAGAATATGAGACGCTAAAGCGGTAATCAGACACTAATCGCTAAGAAGACATAACACCGGAACTCAATGCAACTTGTCAATTAAAATTGCGGCAGCATTCAAAAATTTAGAGACCTAATTTTTTTTAAAAGAATGCTAAAGAATAAATGAATGAAGACTGCCTTTTGGGGTATAGGGGGCTCCAAGCCGGAACATCTCCCCACAAAATATTCTGGTTACAAGTCTCACTTTGGTATAACGACCCCACTTAAGGAGAAGGGAGGATGACTCAGCACCCGTCACCTTCCTGAGAAGCGTTGGGATCACTGGCATTTGGAAATTTGACGGGAAGCCCCTTGTTATGCTAACCAGATGGGGAAAGGAAAACTGAAACAAAACAATTTGATCACCATGGTAGCCAAATATCCAGGTTAGGTAAGGTCAGCGAGGGTGGGGGAACAATGACCGGTAAAATAAAAAGGATTCAAATACTAAGAACACATTACTACATGGCAGCTTGTGTGTATATTAAACGCAAGATTGTTTAATAATAGATGGTATTTGTTGCTGAAAACACATGACACTTCACAGGTACTGGATGTTGTTTGTTACACTACAGCAACTCAGACCTGGGGGCAAATCCTATTTATTTTTGTGTCCAGATTCCCCATAATGTCTCTCAGGCCCCATTGAGCAAAGGTTTCCCTGCTGAGCCCCTGGGACACAAAAATAAATGCTCTCCATCCCAAAGCAGGTAATAACAGTGTGGTTTACTTAGAAAAAATGTATAGATCCAGTGAACTGTTTATACGAGGAGAATGCACAGAAGAAAGCCGGCACACGCAGAAGGGATACTTTGCCGTGTGAGATCACACCCTGACAAAGGGAGAATGAGCTAATGCAACGTCCATGGTGATGAATTTATTAAAACGACCTGTGAGGGGCCACATTCCCTTCTACAGCTGCATTTTTACGTGTGTAATTGAATTTTTTTTTTTTTTTAAAGTTATGGCAGCCAAAAAAAAAAAAGAGCAGTACATCACAAAAACCATGGATGGTACAATGAAAATACCTCGACTTTGACAGCTTTTACAGGAGTTCTGGTACATCCGACAGTCAGGCATCTCATCAGAGTACATGACGTAAATGAAGTCCTCAGCATTTGTTACTCAGAATTGAAAAGATTGCTTCCAAAACATTTCCACAAAAGGGAGAACTTCAGGTCCTATTACAGTTATGAAGATTTCCTCATTTAAAAAAGAAAAGAAAAAGGAAAAGTAGAAAATATATATATATATATATATATGCATCAGCAATCTCATCATTTCTGGCACACTGCTACTAAACTGTGGATTATCTGAATACAAAAGTTATTTTGTACGTCTTCGATCTTGGTTTCTTCCACTTTTCTGGATGCAGTAACTTCCCGCATGGGGGGTGTGGGCACCTCTTACAGAGTTCACTTTGGTTGCCATTAATCTCCCTTTCAGTCCACAGTGTCGTGTTGTCGACTGTGCTCTTGCATGCCGTTTTTTTATTTTTCCCCTCCACAGGGCAGGCATTGCTGGGAAGGTCGCAACCATGTCCTATAGTCATCATGATGACAGGTATTTCTCTTATATATATATATATTTATATATATACACACATGAACATAAAAACACTCTTCACGAACACACTGATAAGAAAAGACTAAGTACTGTGCAGTACTTTAGCATTACAGCTTCAGCCCAGACGAACCCGGGTCACTGTGATTGGTCGGCGCAGCCCTGCACCGGACTGGTTGCCGCTCCCTCATCATTACTGCTGTCTACTTCCTGGTCCATCACACTCTCCTCGTCCAGGCACTGGCTGGTGTAGTTGGTGATCTCCAGGAAGCCGCTGGGTTCCACCACCACGTTTGACTGGCTGGAGTCGGGCATGATCGAGTACTGAGGGATCACCTGGAAATTAATGGAACAGAAAAGAGGGCCTTAGCACCCAGTGTGTGGGCTTGGAGCACCGTGATTATACAAACATCGGAGGTCGCAATCCAAGCCAACAGAGACGAAAACTGGAACGACTCGCTAACCCAAAGCTAAGTGTGATTCTAATGGCCCCTGCAAGATGTCGCAGTGAGAACCTTAACCAAGATGTCCACAAGCATCAATAAACTGAAGCGATATTGTAAGGAAGAGTAGGTCAAAATTCCCCAAAAACCAAGTGACGACTGATAAAAATCATGCAGCAAGTTATTGCAACTAAAAGCGGTTCTGCAAGTTACTGAGTCATGGGTTATTGTTCATTAAATAAGTAGTGACTCAGTGGTAAGTCTCTTTCGCGTGTCATTTGTCACCTGTCATTAGATTAACCTAATTTATAACCTGGTAAACTTCGGTCATGTCCTAATATTAAACCACAGCACTGAAAGAGTAGGTACTTTTTCCACGTCATTGGTAAAGGGTAACATTTGCAAATAGTGGGTCAGTTGGAGAACAGGTAGCAAAATATCTGCAGGATAAGTGCCACAGTGTGGGCTGACACCTGACAAGTGAGAATATCCTGCAACGGTCATCCTCTCTTTAAAAACAGAAGCTGCTACAACACTGGAACCAATTTACATGAAGGGGAAACAAAACAGCGCTTCGGTCTGAAAACGCCGGCAGACAAAGATGACTCAGAAACGCTAAACTGTAGCATTGAACGTGATGAATGAAAAGGTTAGTTCAAAGAGCACAAAACGCGAGAAGGAAAGTAACAAAGTTGACTGTTAGACTGCATTCATCTTCCCAAGACCACAGATGGACACCAGCGTGATGGAGACAGGACCCTTCATTCAAGGTTATTTTATCAATACTAAGGAAAGTTCTGAGCATTAAGACTTTAAATCTGTAGGATCAGGTCTTTGGTGCCGTTGTTCGAATGATTTTACATTTTATTTAGCATTTATCTAGCACTTCAGTCGAAAGTGAGGCAAACCGCAAATTAGAATCACACTTGACGGCATGGAGGCAATCAGCTGCAAGAGCATCCAAGCTGAGCTTCTAACGAATGCCTGCGTTCAAGTTTAAGCAGCACTCGAGCAAGTGTTACACATCACCTTCCAAATGATTAAACCTGCATTTGACGGAGGCTCTACCTGTATGACGTCGACGTCTTTGCCCGCCTGGGCGGCCAGGCTCTGTATTCGGGCGAAGCCCCCGTGCGCGGGCTTGGAGTGGCTGGCGTGATGCAGCGAGGTTCCTGAGCTGCTGATGAGTTGGCTGGAGGCTGCTGCGGCAGCCACCACCGGCGAGCCGCCTTTCCCAAAGGAACCGCAGTCGCTGGACGAGTCCACCACCATGGGCTCGGCACCCGGGTCAATCTCCGCCTCCATCATGGAGATCTTCAGGATGTCCGACACGGACGGCTTTTCTGGGGCCACGCTGGGTCCCGAGCTGGACTCTGGGAGAAGCTTGGCGGCTGCCTCCCCGCTGCTGCTCACTGGGGGCGAAGGGTGGCTCCCGAAAGTGATCTTTGTGACTGTGGCACCTTGTGTGATGATTGGCTGCTGGATCTACCCAAGAAGAAGAACATGGAGAAGTTACACCACTGAGCAGAGCTGCGAACATGAAAGCAGGGTTAGCAGCCAACGTTATATCATCAGCAACGAGAAAAGGAATATTTTCATGAGCCACAGTAAGAGCTACAAGAATAAACTACTTGAAACTATACAAAATATCATAAATTCTACTTCCGAAACTAGCAAAATCAAATTGCCATTAATGATGTAGTTTTTAATAACTACACAACTACAATAACTAACAAATGCAAAGGGTGGGGCGGGGAGAGAGTTCCCACCTGGCCGGGGGAGGGCTTGTCAGAGCCCACGGGATGGTGGGCCTGCAGGGGTGGGGGCTGCGACAGCTGAGTGTGGATGGGCCGGTTGTGCGTGCTGGGGGCCTGCTGCAGCTTGGGCAGCTGAGGAGTATGGGGGGGCTTCATGGTGACCACCTGCACCACAGCCTGGGTGCCCTGTCCCCCCGATGCCGGCCGCTCCTTCAGCAGGAGCTGCTGGGGAGCAGGAGGAGGAGCGGCCGGTTTGGACTCCTGTGGGACGGCTTCCTTGGAGGTTGGCTGAGCACCTGCAGGTTTGCTCTGCAACAGCTGCGTGGAATGCGGCACGTGCCGACCCTGCTCCGGCTGCGCAGGCGGGGCTTTGGGCTGCTGTGCTGGGGGCGGGGCCATGGCCTGAGACGACCTATAGAAAAGCCCGGTCTGCGGGTCTAGCGTATCGCCCTCCTGCTCACTCTCCTCCAACACCGCCTCCTCCTGCTTGCTCTGGCTGGCCACGGCCTGCAGCACCGCACAGGACAAACACCAGTTCTATTTAACCAAACTGCGCCGTCCCTTTAAATGCCAACAGGAAGTGACTGGCCTGTAAACCCCGGGTTACATCCCCTTTAAAACGTCCACCTGATGGCCACCTACCTGCTGCATGACACGTGTGACCGTCACAGCCGTCGAGGTCGGCACAGACTTGACCACCACCGGAGTCTGTGCCGTGCTCTGGGAGGGCGCCCCCTGCTGCTGTGCGGACAGGAGCGGCTCAGCCCCGCTGACGGACCCAGAGCCACTGACCTTTGACGATTTACCTGGCCGGGGGGGGGGGGGTTCAGACAAGCTGGTCATCAGTCTGGTTTTGTCCAGAGGAAAATCATGATACAGACAAATAACACCAGTGAAGTTCCCACCTATCATGATGATGGAAAACTCAGAGGGTCTTATTAAACCCAGAACCTAAAAGGTCACTTCTCCAATAATGAGCTTTGTGTCGACGGGGAACCCAAAACCGACAGGTGTTTCTCGCTAGTTCGTGGCAAACAACCACTGGCTGAGCACATGCGATAAAACATCTGGAAGCCATCAGACTTTCTGTCAGCCATATGTGACAGTGCATCTCTAATGACAAACTCCCCCAGCGGCCGGGTGGGCGCTCCTACCGGCAGCGACACATTCTGAGAGCGGGTCTGTCTCGGCTGGGGAGGGGGGAACCGGGGAAGCCGGGCACTGCCTCTTCTCCTGGGCTGTCTGGATGGGCACTGCCATCTGGCTCAGGTCGATGGTATGCTGCCGGGGCTTGGACTCCCCCTTGTCCTTCACTGCAGCGGTGAGAGGGTCATGTGAGCGACACGGACAGGAAGGGGCCCCCCCATACGCCCTGGGCAGTGTCCGCTTTAACCTGCCAAACGAAAGCTCCCACTGGGGCCCTGTGCCAACAGCGTGGAAATCCCCAGAACTTCTCCCTCCAGTGTTATTATAAGGCACAGATACTAAAGCGCCTGGTTGTGAATAAGCTGCTGTGATGTAAGCAGGGCGTGGGAGGGGATGACATCATGGCAACATGATAGGTTACATCTGAAGCGCGGTACCTGTTGTTTGCTGAAGTTCCAGCAAGGCTTTGATTGTGGAAGTAGCAGACTGGGACTCCCCGGACACATCCTGGTAAATAATTGTTGGACTGGCTTCTACTGAAACCTCGTGGTCAGTCCACTCCTGCCCCCTAGAGGTTATAACATGTACTACAGGTTGAGAATCTGGGGGAAAGAACAAAACTGTATTAGACGCTGAAGCACAGGAGGTGGGGAGGCAGATGGGTGGAGGGGCATCAAGCCTTACCCCGGCAAGGGGTCCATTCCCAAATTTACAAAGGGGACTGCACCACAGCTGGCAAGTTTTACCAAGTATCCCTTTATATAACAGACAAATTTACAGAGCCGCACAGGTTAGCAACTCTGAACAAGGGGCCTCCATGCGTAGTCCACTAATTAGAGGCACTCCGAAAGTGTCTGACTTACCGTGAGGGCCATGCGACAGGTCCGCAGAAGGGGAGCTGCTCTCAGCGTAGGCCTGAGGCTCCTCCTTCAGCGCCCCCTCCTGGGCAGAGGCTGGAGCTACCTCTGCAATACGGGAGACGTGCTGCAGCGTCTCGCTGACCAGCTGCCTGGCCTGTTCGCTGACCACGGTGGTCTGGAAGTTCACTGGCTTGGGTTTGATGAGAACCTTGGGAGAGAATGTTTGAGAGTATGAAAGCATCTCAGGACTAGCTAACAGAGCCTCCTCTGACCTACTTAAGGGCTCCTCACACTGACCTGGGTTTTCCCTTGCTGACCATAGACGATCTTAGTCGGTATGATCTTGGTGGTGGTAGTGGGCTGTGATCCAGAGCCTAAGCCCTTGGGCTGGGTCACGATCATCTTGGTGATGGGGCGGGAGGCAGTGATGATGGCTGGCTTGGCCCCAGGCACTGCCTGAAGGGTCTTCTCACCCTGTGACCCCAGAGAGGGATGTTCAATAATGTCGTCTCTCATTGGTGTTCCTTCCAATATCCGAGACCAGAGTTTCCCAACCTGTTCCTCGTGGACCATGTGCGGGTCCACGCTCCCTGCCAGACAATCCACCAGGAGCTTGGAGAGAGCAAAAACGGGCACCTGCGTGAAGTTGGCCCCTCCTGGGTTTCAGATTTCAACCAAACTGGTCTCAATCGTATGTGCCGTGTTTGTGCCGCATTGTGCCGTTAAAATTTTTGTTTGTGCCGTTTTAGTTTGTGAGACATAAATGTTTGTTTACCTGGTGATGTACAGCTTTGTTGCGGAGTCAAACGCTCCACCTTCTGTTAATATGAGTAACACGAGTCTGAGCACTGCACAGCAATCACATAAAGGCATAAACTAAGAGGTGTAACTCCGAAAAAAATAATTTTTAAAAACAGCACAAATCATTGAGACTGGTTCGGAAGCAAATGGGAGGCTAACTTAACGGTGGAGTCACGTGGCCATGTAAATAAGCAATTTCTGCACTGAAGCAGAACAAAGGACGGTTTTAAAGGCACAAACGCCACACTCGACTGCGATCGGTTTGGTCGAAATCAGATGCAAATAGGTGGGGGGGGGAGCCTTACAAACATTAATATCTCAGAAACTAAAGCAGCACAAAAGACAGTTTTAAACAGCACAAACGCCACACTCGATTGTGATCGGTCGGGTGGAAATCAGACACAAACGGAGGCCAACTTCACGTTGATGATGTCACCATGTAAACAAACATCTCAGAAACTAAAACAGCGCAAACAAAAATAAACGGCACAAACGCAGCACATACGACTGAGACCAGTCTGGCTGACATCTGAAACGAGGGGCCAACTTCACGCAGGTAAAATTTGGACGGTCTACAAGCTGCCATGGACGGGATTGGGAAGCACTGTCCCAGACGTCATGGAAAGCTACTGCCTCACGTACCCCAGCATTCAACAAGGTGGTGACCACATTCTTCCCCGGAAGACCTTGAATGGTGGGTCCCTTTCCTGTCGTCTTCTGTACAACAATAACGTTGGGCTTGGAGGTCATGGGGATGGTGGTTATCTTGGTTGTTGTACCTGTGTTGGAGCAGTAAAGGCACAATGTATCCATGCTGCACCAAAAACAAACATACAGACATGCAAAGAGCGCCGCCTGCAGGCCAGAGAGGATGGCATCTGGTCCTCCAGGCGCCTGCCATGCGCCCTTCCCCGCCTCTCACCAGACACTATGCTGCTGCTGATGATCTTGCCACCGAGGGTTGCCAGAGATTTTGGCACGACTGTGATGATGCTCCCGCTGGTCGTCTTGACGTAGGTGGCACCCGCCGGTGAGCTTGCCACCCGCGCACTGATGGTGGGACTGACAGCTGGCCGCGAGTACGTGGCTTGCGTACCTACGGAAAGGGCCCAGGGGTCCGTCAGTGTGCCTGAGCCACGGCTTGGTTCCCGGAGGGACGAGACGACAGAGGGCGCCAACCTGTTGCAGTGGAGACCAGCTTGGTGGTCATGATGGCCCCGTTGCTGCTGACGACCATGATGGGCGAGGTGCTGCTGCTGGGCAGGGCAGCCGATGACGGCTTGGGAAGGATCTTGCTGGGCTGCATCTGCTGGGTGATGATCTTAACACCTGGGAAGCAGTAACGGACGGCTATCCCCAGAATTCAAGAGCAATTCAACACCTTTATTGGCCTTGTGGCAACAGCTGTGTTGGAATGCAGTGCAAAACATAGTTAGTACAAAGCAGCACAAAAGCTTGGCGATATGCTGAAAGCTTGACTGATAAAGTGCAGTACCAATGCAACAAAGTGACCGTGATAGGTTATTGGAAAGATGCTGTTCTTCAATATGGTGGCCAGGTTTCTGAGGCTGTAAAACCTGTCCGACTGCAGTTGGGGGAAGAATTTGTGGCTGTGATGGCCGGAGTCCTGAATTGCAGATTGATCCTAATTTCAACAGCAGTTAAGATCAATGGAGGGTCAATACCGGCTATGCAAGACTATGGAGATGACCTAAGGCGCTCAGCTGAAGCTCACCTGACTCCTGCTTGATCTGGATGGTGGGCTTGCTGCCAGGGGGGGTGGTGGCTGTCTGAGCGGCACCGAGGGAAGAGGCTATAGGGGAAGCCTGGGTCAGCTGTTTGGGGGACTGCTGATGCTGCTTGGGGAACTGGGCCAGAATCTGGGTTGGAGAGCCCACCAAGTTCTTTGGTGAGGGCAACCTCGCAGTGGCCACCTTGACACCAGCGGAAGAGGCACCTGAGGAGAGAGCAGAACGAGGACATTCGGTCTGAGGCCATGGGCCTCTATAGAACTTACTCAGGAGTTTTACTTGCACAAAAAAAAGTCCTGAGGGCAGAACAAAAATGATACCCAACTAATCAGGTGTCTTGGTCCAGCCTCCTCGAGTTGCTTGGACACACCTCCCCTACAATCTGATTGGTTTTCTGTCAACTAATCATTTTTCATTCTGCAAGGAAAACAATGGAAGAAGGCGCTCACCCTGGGCTATGGAGGACATGACCACCGAGGGCGTCGAAGAAACAACCGTGGTCACGGCAACTGTGGCAGGGATGGGCGAGGGGCTGGAACTGGCTGGGATGACAACGGTCTGCTTCTGGCTGGAGGGGGTTGGCATGGAGGTGGACACAAGCTTGGACACCGCAGCGTAGTTGTGTGACTTGGAAAGGATGTTGGGCACAAAGCTGGAGCTTGGAGAAGTGGTCACGATAATGACCTGGGAACAAGAACAGGACATCGCTGGATTACCACAGTGCTAAAAAGTCACGGCTCTGCTTCAGCCAATCAAAATCAACAACGGCTGCCTGCTGGGAGAGACGGACAAGGCTTACCTTCTGCGTGGTGGTGTTGGTGGTCTGGGTGGTGGGCTTGGTGAAGGTGATCTTGACAGGTGACATGTGGGGCGGCAAGGAGTTGGCAATGCTTTGCATGATGTTGCTCATCTTAGGGCTGCCGCTTACAGGCACCGTGATAGTTTTGGAGATCGGAGGAGCGGGCTTTGGGACCTCCTTCAACACCACGGGAGAGGAACTGGAGGAGTTGGTACGCCGCCGTTTGCGTGGCCTCTCATCCTCGTCGGAACAGCTCACACCTGAGGAGAGAGGGTGGGCTGGTTTCTCAGCTTCAAAGCAAGAGAGGAGAAAAACACATTCAACTATGACAAAGTCACTTCCATAGAAACAATGAACCACAGTGACATCTGCTGGACAGTGTTGGAAGCACGCTTTTGAATTTAACAACAAATCTATGACTTGGGCATAAACACATAGTCCATTAAATTGAAAATTAGGCATATGATGACTGCAATTTTTATCATTTGGACACACAATTACTTATAACAGCCACAAGTCCCTCAACACCCCCCTCCCCAATTCCTGGAGGGTATGGCAGACTCACTCTTCACATAGACAGTACTCCCGCTTGGCAGTACCACTACATTTGAGGCTGGGCTGGCAGGCCGAGGGGACTTGACGATAGTGGTCGCAGCAGCACCACTGGGCGCAGTCACGCTGGTGGGCGTGGATGTGGTGCTCGTGTATGAATAGCAGACAACCACTGGGAGGTGAGTAGGGACAGAAGTAGTTCAGTATCCACCATCCTATACAGCCAAAACAGGGGAGGAAGCAAACTAGGACATGGTGGAAACAGCTACCTTCTTTATTTCCCGTCTCGGTGGGTAGCAGGAGAGAAGCGTTCTGATGGGCAGCAGCATTCGCCACCGCGTTCGCTGTGACAGTGAAAGCTGTCTGCGGGACCAGGCGAGGCATCAGCGGGACCAGCCTGCGTCCTTCTATAGACCATTCCGAGGAACTGTTGGGCCCGGACATGCTTGGGGGGGGGACAGACGTATAGAGTTAGGTTTTTCATTGCAAGTGGTCGAGTGGCTTTGAGACAAGTGTCAAGTCGAGCCAGGTTACAGACGTGTGCAACACACAGACCCAAAGATGGAGAGGATCCGGGTGTTTCTTACTGATAAGCGATGGTGGTTAAGCGCTCATCGTTCACTGCTCTGCGGACTTCTGCGCGGTGGCGCTCAGTTGAGATGCTGAGAATGAAAACACTTGCAGATTCAGAAAGATCTAGAAAATGCAAGACTGTGCCACAATAGACCTGCAGTCAGACTGCCATCGCAGATTTACTGCTCAAAGGAAAACAAAGCCAGTGATTTTTCAGTTTGTGTAAATACAAAGTGAAATCCACCAATGAATATATTACTACCTAATTACTTTGAAGTTTCTTTAAAAATCGACAACATATAACTGGATATTTTATTTGCTGATCATTTAAATTACAAATAAAACTTCCAGTGCAATGCAATAAAACAATAAAAAAATTATTAATCCATGTATTTGAGTAAACTTAAAAAATGTTTGCAAAAAAATTAACTGGTGCTCCACTGAGTGTACAAAAACAAAGCAAGTTTTATATCTACATTAAGGAAAAAATTATGCTGCAGTAAAAGGAAGCTACCATTACATCCATATACATCATCATACAAATGAGCAAGCGCACACCTGAGGACTTTTGTGAGTTCCCCAAGAAGATCCTTCTTATCCTTGGTGAGGTCCCCTTGGGCTCGAAGTGCGGTGATAACCCCGGCATATGCTTCAAGCTCTGAAGGAAGGAAATAAATCCAACCTAAATAACAACTCTGTCTAATGGATGTTCGTGGTTCATTGTTGACAACTTTGCTCTTCTGAAATTCTGTCCCTCTACCTGAAGAGATTTTCCCCTTTGAAATGTTTACACCACACCAAGGTATACCCTTTGATACAGTGCTGACACAGACAGACCATTACTTTTGCACTTGTACAATCCTACATATGATTATGACAATCTAAAAACAAGCATAGTGAAATTAATCTTTATCATCAAGTATGAGAACAAGTACATAAGAATGAGTTGTTCTGGTAAATTCCCCCTCACTCTCCTTTTTCAGACACATACAAAGATGAGAGTGAGGCCTGGAGTCTAACTGCCAAGTCAGATACTCATCCAGTACCGTTGCAATGTTTAAAATTTTTAGCCCCATGTTTTTAAACAGTGCAGAGTTTGCAGAGCAAGCGCTTTCATGTTCTTACCCAGCTTGCGAAGGATCCTTTTGCACTCATCCCTGCTAAGGTCAAGTATGGTGGGCCACACCACAGGCATGGTGCCAGCCAGCTGCGGCTTCTCCTGCTGGATCATTAACTTCACAGAAAAAGCACAGCTGTGGAAAGGAGGATAGTGTGTAAATAAATATCAAACATGGATACTGACTGAAACAATAAGCAAACAACGTTCCAAAATGACATTTAAATAGTTTCTTTTTCCATGTGACTTGGGACTTAATTTTAACCAGTCAATTATGTAATCCTATCAATTTTTTTAATAAATGTCAACTCAATGTGACGTACTAATGGTCATTTTACGATATATTAGAAGCCAAGAGAAAATAATAACCACTTTACATATAATGTTCTGTCAGTACCATATAATACGTAGACTCGCGACTGTCGTTACGTATGCGGAGACAGCGACCAAATCATGCCAGTGACTCCAGAGTCTAAGGCGTGACCAAAATCGTAGAGCGCTTTGATAATGACACGATCGACATACATTTTTTTTTTTTAAAGCAATCGCTTTTTTGCTTACTAGAAATCCACTTTTCCCCATATTGCTTTTGTCATTATGCCGTAACGCTGGTCTTTAATTTTCTGTTCATTGCTAGAGAGGTACATGATGGGAACTAACATTATCAGGAAAAGTGTAAATGACATTTCGGTCTTATAAAAAGTGCATTTAGTTTAATTAATGGCGGACCTAAATTTATAGAGTTCCGCGTTTAAAGCCGTGATTATTTTCTCCCCATGCACAAAAGAGCCCCCCGAAATCCAAATTATCCGCCAAGCCGCTTACTCATTTTGCTTATTTCCCCACAGCCGCTAACGCCTTTGCTTGCAATTTTTTACAATGCACTGACCCACATTGCCTCCAGCAGGCAATTTACTAAAATTGTTACATATCTAGTTAAAACTGTACATCCAAATATCAATCACGAAAAAAGAGCCCAGTAGCTAAACAACCATTTAGCAACTAGCTGGATTCCGAAAATAATGTAGCAACCAAGCTAACACCCAAACATAAAGTAAGGAAAATCTCGCGTTAAAGATATTTTCTAGTTATAAAGAGCTGCAATTTAATATTTGGCCTATAGATACAAAAGAAGCCAGCATCCATTCACAGCATCTTGCTAACTGCTCGATATCGATGAAAAAAAACATATAGCTACATAACTTTTCAGAAACAATTTACCATTCAATACTGTTCTGAAAGCAATATCTTGGGTTTATTCCGGCTGATGAGGCTGCTGTGCTCATTACATGTTATTCTAATTATAATTCGGCTCCGACAATTCAGACTTTACAGGCTACCATTTTTTATTGAAATTCCACCTCAGATCCTTCATAGTCCTTCAATTCCGCCATGATTAATCGACGCCAAAGCACTAAGGCCCCAGCGAAAGGTGTCCTAAACGAGCCTTAAAAATACTCACTGTTTCAAAAAAAACATCACCAAATAAAACATATATTTTAAAATCAGGAACACCAAAGCAATTTTCAACATATTTGTTTTCAATGATTTATTTGGGAAAGTGTTCACATAAGTATAATAATATCCGTTTTTGAAAAAGGCAACGCGTTAAACTTTCGTTTTGGTAGGACCCATTTTTTCATTGTTTATATCTTTTGTGCCTTTTTGAAGGTACCTTTGCTTTATTATTTGACCCACACGTATCAGTGATTTAGCGTATTTGTTTTATAAAACACTGCAGTGCATTATGAAATATCAGTATTATGGAATAGGATAAACGCATTTTAAAATCACTCCCAATGCTGCCGGTATTCAGGGTACAGTACAGTTCCAAGTTAAACGATGACCAAACCAGCAGATTAAATGAGCTATTCCAGTTTTATGTACAATATTTAAACATACGATTAAGCAGATTTTGTATGACACTGGCAGTTTGCTATATATAGGTCTTAATGTGCACGTTCATTACCCTAGCTAGCTACACTTGTGTTAGGGCTATCTTTTCACAAAATGCCGACGACTCATTGACTACAGAAAATGGTCGTTGGAAATGAACAGGGAGATAATTGTCACATATATTTGCTCCATATCTCTTCAGCGGCAATATGCAAATAATTCCCCAGCCCACGTTCTATATTTTAATACTATACAAGACATTCGCGAATTAAATGTATACCTCCGGTATGATACATTTCTGAAGCATTCAATTCAGTTTAATGTGTCAGGCCCCTTATGCTGAAGAATTTAGGAAATAAAACTAGTAAAATGATCACAACAGCAGTTAAAAGTGCTCTACGAGTGATTTGAGCGAGTACAGATTACAAGACGAAAAAACATTTCAAAATTCCACAAGAATACACGACAAATTATAAATATATCGTGGTTTGATAAGAAAATAAATGTGCATATTTTAGATTTTCTAGATGAGTATGGTAATGACATCCACCCTATCACAGTATATGGAATAATTTATAGGTGTGAAAGGATGGATAGGAAGGTAAATTATATTATTTTTGAAAACAACCCGGATTAAATAACAGAAGTTAGTGCTTCAACATATGTATATGATGTGCAAATTAATTTAAGGAAACATAAACTTAACTTTACATTTCTGAATGCATAAATTAATCTAGAAACAGCGCGTCGACTGTGGTAAATTAAATATAAGCAGAATCTCCGAATCTCCTCATGCTTTTTGAAAATTATTCAAAATAGACAGCGAGCGAGCGGTGCATTATGGGGCGGAGGCGGACCATTCGCTTTGACTCCTCCAGGCCACTCACAGCACTGTCGCACAGCTTCTCATTGCTACCTATTAAATTCCAAAATTGCAACACATAGCAAGATAAATAATTTACTGTATGGAAGTTTTTTCCGCGTCCAGTGTGTAGTTGTAAAATAATTTAAGCTGGACCAAACGTGGGAGTTAACCATGCCGAATTTTTGCGCTGCTCCGAATTGCACAAGGAAAAGCACCCAGTCGGATTTAGCTTTTTTCAGATTTCCAAGAGACGCGGAACGGTAAGTCCGAAATCAAACTAGGGTATTATCCCATTCAAAATCTCGTTCGGCCAAAGCGCTGTATTACACGTGTGTAGGCAACGTACTTTAAATTTATTGTTGTCGCTGTAACTGTCTGTCAGCTGACATTAAATGCTACGTTTCCGGAATATGATCTGTAAAATTGTTCCACTATTAGCAGTCATAGACTGTATATATATACAATTACTATAATACATTTGTCCTATGTGAAGAAATCCCGGTGGCTACTTGGCTAAATACTAGAAACATTGCGAGGAAAGGAGCATGCCAACAGTGTCCCACGCATGTTCATGTTACGCAAATGTATATCACTGATTGTGAATTATCTTGAAACGTATAATAAACCGTAATACTATACAACAGAAAAGCGTTTCCAATGTATCGATGGACACGCAAAGCCTGCAGAGCGAAAAGTTAAGTCCAGGACTAGTGCGCATACTGCACTAACTGCGTTCTCCAACTTCATCTCGTTTCCCTGTCGGCGTGAAATGAACGAATGATATCGGGCTCTTTGTTTCGCGAGGCGGGGTTACCGCGTTTGTTAAACAGGATGAAGATATTGCGCTGCCGCCTTGTTTGAAACATCACGCGTTAATGCGAAATGGATTTTTTGAGCAAGGTACTGCAGTACTTTGTCAAGTGTCTAAGTGCAATAAACAGATCAAATCTATAACATTTTTCAAATAATGCAAGGCATAGGGTTTGTGGATGAATCCTTTGCTATGTATTAGGAGTATATTAGTTACACTGTACACAACTCCTACTTTTTATTGCAATATTGTTTTAAGATTAGTACCACACCTCCGTTTTAAATTACACTTCAATACATCGCTCTATCATTATACTTAAAATATTGTAGAATGACTGTTTGATCTGCTATCCGATCATTTGGTTATTTATACCTTTGTGTTTAGGTGCAGACTTTGGGTAGAAAACTGTCGCAGAGCTGATCTGGAACAGAAGACCTCAGACCAGCTGAATAAGCATTACAGACTGTGCGCAAAACATTTTGAGACGTCTATGATATGCAAAAGTGTAAGCAATATTTTATATTTGGGTTTATATATAAGGTCTTCTACAGTTCTTCTAAAACTGAATCTGCAAAATGTTTTTAAAAATGTTTCTATTAGGAAGGCTCCTCACATTCTCAGTACTGTTGTCTTTCAGAGTCCATACAGGACAGTCCTGAAAGATAATGCTGTTCCAACTATTTTCGACTTAACGAGCCACCTTAATAATCCACACAGCAGGCACCGAAAGCGGATAAAGGAACTGGTGAGGGGTTTAACTGTTATGGCTGCCCTATGTGTGCTCACTTGTGTGTGTGTCCTGTGATGGACTGCCATACCATCCCAGGTGTGCATCAGTCCTGAGCCGCATGCTGCCTGGGAGAGACTTCAGGTCCCACGGTGACCCTAAGATAAGCGGTCAGAAGCTGGATAGAATGATTTACAAAAACCGAATGAAACAGTCTTATTTTTTTCATCAAGTGGGTTACATTTTGTAATATGATGATGATGATGATGATAATAATTTTCAACAGACGGAAGAAGAATTAGAGAAGATGAAAGAAAGGCGATGTAAGTGAACTGCAGCATTTAATCCAGATTCCAGGTGGTACCAGTGTGTGCTTTTTTTCAAATGTTCTTTCTCCCCCCCCCCCCCAACAGCAGTGGAACCCTGTACTGAATCAATGATGATAAACAACGACAGTGACATCACAGAGGGTCAAGCTACCAGTGAGGATCCGGCCACATTGACAGATGAGGAAAAGGAAATTAGAGACTACCTGAAGTCCTTATTTGAAATACTCGTGGTCTTAGGCAAGCAAAACATTCCCCTGAATGGACATGCTGAAGAAGACAAGGAGAGCACATGTTTCACACCAAGTAATTTCCAGGCATTGTTAGAGTACCGCATCAACGCTGGAGAGGAGGTCCTCCGGAAGAGGTTCGAGTCGACAGCAGTCAATGCGGAATACTGCTCCTCCACCCAGCAGAGGCAGATGCTGGAGGTGTGTGAGAGCTGCATCCGTGAGGAGCTCCTGCAGGAGATCAGGGAGTGCAGGTTCTTCTCGCTTGTTACTGAGGACCTGGTCGAGATCACTGGGGAGTGTCACCTTCCTCTGTTCCTGCGATTCGTGGATCAGTCTAACTGCCTCCGCGAGGAGTTCATCGGCTTTTTGCCGTTCGAGGGGGATGAGGAGACCCTCACTGAGAGACTGCTCTTTGAAATCACTGAAAAGTGGGGCTTAAACATGGAATATTGTCGGGGGCAGGCTCACGTGAGCTCAGGGGTATTCACCAAAAAAATGAAATCAGTAGCCACCAGGCTTGCGGAGAAGTATTCATTGGCAGTGCACACACCCTGCTCCACATGTGCCCTGAACATTTATCTGGCAAACAGTATAACCTTGACTGGTGTCCAGATTGTGATGTCAACGTTCAAAAAGATTGACTCCTTCTTCAGCAACTCCCTGGTGCTGCAGGCTGAGCTTGAGCATGCCATCTCTATATTCTACCAGGGCAATGAAGAAAAAGCCAATGACCTCAAGGAGACGTGTCATACCAGTTGGACGGAGAGGCATGACTCTTTCGAGTTGGCAGTCGATTTTCTGGAATCCCTTCTGCTCTGCGTAGACAGCATCCATGACAACGAGGACTTCAAATGGAGTGATCAGGTCACCGCTGATGCCTACATGATCTCAGAAGCACTCGCAGATTTTGAATTTGTTGTGACATTGGTAGTGCTTAAAAACACTCTGTCATTTACCAGAGCTTTTGGCAAGAACTTGCAAGGGCAAGCGATGGATGTGTACTTTGCTGCCAATAGTTTAACCGCAGTCTTGCACTCACTTAATGAAGTCATGGATAACGTGGAGGTCTACCATGAGTTCTGGTTTGAAGAGGCAGTCAACCTGGCAGCAGCTCTGGAGATCCCTGTGAAGGTTCCTAGGTTATACTACAGGAAGCAACGTCCAGAAGCAGGGATGGAGATCCAGCCAGAGAGTTACTACAAAGAGTATCTGACCATTCCAGTGGTGGGCCATGTCATCAAGGAACTCAAAGACGTCTTCTCGGAAAACCACCTGAAAGCTCTTAAATGCCTCTCGCTTGTCCCTTCTGTCATGGGACAGCTGAAGTTCAACACTTCAGAGGAGAACAATGCTGACATTTACAAGAATGACCTGCCCAACCCAGACACCCTTCTGGCCGAGTTGCACTGCTGGAGGATTAAGTGGAAACACAGAGGCAAGGAGATCAGCCTTCCCTCCACCATCTACGAGACGTTGCAGTTGTCCGAGGTCAAGTTTTTCCCCAATGTATATGCCTTCCTCAAAGTGCTTTGCACACTTCCGGTCCTAAAGCTGGAGAACGCCAAATGTAACACTGCCCGAAAACGCTTTAATGCCTATCTTGCAGACACACCTGTCAACCACAGGTCCAAGAGTTTGGCGCTGCTTAACATCAACTACGATATTAAGCACGATCTGGATTTGATGGTTGACACATATACTAAAATGTATCAAGAAAATGAATGAGAAGATGCTTTTTTTGATCGTATGTGTGTTTTGTTATACCTTTTTCATATTCTTATGCATAAGAAATTAAAATACAAGACATTGGAATCTTTTTTATTTCTTTGCTGTTATTCATTTCTGTTTTCGCTGTTTGCAAACAGATATTTCCTAGATATTTAGGATGAAGTTTAAAACTCAAATGTTTGCTCGAGCCATCTATAAAGGTCATACCATACCGTACCATAGCTGGTTTAGTCCTTTTACTGTGGTACATAATAAACCTTTAGTTGTGTGTTACATTCAGGGATTGTCTCATTTGGATTCTGGCACAGGTGAGTGGTATGGTTTACGCCTCTCTACTTTAATATAATAGACATTAAATTATAGTAACGGAGTGTGTGCGGTTGCATAATTGAAAATGTAATTACTTGCTGCCATAACATGGTCAGTGCAATGTCTTGTTAAATGCTTTTAGCATGTTGGGAATATTATAAGTAAGAATGGAAAAATCCCATAAACTCATGGAAATATTGCAGTAAGGTGAAGAGTGTAGCAGACTGTCAAAGAATTCATCAGAATGCCATAACATGGTAAATGTGGTAGCAGCACATTTTAATAATACAACTAAATCATAATCAAATCCATATTTTCTCCTGGTGGAGCCTAAAAATCAAAAGTATGAATGTATTTTATTTGAAAATATTAAATTATGCCTTGATCTGTTTAAAGGCTGTATGATGTGTGTAGATTCATTTGTAAAAGCAAAATGAATGATTTTTATCAGGAATATTTTACAGTTGTTAAACTTAACATTTCAGGTATAAGAATTGTCAAAATTAACATTTCATATTTCCCATTTCTGTATCAACACTGTTTAACTGATTCTTTGAATGTTCCTGTTTATGCATTAAACACTGATGAAATAGACTAAAGTGGAAATGCCCCTGAAAGTCAGTTTCATCTTTTGTTTTTTAATATTTTGATCATATCTTCTTGACCAGGGGCCACAGCTTTCAGACTGGCAGTAACACACACTACCTGGCCACTTTATTCGATATGTTTTACTAGTATTGGGTTGGACCCTCCCGGAACTGGCTTAATTCTTCATGGAATAGATTCAACAAGGTGCTTAACCCTCCTTGGGACTTTGGTTCCTTCCATATGTGTCAGCTGCACCTCCATAATGCGAATCTCCTGTTCCACCACATCCCATAGGTGCTCTGTTGTCAGCTTGAAGCAGTCTGACCATTCTCCTCTGACCTTTGCCGTCTGCATTTTTGCCAAGAGAACCACCGCTCACTGGATTATTTTTTTCCGACCCATTCTCTGTAAACCCCAGAGATGGGCATATGGAAAAATTACAGTAGATCAGCAGTTTCCAAAGTACTCATGCCAGCCTGACTGGCACCAACAACCATGCCATGTTCACCTAAATCACCTTACTTCCCCATTCTGGTGTTTCACATGAACATTCACTGAAGTTCCTGACTTGTATCTGCATCACCTTATACATTGTCCTGTTCAAATGACTGGCTGATTGGATGTTTGCTTCAAGGAGCAGCTGAACATATGTACCTAGTAATATTATATACAGTACCAGTAAACACAGCACAAGTTAATTTGTAAATTTGTTTCAAAATTTTGAACAATTATCAATACATCAAAAGTATAAAATAACAAATATGGAATTATGCACTGACCAGAAAGGTATCAAAGAAAAAAAACTGTTTGGGGGTGGCAGAGGTACTCAGAATGTTGCTGACTCAAATCCCATGGAGGACCAACTGTGCCACCATTGGGTATGTATACATAGATACACACACTGATGAGTTAAAATGACACAACCCAAGTTTTGTTCTATATACACTAGCCAATCAGACTGCCCCTGCTGACGTCTGTTTACCATCGAAAGTACCAGCACACAAGCATCACAACTGGACCATGGAACAATGGAAGAGCATCTCCACCTTCAATGAATCCCATATTCTGGTGCATTATGTGGATGGTGGGGTACGCAATCATACACACGTGTGATGCAGTGGACCAACAAGTTGTAGCTACACAGTCTCCTAAGCAGCAGGGCTTGATGCCCTGTGTCATGGCTCCTGTTTGTGCCACAGTAGCCCTTTCTGTTGGTTCATACCAGTCAGGATAACCCTTCATTCATATCTTGCATTGACAAGGTGGTCATAATGTTTAGATCATATATGTATGTATAGCCATGAAACAGAGAATCATATAATTGTAAACATCTGGAAGCTTTTATAAGTACTAGTAAATAAGAAAGGGTAGCTTTAGAAATAGTCGAAAACTATGGATGATTCCGGTAAAATTAGCAAGACCCGAATAAACCTAACGCGAGAAACGTTTCGGTGAAGCAAAGGCCAATTAAAATACATAGCAAAAAGTAATTATCAGTGTGAGAGGTAGCATTATCACACAAATAAATGTGTGAATATATGCAAATATTTAAGATAAACTGGTTAAGTATACACGTGCCTGACCGTCCCAATGAAAAGCTCTGTTAATGACCGAACTGTTCTAGCCCACGCGTTTGTTTCGTGGGTTTGAATGTTTCGTGTTTGCGCACTATTAACGCGCCGAAAGGGAAAAAGGCGTTTATAAATTTCCGCTTATAACAATACACATTTTAAACCTTTTTTAAAAAATTTATTTCATACTGCTGCTTACCTCAGTGTAACCCCTTTACTTAAATGTCAGTCACGATTTTAAAAAAAAAATTATATATATATGTATATATATTTATATTTATGGCCGTGAGTCATGTGGGAGTGGTTAAATGCTGTCACGTGGTTTAAACGTTAAAATGTAACTCATAAAATGTAAAAAAATTTATATATTTAACAAATTTGCAGAATGAAGCATGACATCCACTGTATTTCTCTAACCAGAAATTACATATTTTGTGCAGGATGACACCAGCCGCTGATTTCCGTTTACTGTAAAGAGCCGGCACCTCTCGCCATGATGCGGTGGCCATCCGTGCGCCATGCAGCAACCGAGCGACGTTCATTTCCGTCGTACAGCCGTGTTCTTCCTGGTTTACGTCGGCTCGCATAATGACACCGCACTAGATAACCCAAGTTTTCTGGGGGGCGATGACATCGGACAAAGGGAGGGTGAGCTGAGCTGCGTTTGCTCCGCTCCATTGCCCCGTATAGCTTCCATATACCACCGCGCATATATTTCCGTGAGTTTGTGCTGCTATGCACCGTCTGCTCTGAATCAGCCCAAAATGCCCGACTGCTGTGCCGCAGCGAATTGCAACCAGTGCACAGACCAGTCTAGCATTGCGTTTTTTAGGTTCCCACTGGACCCCGACCGGTAAGTTGGCCGTATTTAAACGCCATATACCTAACCCACCACTGAAGAGGGATGCGTCTGCTTTTAAGGCGTCTTAACTGCTTTAATTTAAAGTTGCGTAGAAGTATTGTGTGCTGTTTCCTGCTGTTTTGGGAGATGAGCACCACAGTCACGGCTAGCCGAAGCTGCAATCCACAAATGTACCAGTATCTCCTAGCGAACCAGAATATATTTTTGGTACAGAAAACATTAAATCATGATCTGAAAGAATTCGTAAACCGACTGGCAAACCGTATTTCATCTGGAAAAACTGCCCATTGAGGTTTACTAAAGGTACTCTCAATCCTATGGGATGTGGTTTTAGTTTCTTGCAGTAAATGTGGGCGCATTTGAAGGTAATAATATTCGTTCTGTTTTTGATGATGGACAAACCCTTGGATGATATCTCCCTATTTTGGTAATCACGGTGAATTTTGACGGGGAAAACATGCATATTCTAAAATGGCATTTGTAAGTTCTTGAACAGAAACATTGTTCATGGTTTCCGAATGTTCTATGCAGTAACAAGCTAAACTTTAATATGTATGTCTGTAGGTGTAAGCAATGGCTGGACAACTGCCAGAGACCAGATCTTGAGAACAAGACGCCAGAACAGCTGCACAGGCTCTATAAACTTTGTGCCAGGCACTTTGAACCCTCTCTGATATGTAGACATGTGAGTATCCAGTAAACTGTAATATGTAGACATGTGTGTGTCCAGTAAACTGATGTTCTACAGTCGTCTTAACGTCTGTGGTCCATACAGTTTTAGGATCACTGTCTTGTCTGTGGTATTTGACACTGGAAAAAGTTTTTGAAACTGCCATTCAGAATAATGTTTTCACAGGTTAAGTCTTGGTATGAAGTGGAGTTTTAGAGGTCTAACAGCCTTTAAATAGATTTTTGTAAATAATAGCACCCTACCATGCAATGTAGGTCATCATAATCTGTATTGGGTAAGAGGTTCCAGAATATAACTGGAACCACAGAAGTTGCATATAAAAGCTTATAAAAGTTGCATGCTATCAGTGGGTAGAACATTCTACCAAATGCCCAGGGTGAGATTAATTTTGATTTCAGTATTGATCTTTAAAAAAATGTTTAAATATACCAATTATGTTCCTTACAGAGTGCCCTTCGAATAGTGTTGAAAGAAGATGCGGTTCCCACTATTTTTGATTTCACGAGTCACTTGAACTCTCCACAGAACTGTAACAGGAAAAGGATACGGGAGACGGTGAGTTTCACCCTGTGCTGTATGATCTGCCTCGTGCTGCATTTCCGGTTTTGTGTGTGTCAAACAGTGCTGGCTCTTTCAGCTTTGAGATCCTGAAACCCAGGCTGTCTCACCTGAGGTGCCAGCCTTGCTCAGCAAGACAGATCAATATGTTGTATGTGTGTCCTCAGGTTACGCCATAGTGCTGGTGTGACTGATGGCAAAGGCGCCTGGGATTACGTTATGCTTAGCGTCTTCCTCAGTTTTCAGGCCAGCGCAGTATCACAGCAAATGTGGAATTTTATATTTTATGGCAAGAATTTCCCAGTCATTCTATAAAACATAGTTGGCAGTATTAAATATGACGTTTTTCGCTTTCACACATTCATGGTACACTTGTTTGTTTTTTTTGTGACCTTTCAAATGTCTAGACTGAAGAAGAGGATGTGACTATAAAGAAAACTAAAGGTTAGTTCTTTTTAGTTTAAAAAATTGATCCTGTTATGTTTTTAATTTGTTTTACATTTTCATTGCCATTCACTCGCTGTGTAGTTGTGCTTTTCACCGTGTACCGTACTCTTATGTGATGGTGGTCAACAGTTTAATATGCTTTTATATACGATTTTATTCACTGTGTGTATATGTATTGGGTTCCCCCCCTCCCCCCCAATCTACATGATTATCCTCCATCAGAAGTGAAGGATGAGCCAGGCGAGTGCAGTATAACATCCAGCCTGATACAGGATGACATCAAGAAAGAAGATGTTACCACTTCTAAGGCCAAGGAAACCTTGAAGTTGTATTTTAAGGAGACTCTGGCTTTCACTGGATTTAGCATCAGGAAAGGTGTCAATTCTAAAGTTGTTGAGCCCCTGGGAAGTCATGGAGAACTGCACTGTGTCAGTCCGATATGTGTGGAGAAGATCGACCAGAGAGAAGTTCTGCAGTTCACTGAGGACCTCATGCGGGATGAGATACGAAACAGCCTGAGATCTGCACGCTTCTTCTCCATCCTATTACAGGAGGCTGCTAACATTGAAGGTAAAGATCAGATACCTGTGTTTATCAGGTCTGTCACCTTAGCTGGATTTCCGCAGAAGCACCTCATGGGCTTTCTGCCCTGTGATGCTGATGCGGAGGGCTTGGCTTATATGCTCCTCTCTGCTATACGCAATAATTGGGGGCTGCGGATGGAACACTGCAGGGGACTTACATACCTGGCCACTGGAGATATCTGCCAGAAGATGAAGGACCTGTCCAGCAAAATACTGCAAGAATTCCCCCAAGTGGTTCTGGCACCCAGCGACCCTTACGCCTTCAACATGTGGCTTATCCGCTGCATGCCTCTCCTCAACATACAGAAGGTCGTGGACACTGTGGAAGAGGTCGCTGCCCTCCTGCGCAGATCGTCATCTCTCTCAAAGAAAGTAGAAGACAAGATCAGTTCTTTGTATGGACACATGAAAGGAGAGGTGGACAGAATCAAGGAGGCATGTCAGAATCACTGGGAGTGTGGCGTGGATGCTTTTCAGACCATGTTAGACCTTTTGGAGCCACTCCTTTGTTCCATTAACGAGATGAGTGCCGAAGACCCAGATAACGCTGAGCCTGTGAGGCGGCTGAAGCCAGTCCTGAAGGATTTCCATTTCATTATCACGCTTGTGGTTCTGAAAAACACGCTGTGCTGTGTGAGCATCCTGAATCCCAGCCTCAAAGGAACAATAAGCATCAGTAGCACTTTGCAGTACACAATATCAAATGCTTTGAAGCTGCTCAGCAAACACATGCAGGAGATTGCGATTTTCCACCGAAAGTGGTTCTCCGATGCGGTATGTAGGGCAAAGAAACTGGGCGTTGAGGTCTCTTTGCCGGAGTGCAGCGAGGAGAACAGCAACTCGAAAGCCGTTCCGAGCTCGCCCGAAGACTTCTACCGGGAGACCCTGAGCATTCAGATCTTGCAGTATCTCACAGAGTCTGTGAAGAAGGTGTTCAGCACAGAGATGGTCCGGATCCTCAGGTGGCTATCTCTGGTCCCATCCTACATGGCTGACCACAACTTCAGCATCCGCAAGGACAAGGTGGCAGACGCCAACTTGAACAACCTTGCCAGGCCTGACTCCTTCTATGACGAGCTGGGCTGCTGGGAGGTGAAGTGGAAACATGCCAGCAAGCGGCGGATTCTGCCTACCACTGTTTTTGGGACCCTAAAGATCCCGGATATTGGATTCTATCCTAATGTACAGAGCCTGCTGAAGGTACTAGGCACAATTCCGTGTGTGAACGCCGAGGCTGACGTGTACGGGCAGTATGATATGGTGCTGGATCGATACAAGTCCTACCTGCACGCCACACCAGAGGACCAGAGGCTGTGCAACATGGCGTTCGTCTTTGTCAATCAGGATGTGCACTTCAGTATCGAAGAGATGGTTGACTCCTTTGTCAAGAAGCATCCTGAAATACTGGAGCTGCTACAAATGGTAAAAAATATTTTAATACAAATAAGTGTGATTTATGTAAATATTCTGGGGTGGTGTGGTGGTGCAGAGGTTAGCACTGTTGCGTCAGACCTCAAGAATGATGGTTAGTCTCTGCCAAGGCTTCTTATTTGTGGAGTTTGCATGTTCTCCCCATGTCATTGTTGGATTTCCTCCAGGTACTCCCCACCCCCAGTCCAAAAACATACTGAGGTTAATTGGAATTACCAGATTTCCTGTAGGTGTGCATGTGTGAGGGAATGGTGTATGAGTGTGCCCTGTGGTGGGTTGGCGTCCTGTCCTGGGTTTTTCCCAGCCGTGTGTGCGTAGCCTCCAGAATGGGCTCCAGACCTGCCAAAACCTTAAATAGGACAGGCAGTTTCAGAAAATGGGTGGATAGTTAATTACAGCAAGGACACTTTACTGATTTCTGGGTGAGTACAAAGATGATAACATTTAAAGTGTTTACTATTGTTTTACGCAGGATGATGAGAACCACAAGAACCAAGACCCAGGTAACTGCATGCTTTTAACCCAGAGTTCAAAAATGGAGTTTGTGACTATTTTCTTTGTAAACACATCTGGTGTGTCACTGACATTCTCTTCCAGACTTGGAGAAGAACCCCTTAAAAGAAGAGATTGAGGAAAATCAGATAATGACTTTTGGGGGCGAGGATGAGAAGATGGAGACCTCTCAGTGCAAAGGGGCGGATAAGGAGGCTCTGAGGCTGGCCTTGCGGAGTGCTGTGAAGGCAGCCTGCTCCAGCCACAGCAAGCAGCCAGGGGAGGCCTTTGTGGAGCTGGAAGGGGAGGTCGAATATGTGTCTAAATCTGAAATGAAGGAAGTTCTGTCTGTGTGCGAGAGTTCAGTAAGGGAAGGAATTCTTTCCGAGGTGGGGAATTCATTTTTTTCCCTATTCATCGATCGAGTTGTAAAGCTGGGAGATGGAGAATATCTCCCCCTCTTTCTCAGGTTTGTGGACAGCTTTGATGCCATGAGGCTGGAATTGATTGGATTCCTGGAGGCTGATCTTGATTGTGACTCCATGTCAGAG
The DNA here is from genome assembly GCA_019775955.2 of Pollimyrus isidori. NCBI lineage: Eukaryota > Metazoa > Chordata > Actinopteri > Osteoglossiformes > Mormyridae > Pollimyrus > Pollimyrus isidori. Next base: position 17,451,488 of record JABFDZ020000109.1, on the reverse strand, counting down.
CGCCTGCTTGAGATTGTGACAAAGGAATGGAGACTTGATTTCAAAAACTGCAGGGGTCAGGCATATCTAGGTTCAGGTGATGTTTTTTACAGACTGAAAGCCTTTGCATGCAAAATTCAGGAGAAATACCCTCTTGCTATCTGTACACACAGCTCTTGCTATTCTTTTAATACTTGGTGGTCAATGTCAGTACCCATACCTTCCATAACTCGAGCACTGGAGACAATGGAAGAAGTTGTATTGTTTTTTAGCAGTGAGCTTGCACTGGAAAAGCTTCTGGACCAGGTGATAGCGCTGGGTTTGCGAGAGAGCTATGAAAAGATTCAAGAATTGCAGGGGAAGTTCTGTTCTGTCTGGCTGGAGAAGCACGACTCCTATGAAGTCTTTGTGCAAATCTTGGAGCCGCTGGTTGAGTGTTTGGAGAAAATCAGGGACAACAAACCACAGAGATGGACAGCCAGCCTTTCTGAACAAGCAGGGAGATTATTATGGTTGATTAAGGACTTTGATTTTATTGTACCTATGGTAGCTCTGAAGAATGCCTCTTCCTTTACTCGAGAGCTTAGCTCAGGCCTCCAGAAAGATCACTTTAGTGCTGCATCTCAGCTTTGCCAGATCAGTGGCATTGTGGCCACCCTCAACAGGGTGAAAACCAACATCAAGGTGTTCCATCAGAATTGGTTCGATGAGGCGTGTGCAGTAGCCCAGAGTCTCTCTGTCCAAATCAAAGTGCCTGACATTGTTATTGTGACCAGGGACGGCATTTTGAAACCGACCACTTATTACAAAGATACACTGAGCGTCCCTCTTGTGGACAACCTTATTGATGCTGTGAAAGATCACTTCTCAGTTCATCACAAGGAGGCCTTGAATTTCCTGTCTTTGGTCCCTTGTTCTGTGACTGTGAGCTACATGTTTGAAATACTGAAATCAAAACCGCCGCTCTATAGCAGCGACCTTCCAGACCCTGACAACTTCTTCACAGAGCTCTGCTGTTGGAGGGTCAAGTGGAAGACGAAAGTTGTTACCGTGACCATCCCCAACACAATCTTTCAGACTCTTCGCCTTCCGGTGATGCAGTATTTTGGGAACATTAACACATTGCTAAGGATTATGTCGGTGTTACCTAGCACCACGCTCGAGTATTGTGGGGAGGCACTGCGCCACAAGGTGTTCCAGGACTACATCAGGGAGACAAGCATTAAGGACAGATCTCCTTGCTTAGCTATGCTCAAGGTAGGAACCAACTTCAGCAGGGATCTGGACCGAATGGTTGCTCAGTGCTTGAAGATTACCCCCAAAGCGCTGGAGGGACTCTGCTTGGTAAGATCTTTTGTATTTAATTTGAGAGCATTCTTATGTTTTATTTTGTTGGTGTGATTTCTATCGTGTGTAACCTGACTGCTATATCCTCACATTTTTGTGGGAGTATTAGACAGGTGTGACCACACTGGGCTGATGAGAAAAATGTACCTTTTTTAAAACGATGGAGATTTTAATAAGCAAGATTTTTTTTTTTTTTAGGAAAAAGAATCTAAAAGTCTCAAAAATGCAGAAACGCAAGCGCACAAGGATGGTAAGTGGAAAATGCTTTTCCATTATAGTATTGTGATGGGTGATGTTTTGTTTGGTGTTGATTTAGCATTTATGATGCTCATTAAAATATTTTACTGGTGATGTGTGTATATATGAGCTGTTAAAGTGACACTGTGGGTGGCAGACTAGACTTGCACCTCCCGAGTTATGGTTCAGATTCCACTTCTTTTCCATGTGTATGGGATTTGCATGTTGTCCTCTACATTCCTTGTAGTGTGTGAGTCTGTGTGCCCCAAGATCAACTAGCATCCCATGTGTACCCCAGCCTTGTGCTCCATTATGTCTGGGAGTGACTCTAATCCCCTCCAGTATCACACTATACCGGATAAACGTTTGGAAGGTGGATGTATAAATTTCCTCTTGGGGATTAGATAACTAAAACTTAAGGCGTCAAACATGGATGTTCCCAAATAGTTACAACGATGTAAGAAATGAAATTCAGTCGTTGTATTTGTCTTAATTTTTAGTTTCTCCATATTTACAGGGGATGGATCAGAAGATATTGAAATGACACCATCACTGGACATTAGGGCAGGTGAAGCTTTGAAACTTGATGGTGAGAATGGTCATTCCGGAGACTACAGGCAAAGTTTGGAGGTCGTGTTCAAACAGGTTTTGAAGCTGGGAAGAAGTAACTTCCGCTTTTCTGAGCTTTCCAAGGAAGAACAAGACCTGATATTACAGGATCTTAGCCTGTGTGACTGGAGTGAGGGCGGCCAGCTTGGCATGGACATTGACGAGGCTGAAGTGTTGGATATTCTTGTGGGGTCCATTAGACAAACCGTGCTTTCAGAAGTCCAGGAATCACCATTCTTCTCTCTTATTACGGATAAAGTCACCACGATCGCCAGCAAAAAGTACCTGCCCACCTTCGTGCGGTATGTTGCTGATTGCTCGACCAAAGTGGAGCTGCTTGGGTTTCTGCCCTTTGATGAAAAATGTGACTACGACACACAGGCAAAGTGCTTCGAGACTATTCTTACGGATGACTGGGGCCTTCAGATGAGTTGGTGTCGTGGGCAGGCCTACATGCGGTTTGGAGCTGGGAGTTTGGCCTTAAAGAAGATGTCTTTGAAGCTCTTGAGCAACTACCCGCTGGCAGTAAATACTCCCAGTGAGTCTTGTGGTCTTGCTTACTGGCTCATGGGTGCTCTGCCAATCACTGCTGTCAGCAGGGTGCTGGGGATAGTGGAGGATCTTCTTCTGTTCTTTGAGCAGTCTCCGAAATTGGAGGGGGAGCTGGCACAGGCCGTGGATGGGCTGCTGAATACACCCCGGGAGGCTTTGGCCGAGGTTCCTGAAACCTGCTGTTCCCGGTGGAAGAAAAGGGAAGACTTTTTTGACATACTGGTGGACACCTTGGAAGGAGTCTTAAGCTGCTTGGATTGGGTGAGTGGCAATGCTGGCACTGTGTGGAGCGAGGCCATGTCCCTCCATGCCAGCTTACTTTCTGAAGCTGTGAGAGACACTGACTTTGTGGTCATATTGGTGCTCCTGAGAACTGCATGCTTGCCCTTCCGAAACTGCAGCACGGTTTTCCGATGTGGGAATCCGGCCGATATCCTCTGTGAGGCTGACAAGATTGTCCCGATCATAGAGTCTTTGAGTAACATGCTAGAGAACATTGACACCATACATCCCCTATGGTTCGAGGAAGCAACTCAGCTGGCTACCAAAGTAACCTCTGCTTCGATCAGTTTCCCAGAGGAATCTGCTAGCTACGAATCACCTGAAAACTACTACAAGAAGACATTGACTGTTCCCATCTTGGAATGTCTAGTGGAGGAAATGAAGTACAACTTCTCTGATAGCCACCTGAACGCTGTGAAACTGCTGTCCCTGCTTCCGACTTGCAATACGCAAACCATATTCACGGATTTTGCCGAAAAATTGGGCAATATATACCAGACTGACCTCCCAGAACCTGACACGCTCCAGGTGGATGTCTGTAACTGGGCAGGTGTTTGGAGGGAGAAGTACCAGGATGTTTCTCCGCCGGCATCCATCTCTGAAACTCTTCTTCACCCGGAGTCAAAAAACCACATAAACATCAGCGCTCTGCTGAAGGTGGTCGCCGTGCTGCCGAGTGTCAGCATGGAATGGGATCTCATGAAGACAACACTGAATTCCATGAGGTCCTTCCTGAGAGGTGGGATCGGTAAGCACAGTCAAACCGATACCATAATGCTCCACATGTATCGCACGACCCTCCAGTCTCTGGATGACATTATGAATCAGTGCATAAATGTGGACCCAGAAGCATGCAAGTCAATTCATCAAGTAAGTACTAATAGCACAACACCCAATATACATGAAATATTTATGGATTGAATATATCAGTGATTCCCATCCCCAGACTGTCTGTTTTTTTTGCTCCTACCTGGAGTTGACAGGGAGCAAAAAATGTAGAGACACTGCAGGGAACTGGGAAGAAGCAAAATGTAGACTGTCTAGGGGTGCCCAAGGACTGGGTTGGGAAACATTGGTATACGTAAAAACTGTTATAGCAATATATATTTTTTTTTTCTCACACACTTTCTCTTTTTTTTTAGCTACAACAGAAAGTTAAAAGCCTGCAGCAGCAGAGTGGTCAGTATTGTCATTGGCTTGCTTTAAAATTTATGATTAATTATGATTAGTAACAGATGCTATACACTCATTTGCCATCTCTTGACAGAGTTATGTGCCATAGAGGACAGGAATTCCGATAACCCAGAGGAGACCAGCAACCTGCATCTAGCACTGAAGAATGTGGCTGACCTGTATGCACCAGATACGCTGAACTTTGAGGGCAGCGACTCCAGCTTATCTTTTTATGGCGCCTCTGAACGAGAAGAAATTCTCAAGGAATTGTGGGATTCGCAGTTCTTCACGATAATTACCCATCAGGCTGTAGAGATTGATTTGGTGCGTTACGTCCCCGTGTGCGTCCGGTACTTGGACAAGCAGGACATTCAGTGTGAAGAGACTCTAGCTCTCATCCCTTGCTGTATGGATCCACCAGCCTTTGCGGATGCCATGGAGACGGCACTGTCAGAAAAGTGGGGGCTGAATATGGAATTCTGCCGAGGACAAACGTCATTGTGCACTGGGAAAGTTAGGACCCTGATGAGGTCTGTATCTGCTGTTATATCACAGAAGTACCCTACGGCTATACGGACTGCCAGCTCTGCAGTGTCCCTTAATGTGTGGCTTGCTAGATCCTTCCCCAGCGTCAGCGTTGCTCGCTGTGTGGCTGCTGCCGAGGAGATGCTGAGATGGTTCTCCACTGACATGCTCCTGCATAGCAAGCTGGAGGACACAATCTCCTGGGTGTTCCGACATGATGAAGGCAAGCAAAATAAGCTTAGGGACACTCTTAACAGCGACTGGGATGGGAGCCATGACATTTTTGAGGCAGTGGTGGAGCTCCTGGGGCCTCTCATGCATGTGTTGAATGAAATGAGAAGTCAAGAGAGCCATCAGAGAAGCCAGGCCCAGCTCTTGTCCAGGGTAATCAGTGATTTTGAGTTCATTTTTATAGTGACTGTGCTGAAAAACCTGTTTGGTATCACCAAAAAACTAAGCCAGAGTCTCCAGGGCAAGCCTCTAGACATGGTGTTGGCTGTTAATTCCTTGCCCGCTCTTCTAACTTCCCTGGAAGAGGTGAAGAGCAACATTTATGCCTACCACGAAACCTGGTTTCAAGAAGCAGTGGATCTGGCTGCCAGGCTGCAGGTTCGGTTGCTACATCCCGTGCTTCGAGAAGCCCTTTGCAAGCGTTACAGGAGCACAGTGTCCGTTATGGCGGTGGAGCACTCTATTGCCGAGATCACGGAACTCTTTCCAGACCACACCTTGCGTGTCATGAGGTGTCTGGCGATTGTGCCTTATGTCATGTCGAAAACCGAGGGAGGCTGCCGAGAGATGGACATAACCGGCGCGTACAAAGAGGACCTTCCTGACATCAGCTCCCTCCTCCTCGAGATGGTGTCCTGGAAGTCCAAGTGGACTGACTCCATAGCCGCGTACCTGCCCACCACTGTGCTGGATACGCTGAAGGTCTCTGACATAAGGTGCTTCACCAACATCGAGACACTCCTGAGGGTCCTGGTCGTGCTGCCATTTGCGAGGAAGGAGAGCACTTTCAAGCAAGGGAAGAAAAGCCTTCAAGAATTCATGCAACAAAAAAGATGCCTCTCAGAGCTGTATCCACTTTGAAAGGTTCCTGCGTTATCATGAGCCCACATGTTTTACATTGGCTGTTATGTACTGCTGATTCATTGACTAAATTCTTCATAGACTTTAGATTTCAGTACTTTTTTTTTTTTTAGATTTACCAGTTCTATCACTTCTGTGTGACTTTTTAAGTATAATCATTTTTTCTGTCGTGTTTCTTTTATTATGGATTTTTAGTGGAGGACTGCCTAATGGGACCAATACATTGCCAAAAATATGCCCTCAATGGGCCCTGATGTTTGTGTGCCTTAAAAGTCGTTGCGTGAACTGTAAATGATAGCCCAGATCGAGCGGATTGAGGTGTCTTTAAACACTGTTGGCAGTCCCTTGTAGGCTTGGAAAGGTTCTTAGGATCAAGCTGTAGGTTTAGGTCCAGACGGAGGAAGGGTATGATAATTATGTGCATCCGAAACTGTCAATAAAAAGAGAAACCCTTAGCATGTGTCTGTAGAAACTTCTAAGAAGTTCCATCGCCCTGTTTCATTCATTCTCCTTTTGAGGTGCCGAGACAGACCTCTTGTCACTTTGGTGGTTTTATTCTTAATTTCATTGGTGTTTACGTTTAAATCCATGCACTTCTGAATACCCCCCCCCCCCCAAAGAAGTAAGCATTGACATATATTTGTCAAATAAAAAAAAAAAAGAAGAAACGAAGCCTAATTTCAGTTTAAATGTGTCTGTGTTTATTTATTTAGAGTACTGAATGGAAGACAACTAAGGTTAAGTACAATGTCTTCAACCACCACTAGGGGGCCTGCTCACCTTCCAATTCTTTGCAGTAACTATGTTCCTCCATTCAGGGTTTCCATTAGTGGTACTTCTTGCAAAAATAAACTGGTGTCTGCGCTCTTTTGGTGGGGTAATTCAGACCTAATTTAGCGGCAGCTGGTGATAACATCGTCTGGCTAGCGTTGATGTTGAGTTGTTTTAAAATGCTCTAGTAGGGTGTATAATATATTACGATTGTGTCAGGGAGGGAGCCTGTTCGAGATGTTACTCTGCTGTATTATCTGGGTAGCTGTTTTCCCTTTTTGGATGGTAACAGGCCGGCATGTTTGGTGGTATGTCAGTTTATCTAGCCTTTCATCTGCAGATATCTTGTACTTTGGCATATGCTCCCTGGAAACCAATCTGAGCTAAAGTGTTTATGAAACCCAAATGAATCTGACGTCCCAGACACTACATTCCCAGGTTATTAATAGCTGTGTAATAGTCCTTCTGACAATGTGGTAAACTGTTACCTCTGGAGTCCCAGATGGGTACATTTTTTCCCCAAAATTCAAGATATTGGAGTGCAGCCAAGGTTTAATAATGAGACCTCCATGTGTACACAGCGTGTTCTCTGCCTAACAAGACCAAGAATATAGATTTAAAGGCACCACTGTGGATGAATGACTGTGTTCTCTGTCATGGACCACTGGACGCAAAATTATTTTCAGGGGTAAACAACTGAAGTTGGCACTTCACGTATCTTTCAGCCTGAAGTCTTTCAGTATCGCTACATAAGTGACCGTGATGGACAGAGATAGCATTCATGAATTCCAGTGGTGTTTCAGTGCTCTGTTCATCCTGCCTGGAACATTGGTGTGGAAATAAGGGCTTGTATTTCTGGATTGGCATGTCTGGCATTGCTGGTGTGTCCCTTTACTTGCTGGTATATGATGCTTATTTTACCCAAGCAGGCTCTTACTTCAAATGATTTCAGTGTTGCAGGTCAGTAGACTCATGTTCGGCAGGATTGAGAGCGATGACACTGTTTCCTGCATCGTCCCAGTTGGGGGTTCTGATCCCGGGGGGGGGGGGGGGGGGGGGGGGGGGGGGGGGGGGGGGGGGGGGGGGGGGGGGGGGGGGGGGGGGGGGGGG
>JABFDZ020000109.1:17338801-17390096 GCA_019775955.2 Pollimyrus isidori | reverse complement strand
CAAACGCTGCAGAGCTCATTGGTGGGTCGAGGGACCGACAGCAGCTTCGCTCAGGGGAAGGTGATCTATCCCTCTGATAGCAGGGTAGTTAGCACACCGTTATTAGAAAGTGCTCGACCCAGTAATTACCAAACCCCATTCTCGAGACGCCCTTTTGAAGGAGATTTTCTTTCCCCAGGAATGACATCACTTTAAATGCCACAAATTATTTATATTGCTAATGGCTGGAAAAGAAACAAGAAGAGGAGCCTTCACCCTATTAAGAGGATCTGCCATCTCTTAAGGGCCTGCTGGACCATCATTCCTGCTACCACTTGCAGCTGCTTCTCTGGGGTGTATGAGGCGTTTGGAGGTTAATGGGAAATCCTCCTTATGTGACTCGTATGTGAAGATTTATTCCAGTGGTTTAAGCGGTAGCACATGGCGCCCCTTGTGAAGGTGGAGCAGATGCAGATCCGAGCGACCGCCTGCCCCGTGACACCTTATGGTGTGGCTGGGCAGGGCCTACAGCGACCTCACTCTTTGTTCTTCACGGTCCCTGTCGGCGGATTCCCGATCCCCTGCCAGATCTTGTCTTCCGCAGTCCAGCACATTGTTCCCTCCTAAAGTCACCCTTCTTCACTCCTCAGCCCCTGCTGCCCGGTGGGGACACAGCTTATCTGTCTGGAAGTTTCTGGAAGGCCCTATTACAAACTGCCATTAAAAGCCTGCCATTGTGAAGGAAGACAAGCAAAGACACCCATGTCTTAAGTTCTCTGTACTTTTATTTTTTTCCATTTTCAATGGGTGTGTTCCCATTGATGCAGTTTTGGGCATTGGTATTAAATATCCACTCGGCTTCTATTCTTAGGTTTTTTGTCCGACACCTTGTAGTGACAGCGTCTTTATGCTGTCATTAAGTCTTACTTTGCTGTCCCCATAGCCTGAGGGCATGTGGGGTTCAGACAGTCAGAGGAGTAGAGAGACGCGCTTAGAAGTACAGAAAGTACCAATTTAGGTTTCCGTCCAAATGGATTCCGTGCAAAGATCTTTCCAGATGAGCGAGCAGCACTGATAGTTGACTCCTGGGCCACTTGGTATTGCATTCCCACAATGTGCTCAATTCACTGCACCTCTGCAGCAGCGATAAAGGTTTTTTTTTGCCATTTGTATAAGAACAGATATAGTGCAGCGTGTTTTTTAGGATATTTCATCTTGCTGTCCTTTTTTAGACCCTTGGTCAAGGGCCCAATGGGAAAGAGGTTACTCTATTGAACAGAGGGTTCAACCGATGACATCCTGATCACAAGAACTGAGCCACACGCAACTTTAGGCAACTTTGTGAGTGTTTCTCAATATTGGTCCTTGAGACATGCCATACATGCTTTATCGTGCGGTCCATGCTTTAGAGATACAGGTCAATGGCACAGTGCCTTCAGTACATTGTATTTTTATACTTTAGCATTTCTTCAGCTTGATGTTCATTGAATTGAATACAGATTCAAATTCTTAAAAACTATTTTCATTGACACACTGGAACTGTTTCTACATTGTGTGACTTTTGAAAGTTTATTTGTCCTGTTTTAAAATAATAGCAGTGAGAGACTTTCATTCATAAATTTACATTTTTTTTGTAATGGATAACCAACCAAAACATTGTCTTTCAGGTGGATTTGTTCAGTCGCTGTTACAACGCACAACATTTCAGGTCACATGACAAAAATAACACAGGTCTTTTGTTTTATGTTAGATTCACGTCTGTATCAACCAAGCAAAGAAACCTAAAATAAATCTTTGTCTGGAATTCCAGGAAAAGCCAACTGCCAAAAGTAACAGGATTAAACACAGTGCAAATGTGATGAGAGGGTTGTTGTGTTATTCTGACCAAAATGGAGTGATGGAAAGAGACCCGGGAACCTTTCTTTAAGGCATAAAAAGGAGTGATACTTGAAGAAGAAGGTTGTCTTTCAAGCTCAGTAGGAAGGTGCGAGATTAGTTACAAAAAAAGACAAACAAAAACGCTAGAACCATCCATCTTCCAACCGTTTATTCTGGTCCGGGTCACATGGAGGCCTGGAGACTATCCCAAAAGGATGGGGTTCACCCAGGACGGGATGCCAGTCCATCACAGGGCACACAGATGCACACCCTGCAGGCAATATGGTCACAGCAATTAGCCTCATGGCGTGTCTTTGGATTGTGAGAGGGTGGTACAGAGAAATCGTGCAGACCTCACGCCTGTGGAATGGAGCTGGGGTTCAAACCCATAACCTTGGCGGTGTGACATACAGTAAAGGTGCTACTCACTGTGGCACAGAAAAAAATCGAAACACTATAAATGATCCAAGGAAAATTGCCTCACGTTGTAGCACTGTCAGGAATGTAAATGTGGAGTATCAAAAAGCACGTTTAGTGGACATTGGGGAGATGGGACTCTGATAGCGCACATGTCTCCCATCAAGGGTTAATGGAGAGAGGCCAATGCTCAGTCTGCAGAGAGCTTGCCAACACCTGAAGACACAATATAAATCACACAAACTTGCAGAAGTAATGGTCAGCTGATCTTGAAAAATCCCTCTAAATGAATATGAAGATGTCCTCCTTGACCCACTGCTGTTCCCACGTGTCTCCTGACCCGGCGTCTTCTCACTGGCCTCGCATTCGTCTCCATTAGCCAAATCCCATCATGTCGGCATCTTCAGACATCTTCCCCAATTCCTCGCCTCTGCTCTGTTCCTTCTGCTGGGCCGCATCAGTCATCTCCAGTGAGATGGATATTTTTTTTCACATTAGATATATGGTTCTATGCTTTGTCCCGTAAAACAAACAAATCAGCAAAATAATCTGTACCGCTGCATGAATGCAAATGCAGAAGAGCAGATGCTGGACGCAGTTTTGATGGATAAGCTGTGCCAATCTGACCAGAGCCAAATCATTCAGCACCGGAGGGATCTAGGCCAAACACAATACCTACATGGTGACCTAATACCCGTCTGTATGTCTTGGCAAAGTACAAAGCATTTGGTGTTTCACCTCAGACTATAGGAAGCATGTTGCTGTTTGACCCCAGGTTTATGGGAAACCTACAGATGTATTCTACCTCACTTCCAAGTCATAGACTAACTGGAAGCTTCAATAGAAGAAAGCAAGCTTGTCGTGCTTCAGTGCACTTCTACAGGTTATTCCTTGAATAACATTACTGGTACTATGGTAATATAGAATATTAGCTGATTAGCTTAATCATGGTGGAACACTACTCAGGCGTGGAATGAGGGGGGTTCTCACTAAAAGGTTTAAGAATTACTGTGGTATTGTAGTGTTACTCTATACAGGCCAGGTGTTGCAAAAACCAAGGAACCACTAACAGAAAATATTAATAAAGTAATAAAAGCTAAAGGATATTGTAACGATCCGTTCGGCGTGCAGGGCAGACAGACAGGCACCAAGGCGGGATCGGGGAAAACACGGGTTTATTGCTGGGAGCACACTTAAACGGACTAGCAACATTAATGCTGCGTCTGCCGGAGAGACGCAGACGCAGACTTAAGTACACACAAGACGGATCACAGGACGGGCGTGCAGCAACGCCTACACAGGTGGATTACATCGGGGAATCACAGCCGGGAATGAGGTGGGTGTGGCGATACACGGGGCTGGCACGGGACGGACGACGCGGGACGTGACAGATATGGTATTTTATGTGCAAAATATGACATTTGTTTAATGTATTTATGCTAATTTTTTATTATATCTATGAATACATTAATATTAAGGTTGAATCCATCATAAAATACATTATATCCCCCATTCTAACACCATGTTTATTAGCCTTGGGACAGGTGCCCGCTCCTAGCAGAAGACACCCCGGCAAATTATGAGGGCATAAACGCCAGCACACAGCCCTTTTCATTTGGTAGGCTGAAGGCCTCATTGAACAGCACAGCACTCTTTGAAGAGAGGGCTATTCACTCAGTTCCACCCACGTTCCTGAAAGAGCCCACCCAACATTAGACATCTCCTGGGTGGAGAGAGAGAGCGGACCTTCTGATCCACCCAGCAGAACACAAGCTGGTCTGTGCACCCTGGACCTCCTCGGGACACATGGCGAGACCATCAGAGTGGGGCTCAGATGTGGGTGCCCGTCGTAAGACACCCCATTGTGTCTCACTAGCATATTATTGGTGAAGCTCTCCTCTACTCTGATTACCATTTATTTATCCCGCTTCCTGCCACTTATCCTGGTCAAGCTCGCGGGGCACTTAGCTGCAAGTTGCTCATAAATCGCCAGCAGAAAAGGGGGACTCAGATTCTTATAAGCTTTCCAGAAAATAAATGTAAGATTAAGGGAGCATCTACAGAAGATGAAATTTATGTCTTACATTTAAGTTGCAGTTTTCCCGGTGTAGCATTAAATCAAGCCTCCCGTAATAGACTCACTTTAGACATCTCTCAGATGTAGCGAAAGTGCTTTGAGCTTAGCGTGCCATGATCCAGCGCGCAGGTCATAAAAATACACTCTCTTCTGCCCTCCATCTTCCACCTTTCCCTCTGATCTGGGCCCCTCGATGAGCAGCGGCCAGGATTAAAGGGGATCCATGTGCTGTGTTTGTCACACAAATAACTCTGGCGACTAAGACCTACTTCTTCATAAATCTCTGTGAATCTCGGCCTTGATCAGCTACATACTCTATACTCAAAGCTGGCTTGGCCTTGGGTTGGGGACCTTTTTGAAGTCCCCCCCCCCCTTGTCTGATGTCCCCCCCTTCACCCCCTTGCAGATACTTAACTCCTTCTCACCCACACTGTGTCCCCAATGGTCATGTTGGGAATCTCTCAACAAGAGGCTTCAGAAAACACACAAAATATTAAGATGGCCGCTGCTAACCACAGACCCTTTTAGCTTTAACTAGGCTTGCTTGGTGGTTGTCAACCATGCCAGCACTTTAAATGAGGCACTTCCTCTGTACTTATGCTGCATTTATTTAAGGCTGCTTGATTAACACAGGGCTAGTAGAGCTGTTATCTGCAAGGGTCCTTCAGTGTAAGAAAAGCAGAGTTCAGGTTTCGACTTTCTCAGCTGCGAGCACTTAAACCTCCACCAGGAATTGTTCCGGCCCGGAGCCCGATTTGGCGACGCACGCACTGCGATGTTTACAGAGATGTGAGCCGCCGCACGTTCCAGCTATCACAGCGCACTGAACGTCGTGAAGGAATCTGCTGTGAGTCAGAATACGCAGTTAGAACTCATTTACTTCCCCCGCAGCAGAAAGCACTTTGGTGTTGCACAAGAATGCACACTGAACATAGGGATGAGCTTCAGTGTGTGGGATCCCTCAGGGAAACAGGCGTGTACCACCGATACCCGCAGATCTGAAGCACGCGTCCCCCCTAATCTGAGGTGGGGAAACCTGAACACGGACCATTTCATAGTACCTATCAATCTCATCTTTCGCCAACTAAGAAAACAGAGGCCAGGCACTTCCTGAACGCGCTCCGTGAAGACAGATAACCAACTCTGACGTCAACAGAGCCCCGTGATTGAGCCCGGAGTCCAGCGTTAGGCTTGGTACCTGCCTCGGTCTCTTTAATGCCAGACACATTAAAGCATATGAAACAGTCCCTTTCAGCCGTGGGTTATCGGACTGCAGAACACAGCACAGATCCATCTATTTGTCATTGTAATAGGAGTTACTCATATCATTAACAAGAACCATCCTGCCTTAATATGCTTATACATAGTCCTACATCTTTCCTCAAGCCACTGCTTATCTCAGATGTACCAGGGTGCAACCCCCCCTCCCCCTGGCACTATAAATGTAGACCCCCGCCCATTCAGAAGTGCTCTACTGTTTTGGTACATTATCTGTTTGACTATGATAAGTGAGTAAGAGCCATACATTAGCCTCAAAGCCAGTATCCCAGTAAGAGGACAGTGGCCCCACTAGGAACCTGTCTGGCGGGAGAAGCAAATGAGATGCCGTTTTTGCCTTTATATTAATACAGGTCCATTGGAATGATTCCTTTTGCCTGGGCTTGATCTTGGATGAGGCACATGCCCATATAAATGAGCTGAGAATGAAGCTTGTGGTCTGAGTATAGGGTCAGCTGTTCATCTAGTGTCCCTGGAGGATTTTTTGGGTATTAAGGGCCTTGCTCAAGGGCCCAATGGAGATGTGGCTACTCTGCTGAGCAAAGAATTCAAACCGGCAACCTTCCAATCTCAAGCACTAACCAGTTAAGCCCCGGGTTTGATACATACTTTTTTCACTGTGCCTCTGGAGACCCACATTGGCAAGCAGGTCCCAGCTGCCAGATGCCCACAGCAAGATGTGATAGCAAAGGGAAGTGAGCTGGTGGTCGGTCATAGCCTGCAACAAATGCAAAAAGATGACCCTCCGTGTTTCTGTGCATGTGTGTGTTGGCGTGTCTCTTGATAGGCCTAGCAGAACAGGCGATTGGTTACTGCACACGGGAGGGGATGCAAAGCCGAAAGGATGTGAGAGCACTCTGGCAGAGGGTGGAAAGGTGCTGGCATTCTGGAAGCATCTGCTGCGGTGGATTCCGATGCCACACAAGCATAAACAGTACAACAACAACAGCTTGTCAAATTGGGGAGATTAGGGTCGGAATTTCTCCTTTGATCACCCGACCACATTATTTCTTACCCCGTTAAAAGCACTAATACCCTGACTTTACAAACTATCCCCAGTTTCCTTCGTGCTTGTGGTATTGCTGCGGTTTGTCAGTCTGCAAGATGTTAATTCTTCAAACTTCAGATGGACTGTATTGGTGTGCACAGTGCAGCTACAGACTGGCTTTTTCCAATTACTGAGCTCTGCCTCAGTAACTGATGCAGACGATTCCAAGGACAGCTGACCGAATCAGAGCCAAGTCACCTCAATAGCATTAGAGTACTGCAGTTTATTGAAATTAAATGGTGTATTTTTCCTGCAAATTCCTGCAATAAAGCTACAATAAGTGTCCCATTTGTCTTGCTGTTTTATTGTTTTATGTACAGTAATAGGTTTTTTGTTACCATAGCATCCTTGTGAATTAAATACATTTAAAAATTATCCATCCATCCATCTTCCTCAACCACTCATTCAGTACAAGGTCGTGGTCAGTCTGGAGCCCATCCCAGGACCCACAGAGGCAGGGGATCTTTGGCAATTAATATCACTAAAAACAATGTTATGGAAATCAACAACAAAGACATTCATCTGTGTATTTTAATTTTTAAATACTAGAAATTTAAACTTAGGCATTATCAAAACAGACATGCAAAAACATGTGATGAGTGTCCTGGCCACTGTACCAAATCAGAACAGAGTCACAGCGAGTCATGGCAAACATCTGCTGGAGTTTTGGTGCCGCCAGTTAGAGTTAATCAAAGTGAAATGGGCTGTTTCTCTCCAGGTTTGTCTGAATGGTGAGGAGACACCAGGGAAAGCCTCAGCTGTTGACTTCACGCTCATTGGCATGGCGTAAACAGAGCAGAAAAGACTATCGTGCCAAATGACTATGGAAATCCACACTAAGGCTCCCTGCATGCCCAGGATGTGTCTAAGACCTGCAATTTGCATGGCAGTGGGAGCAACAAATCTTTCACAGGGGTAAGCTGAAAACTGAAATGCTCCTCTTCTCTGCCAGCCAGCCTTATACTGCAACATGCGCATGTGAGCTAAGGGCAGCTCATCATAGGAACCCATTTATCCTTTCCCCAACTGCCCCAAGGTAATGAGACATTTCATAGCAATTCAAATGAGGACAATTTGTTGGGGCTCCTCTCTTCCATACTGTCAAATGTGTTTCTGAGAGTGAGGGATGTTGATGTTGGTGTGTGGGGGGGGGGTTATTCTCTGCTTCCTCTCACACAGCCGGCCGTGGTTTTCGGTAGTGCCTCTCGAAACACCCTGGGACTAGGCCCCAATCGCATGCCAGCTGTTTATATCATGTGCATAATGAGCACATTGAAAGGCTCCTCAGAACAAAACCAAGCCGCCAATTTGAAGCAAAATGATATCGGCTCCCCAGGTTTCCGTAAACCTGACCTCCTCCATACATCTGAGCAATTACTTCCCTGTTTATATGGCCTCAGGTGCAGAGATGAACTTTTTCCCTTTTTCTTGGTCTGTGTGAATAAGTCCATTTTCCTAAACACCAAATGAACATCAAGAAGAACAAACTGCCCTGTTTATAGTTGGTTTCAATTTGTAGTTCATGTGAGTCACCAGTAAATACAAAGCTGATGACTGAGATAAGATAAACCTCATTGATCCCACGGGGAAATTCCTCAGAACTAATTTGGTCCACCCAAAATGGTCACTAGTAGATCTGGTCAATCTGACATTCAAATCTGGGTTTTTTAGCACACTGGCCGTTGATCCATAACCACTTCAGCTATTCAGTACATGCTCATTTTAAAACAGTCTCGGACTGTTAGGTTTAGTATTTTTCTAATATGTGTCAGAATTTTGATAACGACGTAATGAAACATTTCAAGAAACAAACAATTCTTATTATGGGCGTGTCCATGAAGATTTGTGTTTTGTAAATATTATGGAGAATCTTATTTATGGTTCTGTAACCAGAAACATGGCTTCTCTGAGGAAGTTCTGGAATGGGCCTATAGGACCGTATCCATTATAGTGTCTGTCACTTGCCATTACCCTCGTACAGCGCGGAAAAGCTTCTCGCTTCGTTGAGAGAATCACGCAGTAAGTCAATGGCTGGATAAAGGTGGAACGTCACCACTTGCCCGTGCGGAGTAAAGTAGAAATATCCAACAGGCAATTACTCCTAGTGAGACAAAGGAATGGTGGTCCGTAGGAGTAACTGAAACCACAGGGAGCCATGGACAGGTCGCTGGGTTCGGTAACCTCTGGGTGGCATGGGAAGGATGAGGACAGGGCGCTGGGGTAACTTCTGCAGGGCATGGGCATGATAAGGACAGGGCACTGGGTTCGGTAAGCTCTGGGTGGCATGAGTGAGATCAGGACAGGGAACTGGTTTTGGTAAGCTCTGGGTAGCATGGGCAGGATGAGGACAAGGCGCTGGCTTTGGTAAGCTCTGGGTGGCATGGGCGAGATCAGGACAGGGCGCTGGGTTTGGTAAGCTCTGGGTGGCATGGGCGAGATCAGGACAGGGCGCTGGGTTTGGTAAGCTCTGGGTGGCATGGGCAGGATGTAGACAAAGCCCTGGGTTCGGTAAGCTGTGGGTGGCATGGGCAAGATGAGGACAGGTCGCTGGGTTCGGTCAGCTCTGGCTGGCATGGGCGAGAACTTTATGGCATTTGGACACAGCTTCATAATCATGGCCGAAATCAGCTGCTCTTTTATCTTGGCCCCTTGCAGTGTAATGAGCTACAAATAAACAAACATATACTATGGGGCCTTGCAGGGGCACAAACTGTTGTTTTTTAATCTTATACGTATAATTTACTAAATTACACACACAATTTTGCTTATTGTGCCCATAAGATACTAAATTGAGTTTACAAAGTCCTAAAAATGTACAAACAGTGTACTTTTTTTCTTGGCTTTGATTTGCTATGTCAAGCTGTAGAATTAAGTTGTGCTCACATCTTGGTTATCCGAGCTGTTTCAGTAATCTGATACGGAAGTATGCAAATGGTACATAAATAACAATAAAGTACAGATTTTTTTCCAGTAATACAGCAGAATAACTCTCAAATGGGAGATATTTTGCATTATTGTAGAAGCTCAGCCATGTATGGATATTGTTATTACACGTGTAGGATTAATACCTAGACAACCGTAATCCAAAATTCCCACCGTCAGTTTGTCTTTGTGTGAATATGTGACCGATCTAGCAGAATAAGGCCAAGACATTCTACAGCTAGAATGGGAAACATATTGTGCCATATTACAAAGATTTTAGCCCAAAGATTTTCTTACTGTAATTCCATAGTATTTGTTTACTCACAAACTATGCGTGTATAACCTGTGTATAACCTGTGTATAACCTGGCCACGGTCCCAAGACTCCAGCTTTTGGCCTTACAGGTACAAATGGCCAAAGCGTGAGCACAACTTAACTGATTTGAGAGTTTGAAACAGCAAACTGACAGCATGCTAAAAAGTAAGTTGTGTACACATTCTTAGGTTATGTTGAGCTTTATTATTATGTGGGCATGTTAGACTTGATCGTTCACACAAAATAATAATAATAATAATTATTATTATATAATGTTCTTAATGATTTGAACACTTTCCTTGTCAGGTTCTTGTTTTGTTTGAAGGACACTGTGTTGCTCCTGGTCTAGTACTACTTACACCTGTGCCTTCACTGGAGGCTCAGTCCAGCTGCTCCTGACAGCCGTATGTTTGAAATGTGTCATCGGCTCCAGACATAAGTGTCCGCTGGGCATATGCAGAGTGACCACCGTAAGTGTGAAGGACCGACCTGCCTGCTTTCCATCTCCTTACTATAAGGGATTTGATATGAAAAGATCACAAACTGCTAATACCCACCAGTGCTTGCCAAGAAGGTAAAGTCATTTCTGAGTCAGTTAAAAAATACTCAGTTAAAAAAATTTTTTAGGTCTCGCTGTCTGGTCCATTGTAATTCGAATATATGCATAGTTATGTATAGTAACAAATTTATCAGTAGTGCAGAAAATGCAGAACTAGACCAAAATAACCGTCTGGGCCAAATGACGAACATTTCTAGAGGGGTAAACATGATATGTCTGTTTTTCCACTTTTTATAATTTCCATTAATCTCTTTTATCTGTATCTGCAGTTAGAAGCAGGTAATCTTCAGACCAGAAAGTCCTCGCCTTCCTGGCATAAGCAACATGATTCTTCTATATGTGAGTCCCAATGTCTCACATATGAGGACTTAGACGCCTAGCTGTCATTTCCAGATTGAAACCAACATCACCGGCACCGAATAGGTCTCAGAGCCGTCGCCTCTCTCTCGCCGTTTCTTGCATGTGTCTTTCAGACATTACTGAAGAAGCCCCAAACTATGAGGAATCTTGGTTAGGCCCCCTAGTGTCAGTGTGACATTCTCAGCTGCTGGACGGCTCTCGAAACTGCGACGTGCTTTGACCGCCAATCAGTGGCAAAGGATGAGGAGGTGGCGATGAGAGTCTCCCGCGAGTGAAAGCGTGGCAGTGATGCCTTTCATATCACAGGCCTTTGTTCTTCTCCCAGTGATCCCAGGACCAGCAGCGTCTGGCTTCCTGCTTTCTGAGAAGATAATGGTGGGGTTCACCCTCACCGACACTCCCAAAAGACGTACACAGATTGCCCATGGCAATTTCCTATCTGTTGCTAGCCATTGTGGGTTGGTGATGACCCATCATGCTGATTGTAAGGGTTGAAAGATCTGCTGACACAGAACGCACCCCCATGGGGAACTGGCAGAGTGGGAAAGATGGAGAGGGTACCCAGGAGCAAGGTGACCATCTAGATCTTTGTCAGCAGACTCTGAGGTTACATCTCCGTGTCGCCAGCGTTGACAGGCACACAATGTGACATGCAGAAATACAACGGCCATGTTAACCCAAATAACTTCCCCGGAGAAAACATGACGCTGCTTTTAAAGTTTTGAGAAGGTTTTATTGGTACCCATTGTCCACAAGTCACATGTAAGACAACTCCATGTCTGGCAGTGCACTTACATGGAATATCAGTTATCTCATTCATAGTATACCTGAAGAAAAGAGTTTGTTTTTTTGTTAAATAATTACAGGAAGTGTAACTGTGGGGAAGAATTCATACAGTGGTCCCAGGCAATGATATTTTATGATGAATGCTGAAAGGTTAGGGTGTCAGAAGTCGTGGATACGGTCCTCTGGCTTTGTTTACCTAGCTAAACGGGTCCAATCTCAATATTAATCCAATAAAGCATTACGACATAAATATATTTCACAAGGCATGAACCACCACAAAATTGCACATTAGAGGAATTGTTTTTGGACGAAGGCCACTCATGGTAGACTCCGGTATTTCAAGTTTGTTTTCCAGATATGGTGGCATGAAGATGGAAGGCGACGACAGCTGCTGTGCGAGCTGGAGACGTGCACTGGATGAAGAAACAGCCCACTGGGAATGGCGAAGTGACTGTGGACTCAAATCAAGCCACATTTCACTGAATCTGAAATGCTGCAATAAATATGTACTTGTGCATGCCAAACATTTTAATCTGATAAGAGTCTGCTCCAAATTAATGTTTAATATAAGCTAGAAAGTACCATAAAAAAAGAGAAATTGTAAATGTTTAAAGAAATATTTTTGAGGAACTCAAACCATATGCATTATTGAATCTAAATTAATTACTGCTAAGTCCAGAGGCATGAAATTATGTTCCCTGATGACTGTGGTGTGACATACAGACACCAAGTGATGGGGTGTTTACAGGACAGTGCAAAACAGGGGGCTGCATATAGGGGTCTCCCCGTCAAAGGCGAGACATGATGGGCAAGACAGCAGCCTCATTCCTTCAGGGGCCCAGGTCAGAATCTCAGCCTGGCTCCATGCACAAGGAGTTTGCATGTTCTCTTCATGTTCATGTGATTCGGCAAATCAGTAGCCCTGAATTGCCCAGAGTGCATGAGTATGTAAACTCCAATAGACTGGCGCCCTGGGCAGGGTGAGACCTGCCTTATGTCCTATGCTTCCTGTAATAGGCTTCAGGCTCTCAGGGTCCATGGATTGGAAAAATGTTTATAGCTTGTATCATTAGGGTAGCATGAGGGACACAATCAATCCAGAACCTGTCCTCTATTCATTGTGACAGCCACCATTCAGTCAGGTCAAAGGGCACACTTCCTGTTGTGCCCCAGGAACATCATCAGCTTGGACCCCCCTGAAAAGTTTGTGCACCAATATGTACAGAGAACAAACTGTTTATACCACTCACACTCATGTCTCATTTGGTATTTTTGTTATGGCTCTATAATCAAGTAAACCTTTCATCAGGTTTGGACATTTAGGGAAACGGCTCATCACAATCTGCCAACAAAGTGAAATGCGGATCTCTCTGTTTCGAATTTCACGCCACTGCAACTTGGGCGAGCGGTCTGTGTCGGATGGCTCCGTATGATGAATCTGCAGGTTTTTCCTTTGAGTTGGCCATCCACACAAGCATGGCGGGGATCCCATGGAGCAGCGATGGTTTGAATTATGCCTGCCGTTGGTCTAACATTGGTGGAAACTCTCCGTGCGATGTCTCATTGGCAAACGTGTGTTGGCGTAACGTGTGCTATGGATTGCCCGAGCTGCAGATTCAATAGGTAACATAAATAGGAACAGAAGAGCAAAAATATCATCAATTACACAGGATTTGTTACCTGATAGGGTTCAATGTCATCAGAGGGTTAAAACAAGGTAATAAAGAGAGCAGTTAACATACAACATCCACTGTATACACAGAACACAGGTTTTTGGGTAGCAAATGTCAGTCAAGCAAGAAAATAACAAACCTCAAGACAAAACAGCTGAGGATTAGTCACAGATACACCCCCCCCAGATGTGGGACCCTCCCTTGTTTTAGCCCTTAAGCACCAGTTGGTGGTCTTTGGTCAGAAAGCTTCTCACGCGTGAATAAGCTCTGACTTCATGATGTAAAACACACGCAAAAAAACATTCAAAGCACTCACCCAGATGATAACGAAAAGGCCAAAAATGTCTAATATTTTGAAAGCGAATAGTAAATACAGTGAAAATTCCTGACACTGAGCTGTCAGTTGCCCATTACAGTGATAAGGCATATATCCCGATAACTGAACTCATTTTCCATAGTGCACTTGTGCTCGCATGAATGTGACCGGTTCAAACTTATCTTCGCTACAAAAAAGCCACCTTATTACACTGTGTTTTAACCTTTGAATTCTATCATATCATAAGAATACTTGGAAAAATATCAACGCAAGCCAGGAAGGGTCTTTCACCTGTTTCTCAGTGAGGTCCTCTGCTGGCTTCTTGTTCCTAGCGAGGTAATGTCACGTCCACCAGCTACTGCTTTCAGAGCTAGGCAAGTGTAGCATGCTAGCGTCTTAGTGTCAAGCCACATGTGCCAGGCCGTATTAACTGCACCAAAAAAAAGTTATTTCCATCTAATTTAGCCAATTATAAGGTATGAACTACACCACTATTTTTTGTTTTTCTGAATTAATGTCGTTACTGAGTGAGTAGCAAAGTCCAAGCTGAGAGCTTTTAGAAGTGTACGCCCTAATTCACCACTGATTAGATTTGTGAAGCATCAATTAGCACAAATTCAGTTTTTTATGTTATTTTTATTTTCTTTGGCCAGAAAGGGAAAATCAAGTGAAATTTTAGAAAATGGGGGGCGGCATGGTGGTGCAGTGGTTAGCACTGTTGCCTCACACCTCTGTGTGGAGTATGCATGTTCTCCCCGTGTCGTCTTGGGGTTTCCTCCGGGTACTCCGGTTTTCCCCCACAGTCCAATGCTGAGGCTGATTGGAGTTGCCAAATTGCCCGTAGGTGTGCATGTGTGAGTGTCTGGTGTGTGAGTGTGCCCTACGCTGGGCTGGCCCCCTGTCCAGGGTTGTTCCCTGCCTCGTGCCCGTTGCTTCCGGGATAGGCTCCGGACCCCCCGCGACCCAGTGAGGATAAGCGGTTTGGAAGATGGATGGATTTTAGAAAATGAGAGTACGAAATGGAGCGGAAGCCAATGTTTATTATGGTTTGTTTTCCTGTTTGGCAAAAAAACAAACTGGCAGCGACGGTCTCTTTGGACCAGAAAAATTCCTAAAGAATGTCTGCAGACAAGCTATCACACACACACACACACACACACACACACACACACACACACACACACACACACACACACATACATATATATATATATATTCTATAGCCCATGTAATATATTTCTCCCACAGGGAAGCTTTAAGCTTTCTTTTGTCACAAATCTCCATTTGAATGTGACGTAGTGATACTTGGAATGTTAGCTAGAGCGAATCCTTGCAAAGATGTACTTAAATGTAGCTTAAACACAGATAAGCTACTGACACCTTTATTCGAATGGAATAAAAGGACTCCTTTCTTTTAGCATATGCAAGCAATCTCAGTTGGAAATTGGCATTTTCCCCACCATGAACATCGTCTTACAATTTGATGTGACTAAATCTTCTAATACCATCGTATAATCAAGGCCTTCCAGCACATTCCACGGATATTTAAAAGGATCGACCACTTCATTAATTTATTTCCTGATGTCACAAGGTCACCAGCTTTGTTCCGGGGATAGGATGTGCCACACTTGCAGGGGTCATGATCATCCCAATTCTAAGTGTGCTGGCACCTGCAAAATTAATTCTATAAGACAGCAATTAACGATGAAAGTAGAAGGAACTTACGTGATTCTATGGACACATGCTGTGCACTCTGTGGTGAAGGGAGAAGACAAGGCGTGTTTTTATTAGCTTTGTTAAGTACCAGACAATCCGCAACATGGTGCTAGGCCGATTCTTTTCTTTTTTTTTTTTACCCATAGTTCCAAAGGGTCCACTAAAATCACACATAACACACTAGATTGCAAATGTTTAGAGCAAGTCCTTGCATCAACACTTCATAAACTGTCACACAGAATCTTTCCGGGGAAGGGAGGTAAATAAATAAATAAACCTCCACCACTAAAATTCATGATGCGGGCGTCTGGAGAGAGAACAGATGTCAGAATGTGTTTTGGCGTTCTTTTTTTTTTTTTTTTTTAGCAGTAAATTGTTCCCATACAGTTTGCCATTAATCCTGAGTGCTGCCAACCAAGTCCTTTACACAGAGGCAGTCTCCACAAGCAAGTCAGAGGACGGTTATTATGGGATGGATCTTGGGATTTTTGGCATCCAAGAGAGGATGCTAGGCTCTGCCCACAGTCGTGCCCAGCCTGTCTATAGCTCTGTGCCGCTGTAGAGAAATCAAGATGGATGACATCTTAATCTGCAGCCATATCACAGCAATTGTTCCAAGAACTGCTTTCCTCGCTTCGCTCTCCTGGTCCCCTGTTACTCAGATGCAATGCAATTCTTTGAAGCCCCCAGAAAACAACTACTACTACTGTAACATTGTCATTATGCTTTTGACTAATGAGGGAGGAACAGGCTTATGCTCCAAAGGACTTGTGAAGGAAATGACAATCTTACCAAACCAAACATATATTATTTAATGTGAATGATAATGTACATCATCCTGCGACAAGGCGACGGCATTCAGCCTTGGAAAGACACCAGAGACTGTCCTCCCTCAACACTCGTCAACAGATTTTGTTTTGTGTGATTTACCCCAAGCTTCCCAGAACAGGAAATCTGACACTTAAGAGGGACGACGGCACCGGCACACGGTTCATGTCGGAGGGCAGTCGAGATGCACGTGAAAACTGCCAAACGCTGCAGGGTCTTTCATCGTGAGCGGATCAAGGTTTTGGTCAAACTCTGAAAACCCACATCCGCTGCGATGAGAGACACGGTAACCGGGTAATTATGGGATGGGCACACGCTAGTGCGCCGTGACACCGCCAGTCTCCAGCCTTAATCCTTAAGACCTTCACTGAATGCATACCCAGCTATGGGTACACGTCATGGACAAACACTGCGATCGCTCTCATGCTGCGCTTTTTGGCATCCTGTCAGCCAACAAGTTTCTCTGAATCTATAGTTTGAAGCCTCTTGATTCTCCATCCTGATCTAGGTGATGTTGCACGAGGCACCAATCAGACCAATCAGTCTTCATGGTTTGATCCTGGACTGTAATTTTTTATTGAATTTACACTCTCGTTCCAAAAACTAAAAGAGAATCACACACACCCTCCCTATGGAAAAAACTACGTCAGATGTAAAAGAATGAAAATATCTTATGGATTTTGGGAGCAAAAAAAAAGCATGAATCTAAAATATGGTAGCTGTTAGCAGCTCAATTTCCACTTAATGAAGTGTGTGTCGTTCCTCTGTGAGGGTGGGAGGGAAGAGGGTCTAACCCCCCCAGCTGTGGATGTGACACACATACACACACACATGCACACACACGCATGCACATGCACACATGCACGCACGAGTAAAAAGACCTGAAATACATTCATGTGATTGAACATGGTTTTTAATAATAAAAGGCCCTCCATACAAAATGATATGTACAATCAAACCATTTGTTCAAACAATGTCAGAAAACACTGCAGTTAAAGGAAAATGCTTTCTTTTCCGTATTTACTTACTGATTTATTTTTAAATATAATGCATTACATCAGCATGATACCCACACTTCTTGGTAATTGTAATGGGAGGGGCTGGGGGGTATAGTTCGTGGGTGTGTAATTTCAGTACAGGTCATGTGTTCACTGGCTACCATCTTAGAGTTGGCCCAGGTAATGCTGGGGCCCTGAGCCAACCAGAGCTTCCAGCAGTAATTGCGTCTTCAGTCCAATTAGTATCCATGACGACACACAGGAGGAAAGAAAAAAAAAAAAAAAAAACACAATCAGCAGAACATTCGGCTAACCTTCCTTATTGCAAGATGAGCCAGAAACGCCGGAAATGCATTTAAAAAAATAAAAAATAAAAAAATTAACACACAATTGTTTGATAAAATGTAACACCTTTATTTGCTCGAGATGGTGATCTACATTGTTTTTCAGCAGCACAGCTCGGCCCTGCACATTTAAATTAGTTATAATTCTCTGTTTAATGAATACTGTACATGACCAGCATGGTCACTGGCAACTGGAAACAAACAGTGACACGGGGACTCAGGGGAAAAAGAATAAATGATTAAAATGTGTGTCTCTGCGGTGCTTTAAATGGCTGGAAACGATATCAGGATGAGTAACTGTGAGTAAATAGGATTGGTATGAAATGCTTAAATGCTAGTTTGTTCACAGTAAACATGTTTTTTCTTTATCATTTGGTCAGTATGTTAGTTATTGTACTGCCAGATAAACGTACACGCTATCAGTGCGGGCAATGGTGGCATGGAGGGGTAACGGGACGTGATGTCGGCTCTCTGGTGAGACGGGCCTACCGCATGGTACACTGGCAGACGCCCTGTTTATCCTTCCACATGTCGGTGTTGCCACGACCCGCTGGGGAGGGAGACCGATGCCGGCAACAGACGCAGCTTCCCTGAAACTCCTGGAAAGGCACGACATCCCCCACTCCATACAGCCTGCTCTCCTGCACGGGCAGGTACAGAACCTGGGGAACCCCCCACGCTATGACCCTCTGCCTGGGGAACCCCCCACGATATGACCCTCCGCCTGGGGAACCCCCCACGATATGACCCTCCGCCTGGGGAACCCCCCACGCTATGACCCTCCGCCTGGGGAACCCCCCACGCTATGACCCTCTGCCAGATCAGCACCGGCTGCAGGATGGATGCCCCGTCACACTGATGTGATGCCTAAGTGCTGTGCAGAGCAAGTGCTGCTCTCCCAGGTACCTTGACACACTCTAAAAAAGGCCATGAAACGCTTCAGCCACAACTCTCTTTTATTTCATTTAAAGGATAATAGAAATGCTTAGAGAAGTGCAAATCGGTCATTATGCCAGGAAAACAAACAAACAACGCATATCTCCGTTGTCTCCATGTCACTAGAGAGGAAAACAAAGAAACGACAACAAGACAGCTTCTCCTCCCCTCTGCCCCGCCCCCCCGGGTCCCGACCTCACTTGTCTGAGTTTTTGCGCGGCCTCCGGAAGCTGGACGTGTTCTCGTTCAGTGCATAGATGCGGCGGGAGAATTCCTCGAAGCCGGCGGCGTCCAGCTCACCCAGGACCTGCTCATCACACTCCACGGCGACGGCGCGGTCCACCGGGATGCAGGGGTACTCCTCAGGGTGCTCAGCGCCGCCAAAGCCCGTGGCCTCCGTGCCGATGATCTCCTCGGCGCGCTCCACCGGGCAGCAGAGCTCAGCGGGCACGGGGAGGCCGTCACTGAGGGCATGCGGAGGCAACGACGCACCGTTCACGGCGCCCGGGTGCGGCTCTGCGGGTTCCACCTGGTCACACCCCACCATGGTCCCAGATGCCTGGTCCTCTAGCGCCCCCATTTCCTTGGACAGATCGATACTAGCATCCAGGGAGGAGGACAGGTTCCTGGGCGAGTCGGTGGGCAGCGACATGGCGATGGGCTGGCTGGCGGTGGTGCTGTACCCGCCAGGCGGCGTCTTGTATTTCTGCTTGTCGGCCTCCGAGCTGGCTCGCTTACGCCCACCTTGGTCCGGGGAGCTGGATCTATTGGGGTGGGTCAGCTCGGATGCCATCGTGGGGCTGAGCTGCGACTTTGATGGGACGGGAATGGAGCCAGAGACACCGTGCCTGTCGCTGGGGGAGAGGGGAGGGAGCTCTGGTTACTGCCTCGCGGCCATGAGACTGACGCACACCGTTCCAGCACGACAAGCAATGGTCCAGCTGAGAACAGCCGGTTTAAGTACAGCTGACATGGGAGATCACTGGAGCCGGTCAGAGACGGGGGGGCAAGAAGCCCGTGTTCAAGCTGCACTTTCAGAAGCATTCAGGACACATCAGATAAGCCATGGCGGGCCCGAGATATACCATCTTCAGAGGGAAAACCCGGCAAGAAAAAAGCCAGGCTAAATTGGATTTAACTGCAGATAAACATCGCAGTGCCCCGTACATGCCAGCTACGGCGCGACATGGGTCTGGGCAAACAGAACCAATATGGACCACAAGCCCCCTGGGGCAACAAGGCGGCTGTAGCACGGTGTGTTACAGCTTGTCCAGGAGATGAGGTGCTGACAAGCACCATAAAGGGGGGGTGACAAAGGTTTAAGAAAAAAAAGGAAGAAAAAAAAGAGGGGAGCGGTACCCTGCCAATTAGTAGAGTGAAACAGTAAGAACAGGACAGGGGGCTCGGAGGGCGAAGGAGCTGCCCCCCCCCAGGCTGCATCGCAAATCTTGCGGGACTGTGGTGTGTTTGGCACGCTCACCCCAACCCCTCCCTTTGACCGTTTGTCTGCCGCCGCGTCCTTGGGGCTGCCCTTAAGGCGGCGCTGTAGGGCTGCTGGGGGGCATTCAGGATAGAGCTTGGTTTGACCACTGTTGTAATTGTGGTTGTAGTTCTGCTGAAATTAACCCCCCCTTCCCGCGCAACCAATAGAAAGTGAGGCATTTCAGTGGCAGCCTGCCAGGTGTCTCTCCCACGTTTCCTACAGCAGTCCAGGGGAAGCACAGTTGGGACATAAACCCGACAAGGCAGGGGGTGGCACATAGGCAGGGAGCTCCGCCTCAAAACGCTACTAAAAGTGGCCAGCGGAGGGCGCTCCAGCGGACCCTTTATCACACGTGGTGCTATTTCACCCTCCCCAAAAAAACTGGGTACCATCAGATGTTCGCCTATTTAATGGGTCGGCTAATATAAACGCGGTGAGACGCGCGCCTCCCCAGTACGCGCGCCTCCAGACTTTGGCCGCTCCTCGCCTGCCGCTTTTTGAAATGTGCGTCAAATTCAGTCGCTTAAAACAGGCACATGGATTGGCATGGAGGGGGGGGGGCACGGGGTAAGGAAAGCGGGGGGATCAGTAGGCTGGCTCAGTCTCCTATGCTGTCATAATATTTTTACTGTATGACTCTTGATGCTGCTTTTCATTTGGAACAATTAGCATTCACCCCTTTGCCGCCACCGCCCCACCCCCAAACGCCAGGGGGCAAAAATGTTTGAAATCACCGGCATCAGTCCAAGCGCTTTGTCCACATGGTGTGAGGCCGTGCGCATGCAGGTCCCCAGATGCCTAACAGCTCAGTTGGAATTAATAGAGGAGCAGGGAGGGTGGTGGTGGTGCGGTGGTATAATGAGGTCTATGAAACATACATTTGTTTGCTAGGGGGGGGCCGGCGACAGACAGCACAATGGACCTTTGTTTCCCGGTAAGTAAGTAAATAAATATGTCAGCGCATGTTGGTATACACTGGGGATCAGAGCCGGGCCTCTCCCCCCCGACACACACACACACACACACAATTTTCAGATGGTGGCCCTACTTGTCTCCTTACCAGGATGGGTCAAGATATAAACACACCCCACATCCATGAAGCAGTGAGGAGGGTGATTTACCACCCCCCCAACACTTTTACAGCCGCCTGTAATGATGCTTCTATGCTACCTCCAGAACACATCCCTACCCCTCACCCCTGACTGAGGACCACTCAGAAGCCATGAGGTTCTGTCAGCTTCTACCCCCCCACATCCTCCAAAGTAGATGATTTACAATCACCAATTTCATTCTCAACAATCACACAGGAAACCTCTGCACTCCCAACTTTCTGGAAATACCTGTTTCATTTTACCGGATCTCAAGCTTAATATTCATCCCACCCTGCAGTTGGTTAGGGCTCGGCCGTCCCACCTGAACCTAGGCGTCCATTTCTCAGATCTGTACAGGAGGCCTGACTCCACACTCTGCAGGAATTCACAGACTGACTGATGCGTCTCCTGTCTCTTTGGCCCTTTATCTACGGGGATGTTTCGCATTGGGTCAGGCGCTGCTATCAGCTCCAATCCCGCTGTGAACTCCGACTGCTAATCCGGAGAAGCCCTTCCACATTACAGCCTGTCATTCATTCTAAACGTATCTGTGCCCTCATTCTGCCTCCCATATCACTCGTAGGGACAAGGTACATAAATATGTCCAGCCCCAACCACTGCTCCCTGCCCCAGGCCAGCCCCCCGGTGCTCTTTTCCTGAACTCCGGGCTACGCTCCTCTCCCTAAGAGCCCCCGGATCCACCATACCAAACAAATAAAACACAGCAGGGATGGGGTAGGATATATAAGCTCACAGGCTGCTGAGCGCCATCCGCGGACCAAGCTAGGAGGTGTGTGGGGAGAGTGGGGGTCCATCGAGTGTGCAGCTGCGGGGCAGTGGCCTGTGGACTCCCCCCGAGGGGGGGTTAGTGCAAGAACAAGATTAATTTGTTTATTGCAAAGTCAGCCGGCAGATCCACTCAAGGGCCTGCTGAACACTCCTGGGAGATGACAGAGAGGTAAATGTTAAAGGTTCACTGTAAGCAGCACGTAAAGCGCCAGCGAAAACCCGGCCCGTTCTCTCGCTCTAAAAACACGACTTACTCTCCCATATGGAGGAAATGTCTGCGATCCTGAGACAGCGAACGGCTCCCTGGACACGCAGCCCATCCCGGCATGGCGGAATCGGAGCTCCGATCCCTCTCGCCACTACCTGGGGGCTCTCTCTCCCAGGAGCTGCTGTGCGGCAAAACCACCCATAATTCATGCCTCTAGCCGCTTGTAGAAACGCTATCTGAATTTAACCTTTTTTCAAGGGAGGGCTACCTATCAGAGGGGGGAAAACCTAAATCCTTCAGAAAAGAAAAAAAAACATGAATATCCCTAAGATTTTACTATACTAAAGAGCATGTGCTTGACTCCCACGCTGAATACATCAGGATGGAACGTACTAAAAGTCCTATCTGGGTGGGGGTGTAGATTCCCAATTTTTAACGTATTACAGTTTAATATAAGCTGCTGTTTATGGTGGTAACCGCTCATTATGACCTGAAACCTCAACCCCCAAGTGGAAGGGTACGAACAGTAGATGTTAACACAGGATGTATACTGAAATATGGGCAAAACCAACTGAACATGTCAAAACCAAACTTCCATGGTCACCATTTTCCTCATGAAACCACCAGAAACATCAGATGAAAGCCTTGAAGCCTTCAAGGCTGCAGCTATCTGGAGGCGCTTGAAAGCCGTGCAGCCACTGAACTGCAAGCTTCCACCGTGGAAAAAGGGTTTGTGCTGCAAGAGGGGTCACAGGCCAAATATCATCTGGTTGACGTTACAGCCTTGCAAATGTGAGATAAACTCAAAGATTTGCCTCTTTTGCAGTCCCCATCCTGCCAAAACATTGCCCATGAACAATACAGTTAGTAGATGTTAAGTACGGCGTTCCTGCGGCTGATCCAAGGAGACTATTGGAAAGACCGTGCCAGATTTGGAGATATTGCCTTCAGGGTGTCGTTAGGCAAGGGACGGGCTGATTCTAATACTGCTGTCGGGTTATGGATGGGCTATCACAGGCCGGCTCAGATGAAACCGAGCATCTCCGAGGGAGCCCACCTGCAGCTGGAACTCATAAAGCAGCGGCCGCGTCTGAGTCCACTCTATTATCTCACATTATCTGAGTGCTCTGAGATTCCTGCTCCAAGGGCTGTCACTCATTTGAGAGCCACACTAATTTGAGGAGACCTCAGGTCCCAGTCTTCAGGCTTTTTTTTTTAAAGCAGGGAAGATAGCCCTGTGGTGATAGCTAATCCTCAGTGGACACTTGGACTGGGAGAGGAGGGGTGGAGTGGGGGCGAGGTAACTCACCAACGGACGAGCAGCCCATGCTCCAGGAAGTTCTTCAGGTTGGGCAGGGTCTGCCGCAGGTCCGGTGTAGAGAGGCCATGCTGGTACCTTAACTGGAGAGAGAACCAGGAAGAACCTTATAAAACATGCTGGGGGGGACCACCATGAGAAGATCACCATGAGAAGATCACCACGAGAAGATCACCATGAGTCCCTAAAGCTTTCAGCCGGAGCCTGGTTTTGGACAACTGGACAAGACTCCTGAGACTTTCGAACCACGTTCATTCCCACCAAGGCAAAAACACAAGGTACCTTCCCTTCAAACTAAGCTAACTACATGTTGCCAAGAGTTACAGACCCCAATCTCATTAGCTCACCACAGCAGAGAATTACAGAAATGCTGTAATGATGACTAATGTTCTTATTTGCAGTTATATTTTGACACCCTGACCATTTCGATCATAAAAACCGTTTAAATAAAATTAATACAGAGCTGAACAACTGTTAGTGTATAAAACAGTAGGGGTCACTATTTTCTTTGACCGAAAACCTGCATCCACTTTCCAAAAAGAACCATTAATTATTTTCTTAGCTACAGCATTCTTCATGAGCAGGGGAACATTTACAAGGGGAAAAATATAAAAATGTAAAAAATTTAAGAATAGTAAAATGAAATAAAAAGCGAAACACTTTAAATTGACATTAACCCTGAAATTATTCTGCTTGAAGCTGAAAAATATTGGGCAACACTTTACAAAAATTGTACCTTCATAATGCATAACATTCATAAACAGCAGGTAAGACTGCATTAACATCAACATTCCTTAACAGCTTTATTATGGATAAATAACCCATATTATAAGATTATAATGCTTGTTATTGATGTATATCAAACCTGTTAAGGTATGCTAGGATGTTAAGTTATACTTATATGCTTCTTATGAGTGCTTATGAATGCATTATGAAGGTGCACTGAATGTTCTACGAGTGCATTATAATTGCATTACAAAGGTGTAAAGGTAAAGCATTACCAAGTACTCTCCTATTTACATATTATCTCATTTGCATGAAGGTAAGTGCTATGGTCCAGTTCTGTGGTGATGTATGATGTAGCTTTACGGTCAGTGTACAGACCTTGGACCCAACCTTAAAAATTGGCCCATGTTGGATTTCTAACAAGAAGGGGTACCAAAAAAATTAATTAATTAAAAACCCACTGCAGACAGCAGGAACCTTGAACCAATTTTTTTTTTTACAGTTTGGAGGGGGCTTTACAATCTTCCTTGCCTTCTCCATGCGAGACAGAGGGGGTATTACACTTGGTGGTGGGCGAATTGGAGATGGAGTGATCTAACAGCATCATCCATAATACAAGCATACGTCCTGGCAGCGGCTGGAAAACGGAACCATTATACATGTTTTTCATTTCTTGTCCTTCGGTGGCAGAGGTACATCACTGTGCCGACATCACCCGTCGGCTCCTAGACAGGAACATCTGTGTTTTTCCACCCACGGTGCACAACTCTTTTTAAGTAACTGGATTAATTGGCTTTTATGTGAAATAAAAAGAGAGTAGATTAAATGTGACAGAGTCATACACAAGCTCGCTGCATGTCTCTGAGCAAACAAATGTTATATTCACTCTTATTCGCCTCCTAAACAATACTGGTATTACTGAGAATAAAAGCATCCATAGACTACAGGCACAGGAAAAGGTTTAATGGCTTTACTTGGTGAAAAATTACCCTGGTATCACAAAGAACTCCTGCACTCACATTCCTCTTTTTTTTGTGGGCCGTACTGACAGGACTTTAATATTCTCTGATGATCCCTTTAAAGCTAGACTGATGACACGTCCACCAAAGCCTGCGTCAGGGAATTACGTGTGTGTGTGTGTGTGTGTGTGTGTGTATGTGTATATATATAATCGTTTTAACCACATACATATATAGACATTTTAAAAACCTGGAACAGTTTATTCTGAGGTCAGGTTTTGACGGGCGCTTACTCAACGAGGAATTGTGGATTCCTCTAACCCAAGGTCGAACAGTTCAAAGCCCGGTTGGCGTGATATCCCTGATCTTTTCCAGAATAACTCTATGATTCACTTTCAGATGAAAATGCTAAATAAACAAACAAACTCTGGTTCAATCGGTATGTGCGTGTTTCACTTACATCAGCCCTTGAGAGAGTTCTGCTCTGTTCATTCTGCTACGAAACACTCCACGACCAAGCTGAAGCTTCGGTTCAGTCTGGGACCTGCTAAAAGAGCCCTCGTACTGGACAGCAGGGGGAGAGGCAGCACCAATCTTAATTGCTGAAATAGGGCTAGCAATTCAGCTATGCCCCCCCCAACCCTGCATCTGATGGTCCCTTCAGCAGGTCAGTATCAGAGGCGGACACGTGAGAGGGGGCGTTCCCTGTTAGGCAGAATGTGCCCGCTGCCCAGGCAAGGGACGGTGCCCTATCGTGGGGACAGAGAGACGTGAGTTTGCTCCCAGACTGGATAAATATTCACGTGGAAATCTCCCTGGCAGGTTTGCATGAAGCCGCTTCTCTGACCGAGCAGAGTGCAAATTGCTCTTGGCAGAGAACACCGCTGGATTTAGGCCCGGAACTCGGCCCATTCATGAGCAAATGCTACCCCGTCTGCCTGAAGGCCGATCGTTTAAGTATATGAGCGCCCCTAAAACGCCCAAAAATACAGCAAACCTGGGGAGAGTCAGGCCTCACACATGTAAAACTTAATTTATACATAATTTATTTAGTAGGCACTTTTATTCAAAGTGACATACATTTTTGGAGGAAGCAATGTCAGACAGTCTCTGCAGCAAATGGAGATTAACAGTCTGCTTAGGGACCCAATGGTGAAACCAAAGTGCCGGATGTGAATCAGCGACTTTCTGATCATAGGCACAATATCCTAACTCTCTGAGCCACATACCGCTCCCCAAACTAGACACTACTGTCAATTAGTTCCACGTTTCCACAAATTGACACAAACCACAAAGTGAACCACGCAAGACAAAGGCCAGCATTGTCACCTGTGAAAATGTCACCATTGACAAGCTGTTGAGTCAAAAACTTTAACTTCATTGGGGGAAAGTGGCCGCCCACGGCCTCGCCATCTGGCCGACGCGTGATGGAGCCGATGGCACAGCGAGTCGGCAAGCAGGCGAACAAAAACAAAGCACACGCCACCGCGTTTGTCCGACATTTCAGCACGCTGAGGAAAATGAAGATTAAGCTGTAATAACTTTACAGAGAAGTTGTTCTTAATCGTGTAAACTCCACGGAGATCTTTCAGCACCCGCTATGCGCAGATTCTCACCCCCCAGCTCCCATCTCCCTCCTGAAAGCTACCCCCCCCCCCCCCCAAGCCCCCGTTTTGAGCAATCCCCAGGCCTATTAACCCCTCCGCAAGCTGAGAGGCCTGGATGAATCACACCTAGGGCATTCCTAGCTGGCCAGATGCCACAAAAGATGCCAGAACATACGACAATGCTTCAATGCCATGCCTGTGCTCTTAGTGCCGGATGCCCCCGCCACAACAGAGGAATCCCACCCCAGCATGTCAGACTGGTGGGGAAGCGGGGGGCCATGACTTTTGTTTGCCTGAGCGTTTTCACCGTTTCACCAGGGTTTGTTTTTGCAGCTAAATCAAGCTTCTCTGGCATCTGCGAACTGCCCCCCCTCCCCTTTGATTGCCATCAGAAACTCATAACACTGTCATCTGCTCCGAATCTGAACTCATTACAAGCTCATTATGAGAAAGCAACGTGTAATATAAGGCAGAGCATTATATATTATACATGTGATTCCCGTTTTTCCTTAAAACAGTCACTCAGGTGTTACATAAAGCCAGTCACTTTAAAATTATCTTTGCGACTATGTGCAAAAAATTAATTCTAACACATAGGCTACACCGTCAAACTACACGGACTCCAATTCATTAAAAAAAAAAAAAATTATAAAAGCCAAATGTTACACGACTGTGATCAACTATATAACATGGCCTTATATATCCAATTTTCAAAGTTTCCAGAAGGCATCAGGGAGACAAACTATCTAACTGCTTAACTAGTGGTGGATGAGGTCCTGGATGGCCCAGAATCAGTGCGTTCCAAGGTTCTGGAGAAGGTTAGCTGGCGGCCGTGCCCACGCCCCATAAATTACACTCACGGCTGCTCCACAGCCTCTCACTGACACCCGTTAACGAAAGTCCAACTTTCAAGAGAAAGTGTCAGTAATGATGAATTGTTACACTCAATGATGCTGCTCTTCCTGTGGAAAATTCAGCACAGTTTGGCCAAGACTGTCAATAATTACAGGAATTCCAAACCTTTTTTAAAGAATAAAATGTACTACTTAGCACATCGGTCACCGAATCAGAGTAACGACACTGGGGAAAGCAGAACCAAACGTTACAAAGCAACCCAACATATTAGTAACATTTATTATGCTCCGTTTGCAAATACGGCTGACCGAAAAATTGACAAGTAGCACCCTAGGGTTCTGAAAACATCCAGATCTGCTCTGAAAAAAGCCGATGTGAATTCACTCTTATTTAAGGGGCTTAGTCAACTTGAGGGTTTGGCTCAGACTCAAAACCCTGGCCAAGGGATACATGTGACCCTGAACTGAGAGACTGGAAACTGAACAAGAACTGACAAGCTGGAGTCCAAGCACTTGCCTGAACCCAAGAAGGAAAGAGAGCTATTAGTGTAGATCCACCCCTCCCCCACCACCGGTGGGTGCACTGAACACCGTATCATCTTATACACAGTATCCAAAACAGCACATACAATTAATTACAGCTAAAACACCCTCCCATCTTCCTGAACTTTAACTACACAGAAACAACACATTTTCTTATCGAAAGGTAAAGCTATAAAGTTTTAGGCATCTGATGTGACAGCTTCTTCACTGAAACTGTACTGCAATAAAACATTCCACACTGATTTGCTAGTTACACGAAACGCTTAAATAATCGTTTAGGCTATTTCCTGTCATTCTTTTAAATCTTGCCAGGACATACATTTCCTCTTTGAAGCAATTTAAAGACTATTAACATCACTGTAGATTAGCAGCACATTGCAAAGACATTGGCAGGACTGAATACGGCTGTTGGTTCATGGCTGGTTCAGTCTAAGATGGAGCCAGAGACCCCAAGACTGTGGGCAGGCAGGCTGGCCACCATCACCTTAGAGAAGATGCAGGTGCGACCAAGGACCAGAGGCCAAAAGGAAAAGGTGCTTTTAATAGACTCAACACACAGGAAAATAAACAAACATCCAACATTTCCCTACATGCCCTATTCCAGATACTGTGTGGTCGATTCTGTCAATCTGGGATTCCTGACACTGGCTCCTTTTAGTCTTATAACTATAATTACTCTGCTTAGGGCGTACTGTATACAAACCTTAGTCAGCAATACAAATTAAAATAAAGCTAGTTTTGCCTTCCTTTTGATAAGTAACAGATTACAATATTCCACTTGAATAAAAACGAGATTAACATTATATTCACCTCTAATATATTCTAATTTAAAATGTATTTTATTTATTAAAAGAAAAGTCACACCAATACAAAATTACACAGAAAACCCAATCAATGGTAACATGTTAGCAAATTACAGATTCCATGGGGGATTGTACAGTATGAACGAAGTTTTAATATCCCTGATTTCATTGGTTGTTTTTTGGGAAATCTAGGGAAGATTCTTCACTTCAAAGAACCAGTCATTTCACATGAATGGCGATCAGAAATCAATAACCCTCTTGACAAAATGCTAACTTAATTAAGTGCAAAAGGTCATCATGCCTGTTTCCAATGTGACGGCAATGGGCCATGCTCTGCAATGGAAAGTCAGTCAGAATGGACTCACATTCAACCTACACTATAGAGTCACCATCACAGCCACACTACTGCAGTTCAGTTAACCTCAATCTGACCTGTGATTTGCCAAGTTGTTCCTGGTCACATTTTTGAGGACCAGAAATTCTTGTAATGATGCAATTAAAATAAATGGCAAAATCTGACAGGAAACAAGTACTTCTGTTATAAAATATTCAACCTGAGAGATTTTCAGTTCTTAAACGTTAATTTTCTAATACATGGAAAAATGACTTTACACCATGTGCTGTTATTATAGTGCAGGGGTGGCTAACCAGTCACCAAGAGCCAAATTTTACTGTGTTACCGCAAAGAGAGCCACATCATACATGGGCACACATGAACATCACCCATCCCCCCCCTCACTCACACACACACACACACACACACACACACACACAGATTTATTGAAAATGTCACCAACATGATGATGCCAAACATACTCCTACTAAAACCACAGGCCAGTCATATTCAACAATGAACATTCTGTGCACTGTCTAATCGATGCTTTGATGTCACGTTTTTCAGGATAGAAAATACAGACTCACAGACGTATGTTGACCCAAACATTGACATTATCTTAATGTCGATGATTAAATGATTCATTAATCTTAAATGATCTACTGGAAAATCTGCCGGTATTTTCATCTCACACATGTGCGCATTCGTGAGGCGAACAGGCACTCAAACAAAAACTTCGATATGAACGGAAGAGCCGCATGAGAACAAGCAAAGAGCCGCACGTGACTCGGGAGCCGCATGAAACCAAGCAAAGAGCCGCACGCGACTCGGGAGCCGCATGAAGCCAAGCAAAGAGCCGCACGCGACTCGGGAGCCGCATAAAGCCAAGCAAAGAGCCGCACGCGACTCGGGAGCCGCATGAAGCCAAGCAAAGAGCCGCACGCGACTCGGGAGCCGCATGAAACCAAGCAAGTAGCCGCATGAAACCAAGCAAGGAGCCGCATGAAACCAAGCAAGGAGCCGCATGAAACCAAGCAAGGAGCCGCATGAAACCAAGCAAGGAGCTGCATGAAAGCAAGCAAAGAGCCGCATGCGGCTCGGGAGCCGCATGAAACCAAGTAAGGAGCCGCACGCGACTCTGGAGCCGTGGGTTGGCCACCCCTGTTATAGTGGAACAGCACAATATTTCAAATAAGCACCACATCTGCTGTACCAAGACTTATCCTGAAATGGAGCAATGTGGCACGAGCAGAATCCTGAGGTCATTATAATTTGGAGCTCATTAGCTAGGAAATGTCGGATAGAAATAACAGAGTTAGAGTTTACAGGCAGATGTCAACCTGCAAACCAAAGGTCTTTATTCCAGGAGGTTCTCTGGGGTTGCTCATAGAAACTACACAGTGTGGACCAAGTAGTCGGCCAGTTTATTTATATAAGAGAGATGGAAAGGAATTAGGTGTAATTAAATTCTGTAAAAACTTCCGAGTATAGCTCTCAGCTTCATTAAAGCATTGTTGAAGATACTAATCTCTGAAATTAGTAAAAACAAATACCGATGCCTCTTTCTTCCATAGCATAAGAAAGACTGGCAGCTGTTGATGTTACCAGGGTCTGTCCTCCCAATCCCAAACCCCCCCCCCCCTCCTCAATTTTCATTGTCATTTTTCCCTCCGTGGCGATAATGCATCGCAGGTGCAGACCAGCGTACAATGCTCGCCGTCATCAATCCCTAACTTGAAACACCTTGATCGGATTATATGTCGTTAACATTTTATTGGGTATCACGTTGCTGCAAATTCAGGCAACATTTTTATGTAATCATGAGACATCTGTCAGGGAAAAAAGGGAAATTTAATTACAAGACCACCGGTGACAAGAGACCAATTTTGGAAGTGATTTTTCTTTGAAGTCCCTCTATACAGGATAGATATGTAACCGGAATACATTTCTTTATTTTGTTACTATTGTATGTGGTTAGCATGTGTCAGTGGTTATTCTGTAATAATATAAGCCTATTTTTACGGCAAAATACACTCCAACTTTATACTACTTTGATATCTGCGGGAACAGCCCAAGCCAATAAAATACAATGTTTGCTTCTTTACTGAACTTAACAATAACAGGACATTAATATAACAGTAGAGATTAAAAACAAACATCTACTGTCCAAATAAGTGGCACATCTGGCAGATTACGCGAAATAAATTTACACTCATCTCACTTCCTTCCCTTTGAATTTCTCTGCCCCTGAGGTGTGTGCCAATTTAATTGGGGCTGTACTCAATGCCGTTATTTCAAAAAGACACCGACTGCACTGAATTGTCTGTGGGATGTCAGGCTGAGGTGAATATAAAGTCAGGCTAAGTATCATTAAAGCAGCAAGTAAAGCCACTCACAATGTTTAAGTCATTTACAAGGTACTACAGCTCAGCTCAATGCATGGAAAGATATATTAATGGCGGAAATTATTTCACGAAAACAAAACAAACCTTACCCCTCTTCAAAACATTCTTTTACGCAGTGCTGCCAAATATAACTATTAAAAACTTTTTATTTTTAAAGAAAAATTTGGTAATTTTATTATTTGGAAAAAAATGATGTGGTATTTTAGAAAGTCCTTCAGACACACCGCATTTCCACAGGGCTTCTACGTAAACAGCGAGCCTGTAGCTACAGGGAACGGCCACTGGGAAGTGAAGCCATGAGACAGAGTGAGTGACACATAGGCAGGTTCTGTTTGCTTGAACGTGGCTCCCCTTTGGGTTCTGGCAGGTTACAGCTTTTGACGGATGGCTTGCTTTCCAAAACGTGGCAGGCTTTCTCTTGAGGCCTAGCGAGCAGTACGTGCACCGAAACCTCAGTCCACAAAGGTCAAAGGTCACAGCCAGAACCACAGGCAGAGGACGGTGCATATTTCGGCAGGATCCCTCGGTAGCCAAGAATGTTTGCTTTCCATGTCTAAGCACCAATAAAAACCACTCATGTATAATTATTTTTGCCATTTTGGGTCACATGGTAATACTGTGGCGATGAACCGCCGATCCGTGCAAGCAGCTTCCCATCCTCCCCCTGTATCCAACACAAGGTGAACGGAGTCTTACACTTAAAAGGCCAAATTGGGTGAAGACTAGACTCAAAGATGAGGAAAGGAAAAATAAACAAAAACCAAGGAGTTTGAGTCTGTTAAAACTCCTTTAACAAGATTCCAGCGCAGTCATATCCGCCAAGTACCAAAAATGCTTTGGTACAGCCAGGTTCCAGAGAAGGGGATCCTCTCTTCATTCCACTCACCAGTATCAAACTGCTCCTTGCCGCTTTGTAACATTCTGTCCTGGGTGCAATCGCTCAAAGAACAAGAAGGCCTTTCATTTGTCCACTTACAAGTTGACGCAGCAGAAGAGAGGGTGGGTATGAGATGTATTAAACATCAACAGACCTTAAGCGCACGTTCAGATAAGCCACCCTGAGCTCAAGTATCATAAAGCTCTGAGATTGCAGTCTGCTTTTAGAGTAGTAGAAACAAACTGCATATTATCCTTGGAAAGAATAACGTGGAACCAGAAGTTTTCATATCAGTAGTACAAAGGGAGGGGGTATGTCATCCTAAATGTTTTTCTTGGATAAATAGCCTACTCGACAATTCGAGGCATTTGCCACGTGATATTATGCGTGTCACTGAGAAAATGCCTATCCTCTCAAACTCTGAAAAGAGCGTATGCCACCTAAGCAAGTTGTAAGACCCGGATGCTGAGCCCAGTGACATTTGATTCAAAACATGTGGGAGAATGACCAAGGGGTGCAAGAAAGTTTCCAGACCTTATTCCCAACATAACTTTGGAGGAGGGGGACCTTGACAAATGACCATGTGGCTGAAGCTGGCAGTGTCCATAGGCAGGAGAGACGAAGCTGAGCAGATGAATGCTAAAGAGTCCGCTGCAATTACATGCTCTTGTTTCAAAGGCCCTACTGCAATCAGGACGCGAAAGGCGTTATGAATAAGAAAAGAAACTCGAGAGAGAAGGAGAGTCTGATGGAAGGACTGAGGGAGCTGGGCATCCCGGGGCTTGGCTACAGAGGAGCTCCAGCTTATTACAGCACGCGGCGAGAACTTGTTACGGCAACAGTGGGAGAAAGTGAGCCAACAATCCCTCGCTCCACTAAGCTCACAAACCGAATATGGCCTCCTGCCGAAAGCAAGGGGGCCTACAGTAGGGTGTACACGTCCAGGCAACACAGTTACCCACCATCTTCTACGGAATGGGGGTTTCGGTGGTGACATCTGCCTAAGGGCATCATTTGGGGTTTGAACAGTAATGCCCACAGCCTTCAGTGAGCCAGTGTCCTTTGGAGGGTGCAAGCCATTTCACTAGATTACAGAGATTTGCCTTGTTGCAGCAAAAATAATAAAATAAATATAAAATTAAAATAGCAAAGGTACAAAACTGTCTTTAATGAGATTTAGCTATGCAGCCTGATGTCATCCCCATGATTACTGTAAATGGATTAACGAAAGGAATTAGACTTGTCTACAAAATGGTGTTTAACAAAGTTCCACAATCTCAGATATACAATATTACGCAATATTATAGTCAACTCTGAAGAATGCGTTCATTAAGCATGAACTTTTTCTGTCCACTTTACTTTATTTACATACTGCTCACTCTGTTGTGGAACAAGCCCAAATCATCTAGTAACCTTATCCACTCTCTATCTGTACCAAGTCATACCTGCATGAAATGACATTCCTAGTGCCACAGGGAGCTGTTTAAGTTTAGTATGACGTAATGACTTTACTGAATTCTTGTCAGACTTCTTCACTGTCACACGACTGAGCCACCAAAAAAAAAAAAAAAAAACAAAATCAGTACAACTATTCTGTCTATCCAAAAGATCACCATGTAACTTGTTTGTTGTAATGCAAAGTAGGAAACATCTAGGTTCTGAAAGCAACTGTACTGCAAATCTGGATGTGAAGTGCTCCATCTTCTATTTTACCCAAT
Organism: Pollimyrus isidori; assembly: GCA_019775955.2. Classification (NCBI taxonomy): domain Eukaryota; kingdom Metazoa; phylum Chordata; class Actinopteri; order Osteoglossiformes; family Mormyridae; genus Pollimyrus; species Pollimyrus isidori. Next base: position 17,355,951 of record JABFDZ020000109.1, on the reverse strand, counting down.
ACCTTTCCAGTCAAGGTAGCTATTGACAAACCTACTGGCAGAGGACTCATACTGGGAAAGCAGATTAGGTCATAAGATTCAAGGAAGGAAAACAGCAAACCCTCACACCTTTTTTAGCCACTTGTCAGGCCAAAATCGACAGCATGTTAACTGTAAAAATTCAAGTCACAAAGTTCTAATGAAATTTTGCGACTGGCCTGTAGCTCAAACAAATGTTTTGTGTGTTAAATGGCATTTCTTGTTCATCTTCTCATTTTTGCAATATTAAAAGTAGTAATGTATTTTTTTGTGGAGCACCTATCGAACAGCACACCCCTAAGATTGACCGGAAGAAAAACATCTTGCAACCTATCTTGATCTAACTTGTAGAAACACTGTTCCAAAGATGGGGGGATCCAAAGAGCTTAAGCCATGCATACACAAGACAGAAGTCCAGTACACGCACCAGTTCTATATAAAATCATGACTGAAAGATAAGCCAAGAGCTCAATACAAGCAGAATCCATAGTATCTCGCTTGCAATGCACCGCTATCTGATTAAGTTGTTGCCACCCTGCACCTTAAGTGATGTCATGGTGTTTTCGCACCCACCTCAGACACCTTTGCATTGACCTTTCCAGAATGCCACATAGCTTACCCATTACACCCCCGTTCCCAGCCTTATCTGGCTCATCTCACCCTCACTGAATTGGACTATAGGACTCAGGTTAGTTCAGCCAAGCAAACCTGTTGCAAATCAGCAGGCCTTAATTCACAGCAAGCCAATGGAGTACGCAATTGTGGGCCAGGCTAAGCGTGGAGTTCTGATTGTAGAAGAGCCATCATAATGATTTAGTGAACCATTCATGTAGGTTCAGAAACCTCAGATATGCACAGTAAAATCCATCCATGCCAAGTCGATAGGCCAGAACAAGCTCTGGCACTAGAATACAGGAGATAATTCAGGCAGCCAAGTGGGTAACAGAGCCAGCTTAACCCATCAATATGATAATTGGCCACAGGCACAGCCCCGAATCGAAATGAGACAGGCACATCAGCAGCTTACTCCGATTAATAAAAAGCAACTTCAGCCTAATGAAATGGCAGAGTCGTATAACACGCGTTAGATGTGTGCTTAATGGCCAGCATTTGCTGCCAACATTGCCGACACAAGGTTGTTTACACAGGCTTAAAAAACAAGAGATGGTGAATGGTAATGAAACTTGCCAATCTCTTCACTAGAGAGGATTCCAAGAGTTTACCACCCCAGGACAGCATGTCATAAGGGCTCTGATGTCATCCATAATCCTTGCTTTCCAGAGAAGGAACAATCGTTCTTGAGGACAGAGAAGGATCCCCTTTTAGCAACTAGTGGGGATTTCACCCACACCTCAGGAGTCTGAGGTGCAGGGGATTTAAGGAATGTAACTATTGGCACATAAATAGGCATATTTACTCATTTTATTTTACTTTCCTCTGCATAAAAAAGTAGATTCACGTGTCAGAGGGAGACTTAATGTTCACAGTAGCGCTAACAAGTACCTCATGGCATGAAATCCTGAGGTACAAGGAGTAGGACTGCTGACACCATTCAAATATCAACCAGATGAGCGGCGTTTCGCTGTGACGGGCAGGTAGCCATGTCAAGTGACAAGAAGGGCAGTGGTGTTATGTCTGCATTTGTAGCCTGATGCAAGGTTAGCCTTATTGAACAGAAAGGGTGGCCATTTTGGTCTGAGATATCAAATAACGTGGTGTTCTTTCATTTGATTTTATGAAATTTGAGAAGGAACGAAAAGATCTTTGGTTGGCAGGTTGAACTTCTACACAGGATTATTTTCTATTGTTAAAGGTCTCTGCTTCCTTGCACATGTACAAGAAATACAGCCCCAGCCAAGACATGCTGATTTGATAGTTGAGTTTAAAGATATCTCAGCCACGATCTGACAAATCTCAAGCATGCCTCAGAAAACACAGGAACTTAATAATCTGCCACAAAACATGCAAGGCCTTTTAATCTTATCCAACCTTTATGTAGCTATATTTGTTTTCCTTCAACACTGCTCAGATGCTATACAACCCATTTCTCTTCCCGTAGTTGGACAGGGAAAGACTTGGTTATTGATATTGAAGAGGGTTTTACAGAAATTGGCTTGAAAACATCACAGCAAGGGAAAACAAAGACCAGACCAGACACTTTTAACATGCTGGTTAGCTACAAATTCCAAACAGATGTAAACACCAGCCAAGCTATTAAGTAAATGACTCCATATTACAGCCAACACTTTCCTGATGCTCTAAGCTCAGTTTTCCGCAAAAACGGTCTGTCTGCAGGGTAGAATGAAAATAATCTGGTCGTGAGGTTGTTTCAACTGCTGAAGCATATGAATTTTTCATGCAAGAAGAGAAAAACATTAAAACTGTTTTCCGGGAGAAATCCACTGTAATACAATAGTATTATTACAATAATACCATAATACAGTGGTCACTATGTTGAAAAAAATCTGACCAGCCCATTCATCATTTTAAACAAGTCATTAAGCATTATAAACCATTTTAATCCATTAGCCATATTTTGGAAGTAAATGTTTATAGCGTACGATATATGGAAGATGATTTGAGCCTTGTGAGAAGTCAGGATCTTCGAAAGCTTGCCAAATGACTGATATGTGCTGGGAAGATGCCACGATTGGAAGGGATGAACCTGCAAATAAAACTGTGGTTTATAAAGACACATGCAGCTTGCTGCAGGTCGTACTCTGGCTCACCAATGCACCTTCAGCTTCCTTGCTGGCTGTGCACGCCGTCGAGAGGAATAACCTTTCTTACCGAGCGGATGTTTTGTTCACTTGGTTCATTTGGCTCCTCTTCTGTGATAAGCAAACCTCTTCCTCCAATCTCAAAACCATGGAAATTCAATTAAGACGGTTTAAGTGCTTCATAAAGCAGCAATAGGTGGCCTTACAGAGGAATTCCAATAAAACTCAGAAGAGACATAATCGTAGCATTGCAAGGGCCACATTCGGCTCAGAGACATTAAACTGGAAACCGCAGGCCGGTGACATATAAACTGCAGCCCCAGATATGTGCATAAATCACCGGCTTAGCTTGGGACCTCTGCCAGGGACAGCTGCTCAACTGCTCTAGCTGCGCAGAAAGAAACAGCCTCTATGCAAAGTAGTCAATTTTCTGCGCTGCTGGTAGGCGAATGGGCTGTGGGTGCCACCCCCAGGATGGCTGCATAATGTGTGTCACATGGTCTGATGTGCCAGACACAATAGGTAGCTGGGGAAATATCGGCCGACATTTCCCATCGGGCACTGAGATCCACTAGCCTGAGGTACCGGTCTTTCCTGGGGGGTGGCTGAGTGTCTCCACAATAAGTTTAACATCCTAGCTCTACCTAATGTATACACACAGCTGGGGTGGAACCCTTGGACAAATCTGAAATGCATCTGGCAAGAACAGACAAAGTGAATAACACTATAAAGCATACTGGTATACAACAAGTACAGTGGTACCATGGTTCTCAAACTCACTAGAACTCAAATTTCTTGAAAGTCGAACAAACCAGTTTGACCTAGAACTCAATCTGAATATCAGAAGTCGAACCGTGAACGCTGACCTAAAATAAATTGTACACGCCAGGAAATGAGTCACACGGCACGTCTTTGAGTGGAAACAAAAGGTAATGCTTCAGTGTCAGCCTGGCATTTGCTGTAGTAGCAGCGCTTGCTGGTGATAATGCTATTTTATCGAAAATACTGTATCAGGTGATACGCTGTACTTTATATCATTTTGTTAGCCATACATGCTCACCAAAAAGTTACGCGATAGTTGTACAAAATGTTACAACCGAAAAGTTTGCTATTCACAAACAAATTAACGAATACAGAGTAATAATAAAAATAAACAATGGACCGTATGGCATAGTCTAGTGTTGGCGCAGTGTTGGGGCATGGCTTGGGGCAGTGTTGGGGTACATTCTTTATTGTTTTGGAAGCCATTAAGAAGAAAATGTTACGCACGACTATGGTTGCCAACCATCCCGAATATATGGGTGATTTTGATTTGTGGTCCCAAAATATGGGTGCTTTTGATTTGTCCCTTCAGGGGCAGCTCCAGTCCCAAATTCCAATCACAGCCTTGTCGGCCAATAATAGACTACTGTAGGCATGGCAAAACTCATGCAAACATTGCTATGAGACACGGTTGTTGGTGTGTGTGTGATTCATTTAGTGAATAACGATGCTATGGATCATTTTCGGAGAATTTTGACAAAAAGACAAAAACAATTGTTAATTAAACAATTTTTAATTAAAAAGAGATGAGAAAAGAAAGAGATAAGACCCCTGAAGGAGAAATGCCTTCAGTCATTATGGAGGAAGATTCTTCTTCCAAAAAATAACCCCCTCTCCTCCCCCCCGGAAAAAAATCCTCTAGCTTTAAATATGCAGTTTCACTGTCTTGGTTAAGGTTGGTGTGTTTTGTATAATGTTTTTTATTGCTCCTGTTACTAAGTGTTATTTGTGCATATGTTCATAGTTCAAGTCTGTTTTTTCTCACTTTTCAAATGTTTTGCTCTTGTTCCTACTTTAAATACAAACCCTTAGCATGACTCAAAGTAGTAGTGCTGTGTCTGAGTTCTACTCCTCGTAGTGAGATCTGACTGCAATGGCAGCACTGGCAGAAAGGTGTAGACATATCTATGCAAATATCACCTGCATGCACATTACATCTTTTACAATAACCAACTCCTGGTACAAACTGCCAGCGGTGACAAAAACTATTGTGTATAGTGGTCCTGTGTAAAAAGATGGCCGGTGGCCACAAGCAGCCAATCACAGCGGTTCTTAAACGTTTCAGAGGAGGCTTTCGCCTTGGCTCATTAGCACACATCCCATAGGAGGCAAGCTGACTAGTTTGTTTAGCGAACATGAGTTCAGTAGCCAGAACGGAGGTCTCTCTGCGATGGTGCGCATTAACCTTGGCTGTGTTTGACGAATACATGAGAAAAAAACAAAAAACACAGAGAAACCAGCGATCAGCCTTTGGGCCAAAAGCCTGACATGCACCATGTCATTAATTACCACCGGTTTCAACTCGCTTTGACAATAAAGCAAGAAGTTCATATTAAGAACAGAAACATAACATGCAATCATTTCTCCTCCAGCTGCATTTTACACTTTGCTTATTTCAGGGAGAGTAAAACACTGCAGTGTCTCAGACCAACATCTATAAGGTGCATATAGATTTCATCATACCTGTGAATTGTGCTTTAAAACTGTATTTCTGGTTTTACTGGAGCACTGCGAATTTCCAGTTCTGTTTACAGTCAGTGGAAGGACACCAGATTATTTTAGGGTCTGGTGGACAACCAAGATAAAGATATTTCATGTATAATGTACAATATTTATGGATGCCACTACCTTCCGACATACAAACCACATGAGGGACACTCCTTTAACACCGGAACGTTCCGTTACTTTAAGATCTGTTATAAATACCAGCCATCCTTTTCCGTGGCTTCCGTTAATCCTGTTATGCGATGCCAAAAATATTTAATTGCCTAAAACTTTATATTAAAAGGCAAACATTTTCTGGAAAATGCAAAGAGTTTTTTAAAACCTAGGATGTAAAATACTTTATCTATCAAATTTGTTCCTGAATATTCAAGCAAGAAATGTAATAAACAACTACATAAAGCCAGACGTATGAATGCTGAAAGGCAGATTTGGTCCATACAGACTGATTGCTCTAAGTGTGCTAATGCAAAACATCTAAAGGAAAAAAAGCAAACTCCAGTGTCCCAAATAAACATAAAAATTAGACATTCAAATGCCAAATTCAAGGGTCAGTGTTAGAACAGGAAATGGAAACAGGTTGGTCTGGACCTGTTCAGTGGAGACCATTTGCTGGTGGACAGGATGGGAAGATGAACGTAGCTTCCACCGTCTGAGGACCTGGGACACAGGCCGTTTGTGCACATGAGGCTTTTCTTGGGTGGGTAGGAACACATCGGAGGCAACAGTCTACTTTTGGGAAGCTGCTCACACCACGTCGAGGTGAGTCACAGACCACAAGTCTCCACTGGACAGGAGGGCTGAGAACTAGAATAGCTACTTATAAATATTATGCCAACGTTTGGTGCATTTAACTGAAAAATCACACAGGACGTTTTCTGCCTCTTATTTACCTGCCTGACTTTAATTACAGACAACAAGGTAAACAGACAAGACTCGGCCCTTTCACTGAATGCCAGGCTTTCAATGTACATTTGAATAATGAATAGAGTGCATTCTGGGAATTGAGCTCATCTCAGGCGGAGGGCTATATTTGCGCATACCACACCAGATTCATAAACTTGGCTACACTTTCATGTGCCCGGAAGTGACCCCATGACCCTAATCACAACAGACTCATTCAGCACCATGCCGATATTTCACCACCTGGCATATAAAGCCGATTGACAACCGTATCAGAAACGGTCTGTCCCAGAGGTCAGGGAGGGGATGCAAGCAAACCGAAGGCATAGCGCTCACTCAGAGGCACTCAATTCAATTCAGTCTCTGTTGGTTAAGTACATGATATAAGATTGGGGAACGGCTTCCATCATGCACATAAAAAAGGCAGAAAATTAGTGTCGACAGTAAATGGTTGTTAGTCTATTCCTGTCACAGGGCGGTGTTGTTTCCCCGATGAAGTCCTTATTAAGGTAAATACATAAAAAGGAAATAAGGTAATAGCTGAAAATAATTTAAGGGCATTAAAACATTCCAGAATTTAGCCAATTCTCATATTATTTAGTTGTATGTTCCAAAGAAAGTAAGATATGGAGGCCCATGTTCCATTCCTGCTCACACTCATGGCTGGTTCATACGGTTTCTATCTGAGTGCAATCTGGTGAGATAATGACCACGGACCCCTCTCGTGCCAAGAATCTCACAGCTTTCCCCAGCCATGAGTCCATACTCGACTTTCTGAGGGAGGGGTCCTCTGAGCCAGCAGCCCAATGCACCGCTAAGGTTAAAGTTAGAGCAAGTGCAGGTAGCCCTCAGGGAAGGGGCTTGCGTGAGCCTTGTCAAGGTTAGCCTTGCGTCACAGAAGGGTGAACGCTGACGTTTCCCTTGACCTTATCACTTCTCCATGGTTAAAGTCCCATACAGTCGCCATCTTTGCAGGATGATATCAAGAGAACAGGTTCTCAGGCATAAATATGTCAAGGTCCAATTTTTGTACCCAACATCCCCATCGGTCCAATACAATAACTGATGAAAAGTTCCAAGTGGTGACACAGGAGCCCACAAAGTATTATGGCTCTTATTTAATCACAAGTAAGTGTCAAGGGAGAGGTGTGCATTTTCAGATCATGACGGAGACCACCACTAAGACGGTGGGGTCTCAAGGCCATGGATCCCATTCCTGTGGAGCTCCTTGACCGCTGCCATCCAAGGGTCATCATGCATCTCATTCGAAGAACGGCGCCAAGTCTCGACAATCCGTGTTCTTCCTTCTCCCAGGAAAGCGATACCCTGGGATTTCAGTGACAGGCACCAATTACCAACGCGTTGGTATTCATGTATGTTGTAGTCATATATAATACGTTCCACATGCTGGCTTATAAATAATAACAGGGCCAAAGCTACACGTGGAGCCGTTCCAGAGTGCTACATCTACCTAATGGATAAATTCACAGATATGTGTAATTTGTCTGCATTGGTTTATCGGATTTATTTTCAAGTCATCTTGTTTCATACTCCATATCAGAGGACCGAGGCTGGGCAAAGCAAGTCTGTCTGGTGATAATGGCTGGGCCAGAAGTCTGCACACATGCAATTATCCTCTCCAGAAGAGGGAAAACGGACTCACAAGGACCAGTTTGAGGAGGAGACACCATGCATCAAACCAAAAGGCACCTGGCGCCTGTTTCGCTTTCACATTCAGTGAATTAAATGTAATTCAGTGGCATGTTACCATAAAAGGAAGCAGGTGTGCACTCTAGCGCCTCCATCTGGAATAATAGGTCTGTGGAAGAGATGGGCGACTGAGGAGAAAGTACAAATAAATAAACAGGGCTCATTATCTGAACGATACCAAAAACAACATAGGAGCTACTTACACCTGACTTACAGTGTCCGCTTACCCCTGATACGCGATACAGCACAAATAAACACAACATATTCAGGTGGCCGGCACTTCAAAGCCCCCCCCCCGCTGGGCCGCTCTTTGCCAATGACCCTGTATCAGTTTCAAACAGAGCATGCAGAGCAATTTAATAAAAGATATATGTTTACTCTATCACATCCATGACAGAAACTGCAGTGAAACCAGATCTCTGGCTTTTTTCAGCAGGTCAGCACACAGATCCACGGCAGGCTAATTCAGGAGCATATTATGACTCTCAAAACAGAATAATGACAACCAGCCCTCAAACTGGCCTATTAATAAATTACATTACATCGGAAACAGATACCGGTTCTTAAATATATGGGGTCAATAAGGCGGCTATTTCCTAATAAACCCACTGGAATTAAGTGGACCCATACAGTAACCCCACAAAACAACGTCAAACTTGGTCAAAATGAAAGCAGGCAAAAACTTCAGGATTAAGCAGGGAGTCGGTGAGCACTCTCAAATGTAACTCGAAACTACGCCGTGAGCAACTTTCCCAGATCGCAGACGAGGGATGCTGGGAGTGCCCCAAACATATATAGCACACTGACACATATAATACATCGTCATCACGCACAATTGTCCAATCTTAGCCCAGCGTTGCTTCACCCGGTCCACGGGATCCCCCAGACAGTTCACATTTTTGCTCCCTCCCAGCTCACAATACTCCTGAACCAGGTTTTTACTGGTGTTCATTGCTTGATTCAGGTGTGCTTTAGCAAAATGTGGAGTGTCCCCAAGGACTGGATTAAGAAACACTACTTTAGCTGTTTTAAGTACATTGACTGCATATTGAACTCAGTGCATATGTATTTGTCCAAAGCTAAACATCTACCCTTTGAATTACAACTTACTCTGTTAGTGAAAGCTCTACACGTGGCTGGGAATAAATTAAAATTCAGAACTTTTATAGGAGGACGACGTGTCTCTGTCAGGTCTGCAATGAATCTGAACGTCAGACCTGGCTAACATCAGGCGAGTCCTTCAAACGGACGTTCGTTTTAGCAGCTATGGAGGCGCCTGGTCAGTGTCGCCTTTCATCTCCAGCGAAAAAGACAGAACAGCCAGCCATAACATAAATGAATAAATACGTGAATAAAAGTACGTTTTTTTAGTAATGGAGTCCCAAGCACTCTCAGATTGCTGTGACACCTATGAGAAAGTTATGGATGGCAGGCCTGCTTTGAGGGAAAGCAGATCTTATCAGGGGGCAGTTGGCAGCCTAGGTGAGGAACTTCCTCGCTGCCTTTGATGCCCACGGCACACATGTTCCGAATTGTCATGGCAACCGGCAAAACAGGGTTAGTGTGGAAATCCACTAAAAACAAACAAAACAAAAACAGAAAAACAGGAAATAAGGAAGACTTGCTTCTAGGTGCATCTGCAACTTGGACTTGCTTTTTAAAAAAAAAATAGTACATCTAATGTGTTTTCACACACACCATTCTTTGCAGAACGGAATCCTGGTCTCACACATAGATCCAAAGTCCATTTCATACCAAGCTTTGTTCGGGATGATTACATGACTGGGAAGGATGTGGAGGAGTCGACACGGTGCTGCTTCTACTCGCTGTGTGGGGGTTCAGCCAGAGCATCTGCACCCTAACTCTTCTCCCTCAGGCTGCCTTCTTGTTTGGCTCATTAATTTGAGATAGACAAACAGCGCGCCTTTACCACACAGCGGTGGCCCCGGATCGGCCCGAAGGGGCTTTCAAACGCTTTCACATGTGAGGAACCTTCAACATGAGAAACGCAGATGAGCGAGAGCGGCAGCCATTAGCCCGTCGCTGCTAATAAACCTCACAGCCTCAGGTGCACAACACCAGTTCCCATTAAAGGCCACACACTGAACTCCAAGACGCCTGCGCCCCTCTCGACACCCTCGGACAGCGAGGAGGAAACATCCGCTGTGACTCATTCCTTAGCAGGCCACTCACACCAGTTGCTGATTAACAGCCTGCGGAAAATGGCACTGAGATCGCCTTCCGGGGACAGTGGACGTCAATGGCAAGGAAGACACTGCCCCTTCCTCCCATTATAACACGCAGCCCATCTGTAAAGCGTCAAACTCTGCGGGCGAAGCCTCTGAATGAGCAGCGTAACTTCACATTCACCAAAATACCAGGGCACCTTCGACTTTAGACAGCATTAAGTCAAAACTAAATAGCTACAAGAATTACAAAAAATAAGAAAAGCATTCTGTCCTAGGGATATTCAATCTGTCTTATTCCGACAACTTTTAATGTTTATCAAAAACTGTCTGTACCATAAAATCAGCAATCATAGTTAGTCTTCTGAAGAGGATTTTCGGGGTGGCGGGTTAACTTATTATCAAACACGAAACCTCCTAGCCTTCAGTGATCAGGTGTTAGATTTAAAGCACTAAGATGGGATTCTGACTTAAATGTGCTGCTTAATGATTTTGGGGCAATTTTGGGCCAAAGATCACCAGGCCATTATTTTCAGCTCCAGTTCCTTCAGTCTGAATGGAGTGGGCTTCTGGAAAAATCTGTGAAAATTACAGCAAAAGAACTTCATCCTGTGTTTGCACCTTCACCTACATGTACAGACACACACTCACCAGTGCCAGAGGTACTGATAAGAACTGGGAGGATTACAAAAAAATAGAAGTACAAAAAGCTGATGTGATTTCCGTTTAGGAAGTTCATATCTATGCCTTTTTATTTATTCAGTCAAAATAAGGCAACATTCATCCTCACCTGGCGTTATTTTCTTTTTATAAAATGCATGGATTATTGAATGGATGCAACACATTTCAAGTGTGAAAAGTGAATGAGGAAGAGTGCTCACCTGTGCGATATTCTTGTTGAGAAGGTAGACGCCGTACTCAAACTGAAAGCGCTCTCCTCTCAGATACAGAGGAAACCTGAGAGATAAGAAGAGACGGGTGGGTTTAGGAAGCCGTATATCTGCGACACAGACATCAGAAACGCCACCGATCTTTGACTTCCCCTTCGCTTCCAGACTGTCTGGGCTCGTGTGGAACCTTAAATGTATAGCTGTAGCAAGAGTGATCAACAAAACAGCAGTACAATGAATGCCCGGTCTGATCTCCTGAATTACTAACAAGGCCTTACAGCATTTACGGGGAGCTGTGGGTATTCAAGGGCTCAAAAAACATAAAAGCCAATTGGAAGTTCAGTACAAAGCCTATCAAACCAGTGTTGTGCACCCCAGGATGTATATTAAAAAGAATAGACAACAATAAAATCCCGCAACCCTTTAATTCACGACCAAAACTCCTCTTGACCCAGAATTCATAGCTTGTCCTTCCGTTCCACCAGCATAGAAACCCTAGCTTGGGAAATTCCAACTTTGCCAGCGACAGTGGAATGTTCCAGCACTCCGGAGCACCAGGTGGACGGATGGCCCCTGGCCTATCCTGTTCCCGCCTTTCCCAATAAACGAGAGCTGTCATTAGCACTTTGCTGGAGGACGTGTGGCTCGGAAGAGTGCTGCCCCATGCAGGACCACCGGACCGCCACCCGTCCCGAGATTCTGGGGCCCCAGCGAAACAGCCATGGCTGCATGTAAATCTCCGTGTCACACGTATGCGGAAGGCATGTGGCAACTGCGCGGCCCAACTCGTCGCCTCCACAGACCCTCCTGGGTCTCCTCTCCTGCATACTTATCTTATATTTATTTAGCATGCGCTTGTATCCAAAGCGACTTACAAGTGAGGCGAACAGCACATTACAAATGTACAACTGTCAAGAAGTCGAATATGCACAAGTGCAGTTAAGTTGGCTGAGTTTCAAGCACATGGCCAAGTACAAGCAAAACTACAGTGAGGGCTACGCATCTACCAAAGAAGGCATCAACCTAATAAGACTACGTCTGTATTTCTGTTAAAAGCCAGCTGCCTCCTTGACCTTGAAGTAAAGCAAATGCCATTTCAAAGGAGATGGAGCATGAGATGGCATTGGATGTGGGGGGGGGGGTTGGTGGTGCTAGCTAATCAAAGACGGATGGAATAGATTGGAGTGAGGTAACTTGGAGTGCCGAACACAACAGAAAGGATGCCTCCGGGTACAGAGGGACACTGTGGGACGAGCAAATGAGACCAAAGTGATTAATGGGTCTGCGGGAAAGGTGATCAGCATAATGGGATGCAGGAAGCACCCTGGTGGAACAATCTGGAACAGAAAAGGAGGCCTGTTTTTTGGGGAAATAGATCACTCTCGCCAAGAGAAAATGCAAGGAAAGAAAACCTTCGAACCATCCACACTTGCAGCATGAGGGGAACAGAACTGGATATGTATACCTCATGAATGAGCCATCGAAGGATCCAGCAGATTCGAACCAGCATCCACACATTTCCGCATTAACTTCCGTAATTAACTTCAGACTGGCCTGACCAGAGTCCCCAGTTCACCAAGCACCGGGAATTCCTCGCGGGACTAAGTAAAACGCATTATTAGGTTATTTATTAAAACTTATATTACAGGGCGGAGGAGGCCTCTGGGCCGATCGGAGATGGAGAACACTTGTTTTCTTCTCCTGTCTTTTTATCACTCGAGTGAGCTTGGCTGGTGTGGTGAAACAATCTGTTACACAACGAGGATAAAGCGGATTACAATCAGCCTTCCGGGCTTCAGCGGCGGTGCTCCATCACTCCTCGGGGCCCCGGCCGCTTTCAGCTGGGCGGCGGCCCCCATCCTCCGCTCCGGAGTCACGTCGCTCCTGTGTTCAATTACCTTCTGCTCAGAGCACGTGGGGGCCCATTGGGGAAGGGGAGATGGTCTTTTCTGTCTCTCTCCCCCAAAACCGGAGTTCATCAGGGCACTTTCTCACGACCGCGTTTGGATTTAACATTACGGGGAACATTTCCGAGTCCATGACGACAAACATCGCAAATGACATCTGACGAGATGTGAGATCAGTGTGGACACTGAGGTCCCTGTAACCGGGTGATTCCACTTAAGACTCATCTGGGTTTGTACGACGTGCGGGACGCGAGGTGGAATGCAACGTGACAGTCCAACGTGATGTTGGCGTGATCTCTCCAGTGGCGTTCCTCATCCCTGTCACGCCAAGCGTCTCCCACCACGCGTGCCGAGACTGCCGCAGGAACATAAATCTGTAGTTAATGAGGAAAAAGTTGAGTGGCTCTTTCAAACGTGGTTTCTAGAGAAGACGGCTTTTGTGAAATGGGATATTTACACATCGGCTGATTCATGCCACTAATGATTTAGAGGGAAGTTCTTTTCAGGCTGCAGTAAAATTTGATAGCAGGGAGATGTGGAGTTATTTCTAAACTTCTGGGATGGGCCTCAAATTGCACGGATGTGAAACTTTCGCTCAGGAAGGTTGCTCTCCCCTGCAAGAAATCTCAGCTGTGTCGAGGACGACTTGGAGCCTTTCGTTAAGGTGAGGCTTTTACAGCGTCTGCAGATAGCGCTCATAACCAAAAGCACCCCGATTCTCAGCGAGCGATCACTATGTAATTCTACAAACCAGAGCCATCAGAGATGTTGAACTGGGCTCCCATACAGTTCTGGATCAGTGTTTCTGGAAGGTGCGGGGGGGGACCCATTGTCCTTAATGAAAGGAGCAGCCTTCATCACCACTAAACATAATTCCAGGCTAACAAACCTCATCTTTTGACAAAAGGTAGATTCTCAGGTTCTCAGATGATCATGGTATGGACAACCAACCAATGTAAGTGTGGTTTACATTGAATAAGGGCTGTCACATGTAGCTCAATACGTGGTTCTACAGCAGCATTTTGAAAATACAAGGGAAGAAAACGATTTCCGAACAATTCTTAAATATGAGCAGCATTGACATGTCATCGCCTCTTCTATTTGAAAGACTGAGGAACATCATAATTAACATAACATCGGACAGGATAGCGTTGTTTTTCCTCAGACATACCTTCATTCCAGCCCCAACCTACACTCACACCGGGCAGAGGAAATTCCCAGGAAGCTTTGAATGACTTTAATGTGTGATTTAAACTGCCCATGAGTGAAAATTAAAGGGCTGAGGTTAAGAATCAAGCGTGACACCTGATGGCAGCAACCATCTAAATCATGGGGGCTGTAATTACCGACGGCTGACAAAAAAACGTGGTCGGCATCTGTCACAAACACCTCCTGTAATGACAGGTGTCGTACTGAGGCATACAGCGCCGCCCTTGAGGTTACAATAAACATCCGATAATGATATGTGGGGGCCCACTTTTTGGTCGTAATTTTAATTTCTACCCTCAGAAAAAAGGTGTTTATCGAAATCAAACACAGATCATAATCTCAGGAATGGAGAAAGCAGGTTATTTTTGTGACCAGAACTAACTACTTAAAAGTGAGAAAGATATTATACTTAAAACCGTAGCTATAAAACATTCACAGAACATCCATTTGTTGACAACCCACTGTGCAATGCTATTTGTTAGGTTTTTTTTTTTACTGTGGAATTACATGCAGTATTTTGTGACATTTCCAATTTTATTGTCACTTACTGTTTACTGTCGCTGTTTATTAGTGTCTAAATGTATGTTCGGCTGTAAATAAGCAATTTTCTTCTAAAATTAATAAAGCATGTATCCATCTACATATCTATCTATTGAAAATTAGAGTGTGACTGGTACAAAATACGCAAATTGCCAACATCCTTTATAACCTTAATAATAAAAGAATAATGACACTCCACACCCCCGTCACATCATCTTAAACCCGGGAATGCGGGACGCCCAGTTTAGCTGTGGGTCTGCAAAGTATTATTCCCGAACGATGAAAATGATCAAGGGAACATGCCAAAGAGATGAGAGCATGCGGCTCCACGCTCAAGCAGACTGGCGTGGCCCGATCTGGGGGCTTATGGGATCAGCTCCCCCTACAGGGCGACCCGCCACCCTGACAGCGAGCGGGTCTGCATCAGACTGCTGCCTGTGTCATGTCAGAAAGCAGCCAATAGCCCCAGTGCCTGGTGTGTGACCCTGGGGGGTGGGGGGCTGCCCCAACACCCTTATTCACATGGCAAACGTTAAGCAATGGGAATAGGGCTCTAAGCCCCGTAACAAGCCTCCCGTCCCCCCCACCCTTGCTGCACTCTCCAATTCCAACAGAAGTCTAGAATACCACACTGTTGCTAAGATTTTTCAGTCCCCATGGTCATGGTGTGTCAATCTCTTCTTATATTTTTTTCATCTTTAAAATCAATGTCTTCAATGTGGCATCTAATAAAAAAAAAGGCAGCTCTTGGTTTAATAGCCCTCCTCTGCTCTCGATCACACAGTACATCTGGATCGCATCGCGGGCCCAGCTGTGAACAGACCCTCGACCGAAGCTGGCCAGCCAAATGTGGGTGCAACCTGTTGAGAAGAACCGTTGCATCCAAGGAATTTGTTCTGGCTGGCGGGGGTCCACCCGGGCTCGCAGCGACGGGGGTCCACCCGGGCTCGCAGCGACAATGCAAGGCGGCGGTCCCCCCCCCCCGAGCAGCGTGGCCATCCTTCCTTGAGCACCTTCGGTGCAGATAATGTGTCCCATGTGGAGGGACTTTGAACTCTCGCTTCCATGGAGACGTGACTCTTGGTTCATAATGAGGACATTCATTACCTCACCTCAGAATCATCAGATGGAGGCAAAATAGCAAGGATGCATTAACCCACTAGGGCAACGAGTGTTACTCGGTCTACTGGAAGGCTTGATTTATGATACTCCAGTCAATATACACAAAAGTATGCCCCT
Organism: Pollimyrus isidori; assembly: GCA_019775955.2. NCBI lineage: Eukaryota > Metazoa > Chordata > Actinopteri > Osteoglossiformes > Mormyridae > Pollimyrus > Pollimyrus isidori. The sequence goes on along the minus strand of JABFDZ020000109.1, from coordinate 17,340,085 downwards.
CCACTTCTAAGTAACAAAATGAGACGAAAGCATAACGACTTCAGAATAACTCGGCTAAAACTTGTGCACCCCCATTTCTGGAAATCAGTGTACAAGCTCCCAGGAAGCATTGAGAAAAGTAACATCTGTAAATAGAGACAATGGGCCATACCTTTACTCTCACGTAGGGTCCATTTGCTTAAGGGGGTCTGGGTGACAAATCGACATGAGATGCCCCCTAATGCAAACCAATCAACGCTTCCCTCCCACGCCACCCTACAAATCTGCACCTCCATCCACTTGACACGTCTATGCGTCAGCCTGTAGCTTATTAACGTGATCCTCATCCATGCCACCACTCCTGGTGACATATGGCCTTGTGTCTCACACACACCATTTGACAACAGAGGTATAGCAGTGGGAAAGAATAAACTAGAAGGTAGGGCAGACGGGGTCTTCGAACATTCAGTCCTCTTCACCAACACCTGAGAGCTGTTGGTCGGGGCACGCAAACACCCGGGTAATAGGCCTTCTGGTTTATTTTAGATGATCCGGTTCATGTAAATATCCTGCTTTATTGGTTGGGAGGGTATAAATCTAGGATCTCCATGGGACAGTGGCGGGGTCATTCGGTACCCCAGGAAGAGCTCAGGGCTCAGGCTTAGCCATCTTCCAGCTGCAGCCACTCCATCCACCCATAACTCTTGCCGCAAGATGGATGGGCTCCACCACTGCGGGCTCCCCAAGCCCAGGATCTCTCGCCGTCTCGGATAACGTGTTAACTCACCAGGCTACTTCCAGCGGTTATAGCAAGCAACCATGGGTCAAGATCAACCGCATGTGATGTGTAAGGAATCTGTCCGCAAGGAATAGCGACCACAGCTGATCCCTCTGACGCTCAACGACTGGCACCAGTAACCAAAAGGTTACCACTGTTAAGACCCTGGAGTGGCGATCCCCTGGGTAACCTTAAAAAGGGCCTTTATCACTCGAGCAAAAAAAATATGCTAAATGCCTAATTTCATAACAGACTGGCACAAAAAAAACTGGGGAAGCCAGGCTTTGGATGTCCCACAGAGCAAACCCTTTCAGACATAACCCTCTCCAAGTCTTCCACTCTTTGAAGAAGCAGGATGCGTGCTTCTTTTTCCCTCTTTCCCCGAAGCTCTGGAGAGGCTGGTGAATGGACGGCGACATGCGCCTTCACGATAGTCCGGTTGGCAGCCAAGGTAAAGCATCGTCATCACCTACTAGGGTGTACGCAATCTGAATCCAGTGCCCTATCATGCAGAATACATGGGTCAT
>JABFDZ020000109.1:17288433-17310786 GCA_019775955.2 Pollimyrus isidori | reverse complement strand
CGTCGCCCCCCCCCGCCCCCCCCCCCCCCCCCCCCCCCCAATAGCGTACTGTTGCCTCACATCACAGGGATTCGGGTTTGAGTCTCCACCAAGGTGTCACATGTGTTGAGTATGCATCTTCCCCCGATGTCATCGTGGGGCTTCCTCCTAAAACTGCGGTTTCCCCCACAGTTCCCCTACAGTGACTGGTGTATGAGTATGTCCTGCAATGGGTTGGCCCCCAATCCTGGGTTGTTCCCTGCATTACATCCTTAGTCTCTGGGATAGGCTCCAGACCCCCCCCCCCCCCCATGATCCTCAATAGGACACGCAGTAAGAGAAAATCAAGGAATGGATGGACACAATGAAAAAGACCCATAATCCTGACCTGGATAAGCAGGTGAAGGATGGGCAGATAAACAACAGAAAGGAAGAGAAGAGAATCAACTGCCCATTAGGGCATCTAGGAGATGGATTATGGAATGAACAGCTGAGGGGACGGTTTAAATATGCAGAAGGGAGGGGGGAAAACCAAGAGACGGCAAAAAGCGAAGAACGAGTGTGGAGATGCCATCTCCTCAGAGGTGCATGGGAAGTAAACACTGGCAATAAACTCCTCTAAGCCCTGTCCAGGTCACCATGACGATTGTTTCCCCGTAGGTTGTCGGGTCACACTAGAGTCCAGAACAAGCTTCGGCACAGTGCCTAGGAACGCAGCCGGGCTTTGTGAGGCGGAGGAAGTGCTTATCGCTTCTGCTGCAGTTGAGGTTGGGGCTCCACCACCGTGACCCTTCCCACCCAAGCCCGCATCCCCGCGTGGAGGGCGGCAGGTTGTGTTTTCTCTCATGCTGCTGAAACAACAGTCTCACAGAAGATAGGGGGAAAGAAAAAAAATATTAAAAAATAAAAATAAAACAACACCTATCCTTCAAATTGAGGGGGCCACCTATATCAGTGCTAAAAAAAAAGCAGCATTTCAGACAGTGAGGAGAGTACAGCTATTTATAATGCAGATGGAGGAACCACCAGGTCTGACTCGATAGCTAATGGCCAGAACTCATTAATCAAAAAATTTACAACACGCGTCTCCCCATACCCTGATCCTTCAGCTATAAAACATACTTTTATTTTCATAAGCGACGAAAAGTTACTGCCTCTGCAACCGCCTGGTTTCCAGGTGCCATGGAGGAATGATTGAAAGAGACTAATTAAAAGTCTTTAACGTAATATGGTGTCGTGGTCAGGCCACCGTGTCCTAATTACAGCAAAGCCATAAATTTTGGGGGCTCTGTATTCAACGTGCAGAACTGTGGGCCTCCCTAGTACACTTTGGCAGTTTGTGAGGAAAAGCCCTGAACAAGTCTCTCTCTCGTAATACAAATTGCACACATTTTTTTCCCAGGGGGGCTGAAAATTTTAAGGGTCTTTTTGATTATCTTTGACACCGCTCGTCATCGTGGCTGACTTAAAGGTCTGGCAACAGTCCAGAAAAATCCATAAATGAGAACCTGAAATCACGGAAAATACCACTGCAGCGTGAAAATAAGGAAGTAAGTAGCTCCTTGGGTATGGATCTGGTAGGGTCTTCAGAGGCGTCGATGGTCCAGTTGGGCCTGTTGCTGTTGCACTTATGTGTTACCAGTGAATCGTGAACCAGGACGATTAATTAGCTTTGCGAAAGCAGATTCCCAGCTGCGTCTAACGGACGAGCTCTTTCTCTTGCAAATCCATTAACGAGCCTCCCATCTTTATCGGAGCGGCACCCAGAGCATGTGACCCGTCACTGATCCCTCGAAGTCTGGTCCCGTTCTCCCCAAAGGCCCTCGACCGTTTTCTTTCACAGAGGTCCCACGGTCGGGCTCATGTGTCGGCCGTTTCCTTGGAAAGAGCCACTCTGTGTTCCCACAAAGCGCTGATCTACTGCCAGTTCCGATGACCGATGACGACCATTACCAGTGGGTTCAGCCCCCGCCCACCTCAAAAGCCCAGCGACAAACGCCTACAGCATCGCACTACAACACCGCTCGTCATGCTGCCCCAGAACCCACGTCTGACGATGACCACAAGGGCGGCGGCAAAAACCAACGACAGCACTGGCAAAGACAACAAACACACCACAAGCAAGGCCTCGAGGGCCCCATCCGAGCGCTCCAGTGTCAGACCGAGGACAGGCAAACCGGAGGACATAATAAGCAGAACGTAAACAGGGCCGCTTCCCGTGTCACCCCCCCACAATCGGGTTCAGTAGCAGACCCCACATACCTCTCCACATCGCAATAACTCAAACCCTCGGGTGCCTCCTGGCCTCGCCGCCTCTCCGTCAGCGCTGTGTCAGCTCCGCTTACATTGCAGTGAGTAATGAAATTTCTGAGAACACCCCCACCCCCATCATCCGGGAGGGTCCATCCCCGGCCTGAACACTCCCTGTCGCCGCCCGACAGAAACCGGCGTGGCGTTCCTGAAGCTTTGGCGAGCCGATTCCCTGCGCGATGCGGCTGGACGACAAAGCTCGCGAGACTAAGCGTTCGGACCTGAAACCTGACGAGGCGCTGATCGGTGGGACCTCTACAATCCCCCCAACTGCTAAGCTAGCCATCAATGCACCGCATCCAGCAAGACGGGGGGAACTGCACTCAGAATAAGGGTTACTAGACTCAAGACACGCTGTTCCAAGACAGCTGACCTCCCGTACGTCCGTGTGCATCCCGCCGCTACTGTAAACCGCTCAGCACGAGCGTTGCGGGAGCCAGCCAATCGGAATGCTTTCTCCCAGTCTGCAGAAAGGAATCCGGGATCATGCCGGGAGGGGGGGGGGGCTTGTGTTTGTGGTCCTGCCCAGGGCTGAAAATCACAAATCATGGTTTGGAGCTGAGATATTGTACAGGCCCCAGATGCCCAGGGAAACGGAAAGGCCTCACGAAAAACACAGTCAGTCACCTTGACACGCAGACACAGCCTGTTTGCTCTGGGTGTTACAGCAGCAGGGGTTTCCTCAGAGCTGGCCTGAATTCCAAGTGTTCACCTCATGTCACAGGAGTGGGGGGGGCAACACTGTCCACCCCAATGGGAAATCCCTCAACAACAGGCAGGCCCCCCCATCTTCCTGTACAGACGGGTGGAACGTGACTGCCCCCAGCTCGGGTAGAGTCGGAGGGCTGACATTAAGCACCCTCCCAGTCACCACTCATAAACCGGACTCCTATCAAATAAGCCGTTTAACAGGCTCCAAATGAGATCAACAAGTTCAGCTTCTTTAAATCTTTGCCATTCTGTGACAAAGGAAAAGCTTGTTTGGAACAGGAAATAATCCTTAGGAACTGTATTTTGAGATCAATGGAACTTCGATCACAAAGCGTGTGCAGTGTAAAGCACTCCACCAGTAGTGAACGCTACATCTGTTCAAAATGTTGTAAATTGTCTCCCTCTGGTGGACACTCATTCCACTGGTGGCAGGAGCTACACAACTCTTTTTTTTGCATCGAGGCTGCTGATTAGTAACCAAACAGTTACCAAAAAACTGTCCAAAGTGTGGGACAGCCAAGATCTAAAATGAATGCTAAACTCCATTTCTTACTGTCACCAAATTTTAAAAAATGTTCCCTTTGAGAAAAGCCAAGTGCCAAACAGACAGATAATTTTATTACAGCAATAAATCTCTCCTTTTAATGCTAATTCCACAATAAGAACTGTGCTTTAAGATTGACCGCACGTTCAAAGAATTCAGGGGCACGTGACAGGTGCTGACAGAGTTGAAATATGGTGCCATTAACACACCACATCAATCCCATTCTTAGACTTGAAAAACAACTCAAAATGAATGCTTGAATATCTGAGAAAACTATTTGGAAAAACAAAGAGACAGTTTTCTATTAAACATTATTTCCCTTTTATGTATATAAAAAGGTCAAAAATGACAAATTAAAATCTGGTCTGGGTGGGTACTCCTATTCAAATACTGCAGACACTATTCAAGTCAGCAGTTCATTTAACACACCCAGAAGTTTTACCATGATGAATGCCTGAATTCATAATATGAACGGCCATTTTTGGTTCCGAGTGCACACTAATGCAAATCCTAATATATATATATGTTACATGTGAGAATAATTCTACATAGAAAAGAACTCCATCTTAGAACCAAAAGTCAAAAACTTGGTCCATGCGCCACCTAGTGGATATTCTAGGGAACAAAATCTGAATGACAAATCTGCAGGATGCCAGAGCTTTCAAAGGATTCCTGCTCTGAGAACGTGTGTGAATTGGGGTAAAATGCCTTTTAACATCTGACTGCTCCTTAATCAAAGATCACTGCAAAATAAGACAATGGGAAATTTTGAGGAATCACACTGTAAAGTAATGGGTGGGGATTGTGTTGGGATTGACACAAAAAAAAAAACAGGCAAGATGGTGTCTTACCTCAGCAAGGAAAAAACACTGTAAGAGTTACGCACTGAACTCTGGTCGACCTGAAGCAAACTGCTCTTCTTTCTTTCCGAATGAGCCTAGGAAGTATGAATGTATATCACAGTCAGGTGTGAAGGACACTTAAGCAGATATTGAAGTATGGAATGAAAACAGCAGAGAAATGCACCTTATTGTCAAAGTCAGCTGCATAGTAGCCATCGTTTAATCCAAAGATAATCTCATTTGGATTCCTGGAGCGGATCTGGGAAGCGCAGAGAGGGTCAGTGTTGATGCTGAGATGTTGATAGATCTGGGACCTGGAGACGAGGTACAGGAGGGGGAACAGCCTGACCTGCTGGCCCGTGTACCGGAGCCCGTCCAGGTTCACCTTCCACTCGATGAGCAGCTGGTACTGCTCTTCCCGGCCGCCCCAGATCCGGACCACGAAGCAGGACACAGACGTGTCCAGGAGGTCGGGAAGCATGCCAAAGTCCAGGCTTCTCCATGTGGGGTTCTGGGGGCAGCCAAGGGAGGGCATAACCACATTTTTAATTTTTAATTAACAATGTTAAAATATATTTCTATGCTCCAGAATTCAACTTCAGTTTAATATCAACATAATTAATTATAAATTAAATACATTAAATGATATCCTCACAATGGTTATCAAGGTAAATTTGGTAAATTACAGTACCTATTATCATTTAGGTTTTAGCAATTTAAATGTTCATAATTCATTCAACTCTTACTACTGATTCTGATTTCAGATTCAGTTTTCACACACACATACACACACACACACCATGTATCCATGTATTCACATCGCCATTCATTTCTATGGACATAGTCTTAATCTCAACTATGATAACAATGAATAATCAAACAAGATAAGAGACTTTTGGCATTTTTAGTTTTTTAATTGCAGTCTCAAATTAAGAAATTTGTGCCCACCGCAAGGTAAAAAGTTACAGGCTTGCATCACAATGTGTGGAAATCTGGTTTGCACAATGTAATAATTACACACACGTCCAAGGACCCAGCTGGGCAATCCATTTGCTGTATTTTTGACTCCACTAGATGTCGGTCTTGGTTTGCTTTGAGCCCATTTTTTAAACAGAGAGCACCATCTATCAGAAAATACAGCAAGTGATTTATGAAGCTTCATTTGGCCATATCTACTACCGTGTCTACTACAGGACGCAGATAATTATATACACCATGCTAACTCCCACCATCTGTGCTAATCATAAAGCTTAGGATCAGGTTAGAGTTAGTGATATAAAGGAACTTGCCCCATAACCAAAGGCAGGGAAGATGGCTTCATAGAGCAGTCAACCACATTCAAAATCCACAGCTCAAATTTACACATTGGATAATGTTTTCAGAGACACAAATGCCATAGACATTTATATCCAAGCAACTGAAATCATTAGTGATTCCCCTTGGTCAGTAGGTTAAAAGAAGGACCATATTCTCCCAAAATATTTATTCATAATCTTAAAAGATAAATCCTGGAAAGTATTGAGGTGGGACAAAGACCCCTGTGCTGAATATTGTGTGAGTGGGATGTGTCACACCCACCCCCGCCTTGAGTGATACCTACGGCAGACGAACTCGTCCCATTTACCCAACAGAACAAAAATGGCAGAAACAGACACCCAGTGTGCGAGAAAGGGAAGTGCACCTTTCGAAAGAGAATGAGGAAAATTCAGAAGATGAGATCTTTGGGAATTTCCCAGAAAAAGTGAACTCCGTAGTAAGACCCTGCAAAGAGTGTCACGTGACCCAGCTGCGTCTGGCCCGAAACGCAGCAGCCCCCCAAGACGCGGCGCCCCCCCCCAAAGACGCGCCGGGCCCCCCAAAGACGCGGCGGGCCCCCCAAAGACGCGGCGGATCAAAATGCAACGTTGTGTATGTTGCTGCTTCTGTTTCCGTTAGGGGTCTAACTATCAGATAATTAAAAATAACACTCATTTCTTCATACAATTCCTAAAAGGTAAGAAAACAGCGCATTTAAAGAGACAGATGGACAGATAGACAAACAGGCACAGACAGACCAATAGGCAGATTAGCCGATACAAAGACAGGCCTAATTAGGCCCAGTAAAAAAAATGATTAGTTTATCATCCCCGCCTGCGTGGCAAATTTAGGCCGCATCGATTTTTTTAAAAAAATTTTAAAGTGAATTTTCCTGTGTAAATTCCACTGCCGGCGTTCACAAATTTTGAATAAAACATTTTTCTTTTATATTTTCTTTTCATATTCATTTTGCAGATCAGCCCATATGTCATACATCTGTTGCTGCTCCTTTTGTTTACTGCTGATGTTAAAAACTTATCTTCGGTTATCTTTTTTCTAAGAAATAAAAATAAAAATAAAAAAAAAATAAAAAATCGCCCTCCTTCATCACTTGTTTGTGATTGAAAGGATGATAAACTAATGATTTTTTTTACTGGGCCTTAATCCCCAAGAGGACGTGGCTGCAGTGATACACAAATTATTAAAATACATTACGTAACGTAAAACATCACACCATGCACACTGAATAAAAGTAGCGAGACCAGCACCAGTCTGGCCCAAGATGGGGCACGATGGTCAGGATGACCGGAGCCCGCAATGGCAGGGGCACTGGGGGCTCAGGCCGAACTGCAGCCTGAGCTGTGATGAGTAACGACAGAGTGTCTGGGAGAGGAGGTCAGCTGTGTGACAGGAAACTGCCTGGCAGGAAATTTGTGAGGGCTGGACGGGGAATGTCACCGGGTACATTCATAAACCAGGGCCATGCCCACTCCAGAGGCTGGTGAACTGCAAACAGCAAGATAGGTGCACAGCACCTAATTGTCCTTCCCTGGTGAGAGGACGCACCAAGGACAACAGGGGGCGCTCTCACCGTGCATCGGTTCTCCAGGTGTACGCAACCATAAAACGAAACTGGCCAAAGCATTAAAAATTAAAAACAGTTGGTAGGCCACTGGGTTGCTCCTGTGGAGGCTGTGGAGGATTAAATTTTTATTCAGGGGCAACGACACACAAACAAACCCATGCAATCTTCACTGGAATGATTTACCAGCTCATTTAGGTCTTGGAAAGTGTAACAGGACCTAAAGATCAAGCCACAATACTCTGACCACACAGTAGATATACTACTTTAATTCTACAATACCTATAATGCTCCAGTTTCTAAGCTGATCCATAAAAATGCACATAAATACACTTACAAACAAGTCAGAAAAGGCAGCCCTCTAGCTTGCACTGTATTCAATTCCATTACAAAGACACCGGCTGACCATGTTGCCATGGTTACGGCATGTCAGTACATTGCAAGATTCTTCCCAGTCCGTAACATACTAAATATACCAAAGATACCATACCAAATACAATAGTCAGCAAGGACCTTCAGGAGAGGGGTGAAAACATGTGACTAGTACATTCATTCACTTCACCAGGTGCAGGTGCAATCCAACAATCGATCAAATCCATCCATCCATCCATCCCTTTCCTACTGCCATAATAGAGGGAGCCCGAATCCAATCTAAGGAACACACAAGCTCCAAGGCTGGGATATACCCCGGATCATACAAAATCAGCCACTTACAGACAATATCTCTCCTATATGCTTTTAGCTTAACTGTAGGAGCAGAGCCAGGCAAACAAGCCAAACATCCTCACACACAAGGATGAGTTTCTAACCCACAACCCTGAATGTACGACGTCAAAGCTCAGCCCACTGAACAACCATGCCATCTCTCACAATCACCAAACTGAACATACCCTAAAATCTGAGGCCCCAAACCCTGTTGCCCCTTCCCAGCACCCAATAACACACAGGATTTCCTCCTGCTGCGGGGCAAAGAGCAAGACTCTTAATGAAACCCATCTCCAGCATGAGAGCCATGTCATGTGACCCTGTTCACCTTCCTACAATAAGAAGCCTCTCCAGCAGAAATGTCTGCGCCGGCATAAAGACGGAGACCAACTAGGGACAGATACAGTGGTACTCTACAGCGCGCCGATTGCCTACAGACTTCATACTGGCCAGCTCAGCATAAACTTGCAGCCGGTCCACAGTGGGCCCCAGGAAACCTATATTATATATACACCCTCATACACACATATATAAGCATTCCATCCAGCCATACATTTTCTGTAACCGCTTGTGCTACTCATGGTCACAGGGGTCCATAGCCTAACATGCAGGCTACAGGCACACGAGTACATAATCACGCCACTGTGAGTGTATTATTTGTTTTACAAATTGACCAGCGCGCAATACAATTACAAATATGTCAAGAAGTGCAGGAAACATCACAACATACATATTGTACTCACATCAAACCATTGCACCCCCAGACATTGGCGTCACTTACAATTCAGATTTATAAATATAGACACCTTGGCTAATTTTAATATTCATCACATTAACCAAAGGGGATAAACCACAGCCTATACATTACTTATGAAGCAGAAGGGGCAGGTCTGATTTGTTTACCTTTGCCCCTAGTGATGCAAGCATGCCATTGGTTGTCACACATGACCCATGTGACCAAATCCCATCCCAGACTGATGACCACAGTCACGTGACAATAACATATTAGTCACTGCCACCCTGGGCTTACCAAACAGAGCATCTTCAGAATGTCACTGTTGGCAAAGCCAACCAATCAAAGGGCCGCATACAGAACAGGTGCTGCAAGGGCAGCAGGGAGATGCACCACGCCTGGCAACTGTTGCCAAGCTGCTAGCCCACCTGACGATGATGTCACAGAGAACTGGAGTTTACCCCCATGCCCGGGGCACCATCTGTGACTGTGGGACTGTGTGCCACCATCATGTCATCGTCCCAGGCGGTGTTCACTTTAAATGCCGCACCTGTCCCTCTCACTCAGACCACAAGCCCAAATATTCCGAGTGTCAGGTACCTCGGCCACCCATGGAGAAAAGGAAAGAGACACAGGCCCCTACTTCTTCGTAATGGTCACTCCATCTCTGCTTTCAGACGGGAAACAGGCACATCACTAAGACCCCACACCCGCTTTGGCACAGCCGTGCATGCACACACACATGCACACACACGCTTTCATTTTCATGAGCTAAGACTTACCAAGGAGTCCCTAATGACCTCACTCTTGTAAAATCCTGAGGGAGGGGGGAGAAAGGAAGATGAAGTCAGAGGACTTTTCAGCATTTCCATTACAATCCGCTTCGATCAGGAAGTGCACTACTGCAGTTTAAAAACTGCATGCCTTATACTGCGCCTCTCCGATTAAAGCATAGCTAAGATGTTAACCCGCTTTTCTGTGACAGAGGCTAAATTCGCATTTCCTTCCTGTTTCATACGGTACATGAGACCCTAAAAAAAGAAGCAGGCAGCCATGACAGCTGTTGGGGGCAAATGCGTCCTCACCTCGGGATATTCTGTCCTCTTGGCAGAGATGCAAGGTGAAGAAGGTGTCAAGCAGCGGAGAGCCGTTCTTGTTGACGATGTTACGAGCAGCGATGCTCCTTAGGTGGCGCAGGCGCCTCTGGGGGAGGGGGGGGCGAGACAGCGTGTCATTGGTGACAGCAATAAGACACAGTGAGACAGGTTCAGGTTATGGCAGTAACTCCTAATGGACATTATAGGATATATATAATGAAAGGCCTAAATCTCCTCTCAATAACATTCAATTTCATTACCAACAGAAATTTTTCAAGATCAAAAAATGCATCATAATAAGGGCTGTTTTTTAAAAAATGAATACATATGGAGCTGCCTTCTACAACAGTCACATGACCTCGAGTCATGTGACAGGGATGAGTTTGGCATTTCTAAGGCAGTGCCTGTGAAAGGGCTTTCTCCATGCCACCGCATGCTCACCTGACCTGGGACTGCAAGATTTACAGCAGGCATTAAGATAAATCTAAGTCATGGGGTCCCCTGTGACAATTAAGCTCCGCACAAAACAACACTTTGTTCTACAAAATGAACATCCAGGAAATCAGAAATGTGCGCGTCTGTCCCGAACAGTCTGAACACTAAACAAGAAAACGGCAAATTCAAGCACAGTACTTAGCGTCATAAAGATCAGCATGCATTTGCGATAAGCAGCTCCAACGGAAGTGTTCCAAATAAGCAATAAAATAATATAAATAAGACGCTACCGTCTACAAACTAAACGATTTATTTGGTTATCAATCTTCCATATTACAACGCTGAATATTGTACTAGTTGTTAGGGAAACCGTTAGAGACAAGAGGTTACACCTAGTTTTGCGGTAAACGGAAATTATTCTATGCGAGACTCCCAAATCCAGTATCTGACAAGTCAGCATTATTAAACCAACGAACAGCCATTCAGGAAAAGTCCGATTTTGAAAGTGCAAGAAATCCAACTAACAGGTAAGATGTGGATATAACTAACCGCAGGAAACAGCAGTTTATCATTGCCAGGAGTCATGGCTTCCAGTCGTCAATCAGAGAAAAGTCCTGGACATCAATTAATGGTGCACAGAAGTCTCAAAAACCGACAGTGAAAAAATAGCCGTAGTAACGTCAATTCAATGGAAACCGCCGCTAACTGGGGAGGGGTCACGTGAGCGTGGCTTTAAAAGACTTTCGGGGGAAAATGGATATTTCCGACTAAACTTTCAACAAAAGTAGCATAGATAGTCCATGTTTCCTGACAACTTCCTCCTGAAAAGTTAGTGGGAAAACAGCACATTCTGTTTCAATAATTAAAATATTTAATTAAAAATAACTAATTAAAACACTTTTCAGCCTTTGGCTGCATAACCCCTGCCTATTAATCCTGCGCGCTGCTGCTGATTTAAGCAGATGGAGAGAGTTGCATGCCAAACGTACAAAATCAATCAATGTCCAAAACTGGAAACCATGTAGTACAATACTAATGCAGAAAGCAGCATCTACTGGAATGTTGAAGTGACCACTTGTACAGTACAGTTCATGATGTGCCTTCATACAAATTGCTAACATTTTACTGACTACCACTTAAAAAGTAAATAGTGAATATTGGAGCTATGGGACCTAAAATACTTAGACACTGATTCTTCTTCTTGGTTAACCTCCAACTTTTATTCGTCAGGGCAATGCAAGTGTGAAACTGTATTAATGCTATTGAAGCTCTGGTGTTGACTTACATCTCATTATAATTGAAATAATTATAAAGACTTCTACGAATGCAATTTCCTACATAATTTAGAAACTTGTGCTGAACCGGAAAACCCAAGACAGGCTAACTTGGTACGTGCCAGCACCAAACAGGCTGATTAGGGGCTGACTGCAATCACCAGGCGCATGTCCATATAGCCTCCAAGTTATTTATGTTCATGCAATCAAACAGAGGACACAGCTCGGTCTTTGACACAATCCATGGTGCTGATCAACACCGCAAACGCAGGCCCGTCGTCAGCGTTGCCCTGACATGTGCGGCTGCAGAGCTGTCACCGCATCTGCATGCCATGTTTCCCCGAGATAATACCCCTTATGCATATGGCGATTGCTCCCCCTTTTATCTCCTAACCTGCTGAGACGTGAGTTCAACGTGCAAGGCCCGGGACGATGCAGCTCCGGAGTTGCTGACCGAAGTGGAGACCGCGATGTCCAGGACGTTGACGGCGCTCATCCTCCTGACGGCAGCAGGCGGTTTCATTCAACAAAACGACTCATCCTTCCAGTGAAACCGCCTCAGCTTGGTACGGACTAAGTGGGAGCGCTATTAAAACGAGAACAATGCGTGCCGGCGTGGGTATCCGCTTCATAAAACAGATGATCACGCAGCTGTCCGTAGCTCACATAAACAAAGTGAGACTTGCTCAGGAAGCCATTATCCGTATTTCATACTCAATCCCCGGTAGATCTTTGATTGGCTCAAACTCCTGTCAATCTTTTCAAAGCCTTAATGGACGGTGCATATTTCAAAATCATTGGCTAGAATTCCGCCAATCACCCTGAAAGGGGCGAGGATATGTACACAACAGGAAGTAGCTCCTGTCATGTTTCCCTTCCATTATTAGGAAGTTGGGGGTTAAATTTGCGGGTAATATGACCTGGTAACTGTAGTTTGATATCACGGTCCGACGGGAAGTTGTCATTCTACATAAATGGTTAGTAGTCTTTTTAAGTGAAACGCTTGTGTATAGGTATTACACCTTACTGCAGAATAATAGAAATATATTTTGACGACAGAAATTTGTTGCGATCAGCATCTTTTTACTGCTACGTCTATGTTGTGTAACCATATCCTCGTACATAGTCTATAAAACGTCTAGGCCTAAAGGGTTGAAAATTGCTGTTTATGTATATGTACGTATTTTGTTCTCTTCCTAATTAAGCGGCGCATAAACTAATTTAATCGCTGGAGAAGCCGCTGCTCCTATTTGAAACGGCAAAAGGATGTGCTGTCATTATTATTCGCACCCTTCCATGTGTATATTTAGCCAATTGCTGTCCTTCACATCTGTTTTTGTTTAAGGATAACGGGGAGCTGCACAAAAAAACTCCTGTCATGTCGTTTTCGTCAGAATGTACTGGCGTCCAGGGAAGTTTCGCTGCTATAGTAGCAGTCCATATTCGGCTCTTTCCAAGCGCACTGGTATGCCGTATCCCTTTTGACAACTCTACCATCTCCTCCCTGTTTAGCAACTGTGTCTTTTGGTTTATTTAATTTGAATGTTTTAGATATTAAAATGATGGATGTGCAAATCACCGGACTGAGTTATTTTCTCAAAGCCACGTCATTAAAGGAATAACGGAGTATCCTTATGTATTGAAAATGTGTCATGTCTGTAGAATGTGCCTTTCAGCAAGCCAACTAATTAGTTAATTTGAAGATCCTGTAAAGCAAAATTTCAATTCAGATGACAAAAAAAGACAAACAGGAGATTCATAAAGGTATTTTATTCAAAAACATATAAAATAATGACAATTTAAGCAGCTAGTAAAAAGTATACATACCATTAAAAGTATATCATTGCTGTATATATATTGCACTTAAATTAGAGAGTGTGAAACACTCCACTCTGCAGCAAGTCACAGTGATGAACCCAGCAGACGGGCAATCCAAATGACGTTCTTATTATACAATCACTGATTTTCATTTCATATCATCCTGACAGCTTACAACACAGTCAAAACATGTACAATACAACAGAGATTCATTCAAGAAGTGTTCCATTGACAGTTCATTGTACTCCATCGTTGAAGGGCCAGAGGGTCTGGGCTGGCACCCTTAAGGGGGTCCGTTTTTGAGCTGGTTTCAGAACCTGTATACCGCATGTGACCCAACTTAATGTTACAGTCTGAAATCTCTTCCCTACCTTCACAAGACCATAGGCACATCACAATTCCCAAAATTTTACTGATCATCTTCATCCAGACCAATGAAAACTAGGGTAAGATATTCATTTGATGAAATAAAACAATTTAAATGGGGTCAAACCAAACTTCACTTCTCTTAATGATCAGTGTTTGAAACTGAAATGAAGCCAATTAAACAGAAAAAATGGGCTCAACACTTAAAATTGTGACTTTGTAAATAGGTGAATTTCCAATGGAGAGAGTGCAAAGAGTGCCAAGAACCAAGAAAGTGCAAGAGAACTGCTGTATGTTCAGATTACTTGATACTTTCACAGTATTACATCATAGACAGTGGAATTTGATGTGATACTATGTCTTAAGTTACACCACAGCCTGTTAAATTCTGCCCAATTACGCTTCACTTCATTTTAAACAGAATTACACCAGAGACCCTCGCTGGAGATCTGAGAATATTAGAAATGCACTAAGGACTAGTAATTAGAGAGAAGTATTAAACAGTGTAGTCAAAAAGAACCCACCCCTCATATCTTTGGTTTAACAGACACTAAGACCGCTAAATTCCACGAGGAAATATTTTAAGTTGCATTGTTTGTGCATATAACACAAATCCCATGAGTCAAACAGAACATTAGCCTAACATTTAATGGCCTTTGGACAAGGCAAGTCTCCATCCCCCATCTCTCACACACAGAATAGTGTTCTGCAAAGATGCCTGGAGATCTGAACTGTACGTAATTATATGACAGGGAAAACAATGTAGCAGATAACAGCTCAAAGGACATCAGGAGAACAAGCATTCACTATTTTTGTGCCTCTTTTGAAATAAAGACCTTAATATTTTACCCCCAGGATGTACAGAACACTTCACTTGACAATCCAAAACCTCAAAAACTGCAACTTCATTGGATGATTAGATCATGTGAAACCCTGCTTAGGTATATGGCGGCCCCTTGTGGCAGACCTTATCTATAGCATGTGCCATAGTTTATGGTTAAGGCGGGCAAAATTTTTGCTAAGAAAATTTAAACGTTGTTGGCTGAATGACAGAAAGAGGAAAAAGCAACAACACTTATTAACAAAGAAATAAACATAAGATGCATTCAGAGAATTCCAGGGCAGCTCCCCATTATAAATACTACCTGAACATGGCCTTTTGGTATGACATTTTGGAATAGTTCAAGAGCGAAGGACCAGCGATCACCAAAGACCATTCGAAAGAACATAGTCTATGGGCTCCGGGACACTCACTGGATGTACAGGATGTCACTCTCCTTCAGCCCAAACCGGATCTTGTGCTTATCAAAGAGTTTCCTGAGTGAAGTTATATACATGGCATGGTACTGATCAAGTACTTCCTGACTGGGGTCTTCGATCTTGGGTACTGTGATTGGTTCTCCCACTGAAATATGTAGCCATTAGCAGTTATTTAGCAGTCAAAGACGCAGGCAAAAATAAATACAGCCTTCATTATTAAGAGCTAGGCACTACAGGCAAAGATGTTAAACATTAATACGCCCTTTATCCTCATTCACTATTTAACTATTTAGTTACTGACCACACGGTGGACTTGTATTGAACAGTTGTCCAGTGCCTTAACAGTCACAGGCCTTAAGGCTGATTTAAAATTTTGTTTAGTGTTAGGATCTGCCGTTTCAAAAAGGGTTGCACGGTTGTCTCAAACCTCCAAGATTGGGAGTTCAAGTCCCACCTCTACCTGTATTGTGTACAGGTCTTACCCACCCATGACCCTGAAAATGAGGGGGGGGGGGGGTGGGAAACAACACACCAAGAGTGTTGATGGGCTTGGCGTAAGGCACAAAGCCCCAGGACTCCTCTGAGAAAATGCTACAGCCGTGGAACAGGCATGGGGCAAAGCCCAAGAGCTTCTGGAGCTTCTTCTGGGCCAGTCTCAGGAAGGACCCCTCCTCGAAGATCACCTGCTTGTACACCTCGTTCTCTCCGAAGGAATACACAGGCACCAAGTCGGCCCTAAGACAAACAGTTCCACAGGAAGCACTTACTCCCGGTACATGCAGGATTCTGCTCCAAACCTCTACCGGTGCATGATTGATGGGCTGATCATTCTTTTTCAAGGTGAAAGTAGCATTTTGGCATAAAACAGAATTGACCCTAATCTGGATAAGCAGTAGGGAGGTTCATAGAAAGCATTAGTGTGCAGTATTAGCCTAAGACATCCATCTCTAGTACAGTGTCCCACACAAAGATATGATTAATATTAGACTCATACGTTTAATCTTGAATTTGTGTCTTGCCTTTTGTGTCTGCCAGGATCTGGCAGATCACACACACACACATACACATACACACACAGGCCCTATTAACTCCAAGAGGCATTTTCTACTTCTGCCTAACCCTTACCCCCTCTGCAGTGCCAGCTTCACAAAGCCCTTGCGGTTCTTCAGGGTGACAGAATTCATGCCAGGAGCACAGTTCAGGGACTCAGCAGCACCCCCAACAACGATAACGACAGCGTTACCCGTCCCATTGTGTGATAGAAGGTGGTCGATTGAGTTACGGTTCACAGGACAGATACCTGAAAAAGCATCATAAACGTCAACTATTCTTTCCATACCTTTTGCAAATCTTGGCAATCTTGTCAAGCCAAAAAAGCCATAGGGTTTCAAAAAGCCAGCAGAGGGCTTTACATAAAGAATCGGGTGTCCTATGCAAAACGCCGATCAATGGGTAAACAAACCAAATTCCAACAGCTGCAGCACAATATTGACTTCAGCACATGTTCTGTTAAGGTCGTGGCAGAGAACAAAGCTCAGGGTTCAATAAATTACAAAACACTGTTCATGGATCATGCCTGTAACATCCAGGATAGGCTCTAGAGCCTCTGTGACCCTGAATCGGACAAAAAACTTCCAGAAATGGATGGTTGGATGGATACCCATGGATCTTTTCTAATGAATGCTACATAGTCTGCATTGATATTTACAGAAAACTGCCTACCTCCACTCATCAAGTAGTCCCTCAGCAACGGCATGCGGAAGTTCCCAGCAAGGGTGGCCAGAGAAGGTCTAATGCCAGGGAATTTTTTGGAGAACCCTGTGGCCTCGGTCGAGAAGTTGCAGAATGCACCGAAGCAGAAGATCCCATGGGGATGGTAGCCAAAGATGTAATTCCGACTTGGCAGAAGGTCACATGTCTTAACAAGCTGAGACGGAACAGGACGTCCACTATTGTCAACATTTCAGTGAAGGACATTGCAACATCCACACAACTCATAGTTAACAAAAAATATTATTTCTGACACTAATGATTCAATAGTAAAGAAAAAGACTTGCATGATTCTTTTACTGCCTACATAATCATCTTGGATGAGCTAAGAAAATCCTGGTCATTTTCATTGGGTTCCACAAGGGCCTCATTTCTTGTGTATATCTTACATGGAACAGATTCATCTTTGGGGGTCTTTGGAATAGCATTATCGATGTAGGCAAGTGCACTGCAAGTCCTCTGCATTACAAATAGTCCATCTGTGTGAAAGACTGGACTTACTTAAAGCACAAAGTTGTACAAATCCCTCAAATATCATACGACTTGAAAATGGGCAACTTGTAGGGCTTGTGTTCTTTTAGCAATACATCAATCTAATCTACTTGTAAAAGTATCCAAAACTGAACTACGTGAGTTTTATAGCATAGGAGTGATGTACATGCTTTCATAAATTATTTATCTTGGCATTATCAGTCCCGATAAGATACATCTAAGTAGTCAAGTAATAAAATAATAGTCATTGCTCTGTTCTTAGTCTGGATGAAGATACAGTATGTGTCTGTAGATTAATTCAATACAATTGCAGAGAATATAATAAAAAATTTAAGATACTACAAACAACAGGTCATTTGGGGAAAAAGTACTCTGCTGAGTATAGAGACAAAAGAACTCAAATGGAATTAATCCTGAACATACACAAGATGAGCTGTGCATGCTATTCCCAGCAACTAATCAAACAAGTGGTACACAACATTATTATTAGTTCAGCCTGATGTTTCCAAGGAGATTCTGTGATAGATTTTTAGGCCATGGTTACAAGGAGCACTTGCGTAGCCACTCTCACGGAGTTCCTGTCTGAAAAGCTTCACTAGGAAGAGAGCCACACAGGACATAATAGAAGCAGCTCCACCATGAGCTTCCCATCACCCGCTGGTCACAAAACCTCAAGCGGGGACATATCAGCCATGAAAACAGCCAGAAGGCGGCATCGTACATCCAAGTAACAGACACGTAGAGTCTCACACAACCAAAGTTCAAACTCTGGAAACAACGCTCAGGAAAAGATTTTTATGGCATGTTAATCACAGCTATTGCGTATGACTTTTCCACTACTTTGGAATTAAAGTCTTGAGTCAAAACATTGTGGTGCTAAGGAACTGACAAATAGAGCAACTGGAATTTACAATGACCAAATTATGACAGCTTCGCTGCACCAATGGTAAACTTCGTACAGCCTCACATTGTCTATTCTTGACAGACACCAAATTTCACATCTAATTGTTACCACAGTAGAATCATCTAGGACAGGGGATGTCAAACTCCAGTCCTGGAGGGCCGGAGCTCTACACGTTTCTTGGGTTTCCCCTTATTTAACACACCTGATTCAACTGCTTGTGCTAATTACCACACAGCTCTTGAGATGAATCTTATGGTTGAACAGGGAAAGAACTAAACTACACAGGGCTCCAACCCCCCAGGACTCGGGTTCGACACCCCTGATCCAGGGTGGCCAATGTTATCCGCAAAGGGCCAGTGTGTATGCACTGTTTCAAAAACGTACGTTTTTGGGATAACCAGCCAACCAGCCCTCTAATTACCGCAAAAATCTGCATGCAGGTATTCAGTGTTCTTGATTGTTTGGTTCAGGTATGCTGGGTCCTGGGAAGGAATAAAAACGTGGACTGTCTGGGGGGTCTCCAAGGACTGGGTTGAGAAATGGATCTAGAGCATGGAGACATGTACTGAACCATGCTGCGTATTTCTGGCTATCAAAGGGTTAAGATGAAGCTTCCTCTGTCAAATGACATGTCAGAATAGCCTATAATATATGTACGCGTTGGTCTACTTTGGCCCTTAGCTTTGGCAAGCTACTTCTAATCAAACAGCGGTGGTGACACCATCATGGAGGATTTTGCTATCCAGACCGTTCTGCCTAATCTGGGATTGAACTCTGACTCTGGGCATCAGCATAGAGGACTGAAAATACTACGTCAGCAATAAGCCATCAGTCTATCAGTGGAGCAAAGTCTGCCGGCTTGCAATTAACGACCAGACTCTCAGGGGTAGAGTCAAGGTAAAGAAAGAAGAGGGAGAAAAACAGAGGCTCTGGGGACGGGTATTGGATTTTGTCTATCACTGAATTTCAAAACACACATTTAGCAAAATAATCAATGGCTTTCTCAGATGAAATAGTTGCAAATACCCAGTCCTGTTCAATATGTGCCAGGCATGTTTGACGGAGTATATGGCAACACTGAGATAACAGATCCTGAAACTATTGAAAACAAGTTATGACCAGCTCTGATATTTCCCAGCCTACAAATGGCCCCGAATTAATCAAACTGATAGTGATGTGAAGACACTTACCCTGATAGGGAAGAAATCTCTGAAATAGCTCCACACGGTCCAGTTCCGCACCCAAGATGACCGTCGCCCACCTGAACGAACACACAGTTAAGAGATTTAGCTACCAGACTGGAATCCTAGAACACTACAGTGCAACCAGGGTGAGCGTGAGAGTAAAAGTCAGGGATCTGTGAACAGCCCCGAATCCTGCCTTCGTTTGGGGTGTCCCAGTCAAATATGAGCCAGCAAGTGTACAAGGCCGCAATCAGCCAGCAGTCAGTGCAGAACAGGTATATCAGCAACATCGTGCAGGATGCACCTGTGGGGAGACAGAGGCCATTTCCTTACACATACAGGGTCTGTCCGCTATGACGCAACTGGCAGATCTGCTCTGACATCAGGCTCAAACTACACCAAAGATTCAGCCAAACAAGGCGTAGCACAACGGCTTAAATGTGAAGCGAATGAGATAATCCCACTTTCTTTCCAGTTTCGTTCGTGTTTGTGTTCTGGCATTTTCCCTGTATTTTAAGTGTCATATGAAAAAGGAATAGTGCCCAAATGAGACCTAAATAACATCAATGGGAAACAGGACCTTATTTTACATTGAGTTTGAGCAATTAAGTTGGATAAAATGTGGAAAGACATTATTTTAAATGTGAGATAGATCTGACATGGGGTGTCTGGCCAGAAATGCTGATGTCATGTAATCAGAAAGCAAAAGCAGGCAGGGTCAGCCTGAGCGCCTAGAGCGCCCCCTCCTGCTGAACTAGTGACAAACTGTGAAAAAGTGCACTGCTCACCTACAAAGAGGAAAGTGAGGATCCACTGGATCACAGAGATGGCCTGCAGCTGTTTGATGACCTTGGAATGGGACAGCCAGGACGTGCTGTTCAGATCCTGAAGGACAGAGAGGATGCTGGAACCAGTGCCTGGGGTGGGGTGGGGTGGGGTGGGGGGGCACACAATGCGTTAAGACCATCATGTGCAATGCTACATTCCCCACAAGCATACAGCAACAGGCAGCCTGGCCCCGACGCACAGGAGAACTACATGCAATAAAATAAAAAATAAACTGATCTTTTAAATCACGGCTTAAATCTTAAAAATAAAATAACTCGGCGGCTCCTGTCAAACATTACAGGCAACAAGCAACACATGTAAGATGTAAGGCGTGCATGTCTAACCCAAGCAGTGACATCTCTGTTAAATAACGTTGTTCAAAAACAAACCGACCAAGAAAGAAATTAAGTAGCATTAAATGAAATACTTCTTCGCACATGCAGCTGCTATTAGGTGCAAAAAATACATTTCTGTGATAGAGTGCCGGTAAACAACACTTAATTTAAAGGTGACATGCCGATGTTTATGTAACTATTCGTTTAATATAAGTAGTGCTAAGACAATACTGTTGTAAATTCTCTGACAGAAGCCTTCTGTGTTTATGTGATTAACTATTGAAGAACTAACCCGCAATGAATAAAGATGAACACCACACCATAAGTAATAGTACATCATTGTTTTGAGGTATAGATGGGCAACATAATTTAAATAATGTAAGTTAAATTAGCGGCCAACGGAATTTCCTATTTGTTTAAAAAAATTAATTAGAGCAAATATATTACAAGGGATTTGATTGGCCGATTACCTTACCTCGCAAGACACCGGAATAAGCAGCAAGTATCGTCTTCATTATGGAGACACAGGACACTAACGAAAATAAAATGACACAAAAAGACTTGCTGTTTCCTAAGGCTAAGTTATCCTCACTGTCCCTACAGAATAACTGCCGACGACTGATCGCAGCCACTTTGCTCACTGAGGTTTAAATGAGTTGGGAGGAGCTATATCGCCCGCGCTGGGAGGGCTGTTTGCCGGGGAGAGCTGCCAAACCTTTCATCGATTGCAGTAGCGATAAAGGTGGAAGTAAAGCCGCTGCAACTCCGACAGATAAAGGAAAGTGAACGTGGGTTAGGGCTGGACATTTGTGCCTAGACTAGCATAGCGTTACGTTGGTGAATCTCCATTGAAACAGCAATTTAGTCCAAGACTAGTCTTAATCCTTGTTCGGGAAACCGGCCCTTAGTGTACCAGACATTTTCCCGGTGCGCGGATAGGTATGTGGTCATACCCCCACCCGGCAAAATTTACCGAGGAGGATCCGAAAGGCCAGGGTCCGATTTTTTTTTTATCCCAGCCGAACCCTAGTGGTTCCTGCTAACACTTGTAGTTTGCACTGAGTTTTATGCTCTTTCTAAAACTGCACATGGTGAAATGTTTGGTAAAGGTTTGATCGCCAGCAACACCCTGGGCATTCTCCCGAGGGAGCCAATACTTTTCTATGCTAACATTTGTTTAATCGATTTTCCCTCGGTTCTCGGCGTATTTCAGTGCAAATAAGGGATTGCAAGGGCAGCGAGGAGGAAAAGACTTGCGAACGTTATTATACATCTGTGCCTGTTACACACTATCCTCATAATGTATCCAGATGGTAGTTTCGTGCTAAAATGTAAGAATGTATAAGGTTGTTTCGAGTTCCATGATTAGTTTTGCTCTAACATAAACATGAGTACTTAGCCAGCGTTGTGTTGTATGCCTGTGGTTGGTTGCAAATCTTTATTACTGTGTCATGCTTAATTTACAATTGCATATCTTCCATGCATCGTCTACCATCCGGGTCGGATCGCAGAGGCAGCAGTCGAGGTGTTCCAAGCACAGCCAGGAGACAGTCTCTCCAGTGTGTCCTGGGTTTCCCCCAGGGCTTCCTCCCAGTGGGACATGCCCGGTACACCTCACCAGGGAGGCGTCCAGTAACTTTTTGTTACCTAGCATTATAGTGCGGCTCAGGTTAACCGTAAACTACTGATTTGGTTATTCAGTTATAAGTAATTGAAGTTGGTGGTGCAGAAGGCAGTGCTATGGTTCAGCAACCAGAGGGTTGCCAGTTCAAGCTCTGCTTACTCCTGACCAGTGTTGTGCAAGTTACTTACAAACTGTAATACATTACAGATTACTTGTTACTGTCATTTAAAAGTAATCCCTTACCTTACAATATTACTGTCTCAG